>OU026145.1:64522500-65122500 GCA_907269125.1 Eristalis pertinax
GATGATGATGATGATGATGATGATGATGATGATGATGATGATGATGATATGATGATGATGATGATGATGATGATGATGATGATGATGATGATGATGATGATGATGATGATGATGATGATGATGATGATGATGATGATGATGATGATGATGATGATGATGATGATGATGATGATGATGATGATGATGATGATGATGATGATGATGATGATGATGATGATGATGATGATGATGATGTATTGTTGCAAGGGGATAATGCGTGTATCGTCGTAAAGCTTCTTGTTGCTGTGGTGTTTGCTTCGGTCCCTGTCGAAGGAGAGACCGCTACATATTCGCAGTATTTTCGAGCTTCTACATGCTGGTCTTAGAAATGGTGTGCCATATTGGGAAGCAGTACGTTAAGATCGGCCGTACTTGCTGTTTGTAGAATAGCAGCTTTGTTCTCTGGTTTAATCCTACATATCAAAGGATAGATGCGATGGAAGCCTAGGTTGGCCTTCTTTAGAGTCAGTTTCGAGTGGCTGTTAAACTTCAACCTTTACGTGAAGTTAACGCCAAGATACTTGACCTCTTTGTCTGTTGATATTTCCGTACCGTGATGGAGTACTATCTTTATGCTCCGACATTAGGCTGCTGATCTGCATCCACCTCGGGATTGGCCTCCTTAAACACATAAGATTCGACTCTTCGCGTGGTGATCAGTGGTTAAATCGAACTGGCATAAGTCAACGAGTCGTCTGCGAATAAACAATAGTTCACTGCAGGTTGGAGGCGGTTGAACTGTCGTGAAGATGTTGAAAGCATCGGTCCCAGCTTCGACTTGCAGCTCCCGCCTTGGTGCTCCGCTCAGTTAATTTGCTGCCTTCAACTTGAACGTACAATCTTCTGAAATGCCGAAAGGTTTAGACTATTTTGATGAGATTGGAGGGGAATCCCATCTGATTCAGCTTGTAGATGAATCCTTCCGTTGTCTCGTTGTGCTACGTTGAATAATTCCCGGGATTTCTTCAGCCTTTGTTAGGTCTTCGTTTCCTACAGGGTCGTCTGCTAGGTTGGTTTCGTAAAAGATGACTCGTGATCTGGTGCACTTAGATTCTCAGTTGTCTTCGAAGTAAGATGAAACCGATACAGATGATCTGATGGATTTCTCGGAATGGGTTGGGTTCTAGCTGTATTCTGCGCAGCTTGTTTTCCAGCTGTATGTTGTTCTGCGTTCGTACCTCATTTCGATACATGATGTTAGTGCAAATCAACTTACTGCTTGATATTCGTTGCACGGTGAGTGTCTACTATACCTGTCTCTGAAGGCAACTTCGTGGAAGGTGCAACAAAGGGTTAGCGAAGGAGTACTACTCCATCTTGTCTTAGCCGTAGATGACGCCTCCATGAAGGTACTCAGCAAGTTTTGCTATCGCTTCGGCCAGGTCAGACTGATCGTTGCTACCAAAAAAGCGAACTCGGTTAATCCATCCACTCCTATGATTAACGTACTCCTTCCACGCCCACCTGCGCCACTGGGCATGCTAGTGGTAATAGTACCACAATATAGGTGATTACAACCACATATAAACCCGCCAACTCGACCGGTGCCACTTGCAGCGCCACTGGGCATGCTAGTGGTAGCGGCAACACGAAGGTGGTCGCGACTACCAACGTGACCGGCCCAATTTGCAGCGTCATTGAGCATGCTAGTGGTGGCAGATACACGAAGGTAGATACGACCACCAAAAAACCCGACAACGTGGCCGGCGCTTCGAGCACTAACAGCAGTGCCAGAGGGCCTAAAGCTCGAAGCAAAGAGTCTGTCGGGAACAGATCAGTGAGTCATCCCAACCAAACTGCTTGCCGTAAATGGAAGGGCTCTAAAAAGGCTCAACTAATGCACCATCAAGGTGCTCCAGGCGAACCTACACCAAGCTAAGAGCGCGTCCGCCACCCTTAGTAATAGGTTCGAAAATATAACACTGGGTTAGAAGCGAACATATTAGAGGTCTCTGGAATGGGACAAGTAAGTTAATTTACAAGTGTGGGGAACCTGTGCGTAGAGTGGCCTGCTTAATTAAAAGTAATATTAACTTTCTTCCCATCTTAGAATTCATAACAATAGACCTGGTCGCACTACTGCTGGAAGTCCCTACAGTAAGGGGTACACAAACCATCGTGTGCGCTTCGGCGTATTTCCACGACGACAACAACTACAACATTTCACCTAAGGACGTCCAGGACCTCATCACCTACTGTTGTAGAAGTAACAAGATGGACCATCCCTGTCAGACCACCAACACATCAGGTTCGACATACCTGGCCAACTCTCACATGCTACGAACAGACAAGACCCCAAATGCATGGATTGGCAAACAAATGCTTCTCACGTCCATTGAGTCCACGAAGCGGCCTTTCAGCATAATAGCATGTTGCTTAATTCCTACCAGGGCAGCTGTGTCCCCAAAGCCACCGTCAACAAACGCATGGTCGTTTGGTGGACCACTCAACTGTCGACTCGCAGGAAAAAAAAAAGAAGAAAGAAAACTCTCTAATTCTGCAAAGAAAACGAAGAGTTGGGACGAATATACGGTCGCTCTCACAGAATACAACTCGGAGATGAGAAGATCGAAACGGGCTACGTGGAGTAAATGCTGCGAAAACATTGCTAACATGCCGGTAGCTGCACGAATCCACAAAGCACTCGTAAATGATCGGGCAAACAGTGTAAGATTGTTAAAAAACAAGACGGAACCTACACGACGGACCGAGAAGACACACTTAGAACGTTACTTCAGGTGCAATTCCTCGGTGAGTCTTTTAACACATCAAATGTCCATTCTAACTCAGCAGACCACAGGGTCTTTGTCAACAAAAGAGTGATCAGTCTGTCTGGGAATATCTTCAGTAAAGACAAGGTCGAATAGGCCGTAGGCAGCTTTGAACCTTTCAAAGCCCCCGGGGTGACGGCCTTTTTCCAGCACTTATGTAGAAATCGATTGACAACATCCTACCTATTATTTAGAGCCAGTTACAATTGGGGATACATACCAATTCTCGGGAGACAGGTTAATGTTGTTTTTATCCGCAAACCGGGTTAAAGACCCAGCGAACTGCATAAATCGTAGGTAGCGGTCGGGGTATAGAAGAATAGACCAACCCACGTTAGTAATTCGTTCAATCACCTCCTCTTCTGGAGGAGTGTCGGTTTCAGTAACTGCGGCAAAAGGTTGCTCCCGGGGAGGGGTTTTATCATCCCTGCAATGGTCTTTAGTTATCGACAAATTATTCGCAGATCTGCATAGATCTGGTTACATCACTATAAGTTATGCTGATGACCTGGCGATTATTATTAGAAGAATGCACGAAACGACAGTATCAGATGTTATGAAAAGTGCAGTAATACAACAGGAGTCATTGGATCAACACTAGGATTTCCGTACCAATGGGGTAGTATCCTAGAGTGTCTCAAGTGGAAATCGACGCCATCGAGATCTGCGCCAGACAAAACCTCCACAAAGGCGTTAAGGGCGCTAATATATTGTTATTCTCAGACAGTCAAGCAGCACTAAAGGCACTCTCGTCTAACATTTTGGACTCCAAAACAGTCAAATGTTGCTATGACGCTATACAATTCCTTGCCAGGCACAACAAAGTGAAGCTTGGATGGGTTCCCCGACACAGGAGAATTGCATGCAACGAATCCGCAGAAGTGATCGCGAGGGCTGGAATGGCCCGGAATCTGCATTTATCGGTCCTGAACCATGCTGTAATATCAATTGGACAGCAGTCACAACACTGATTAACGAATGGGAAAACAAACTTCGCCTAGACCAGTGGACACATTATTTTTTTTTGTCGGACGTTTTTGATCACTACACTGGAGAACTCAGACTCAATAAAAACCGGTCTATTGTGCAGCAACCTACATTTAATGAAATTGCATGGTATTCAGGAGGAATACCAGCAGGCGCTTCTATGATAAGGAGCCTACATCATCAGCTCTCACCTCATAGCACCAAATAACTGCCACCTGATCCGAGCAAAGGCTGGACAGTTGTAGAGGAAGTGCTCTACAGTGCCGTCGTCTTCTCCACAGGCGTCGCAGAGGGTTTCATCGCATAGGCCAAGCACATTTAGGTATTTGGCAAAGGTGTAGTGGCCCGCAGGTTCGGGTCCTAAGAGTATCTCCTCTGATCCTTCTCTAGCAAGTTCATCGGCGATCTCATTTCCAGTGATCCCTTGGTGGCCCGCCTATCCAATTTAGAGAAGACTTGCATTCTTGGACTATCTTGGAATTGGTTAAAGGGTTGAGTAGGGCCTAAAGCACAGCTTGTATGTCGCTACAGACACAAATACTTCGCACCTTCTACCTCTTCTTCACAATATTGTTCGTGGCCATTAGGATCGCATAGGTTTCCGTTTAGAAGACCGACGCAAATTTACCTATTGAGGTGTGGAGTCTAATGTTGTCGCTATCTACGAAAGCGCCAGCGCCAGATCCTTCATTGGTCTTAGAGCTATCCGTGAAAATTCGACTACATTTTTTCCCTGGCTCATATTCTGGCCAGAGCCAGTCCTGTGTGTCCCAGCTGAATTGCTGGTGTCCTTGCGTGAGAAGACATATACATGAGTCTGTGGTCAAAAGAAATGCGATGCACAAGGTCATTTAGACTCCAGTGCGTGTTGTACCAAAGACTACTTCTTTTTTAAACTGAAGATGGCCTTGAGAGAGCACCCCATGATGTGGATATCAAGGGGACAGATTCAGAAGTGCATCAAGAGCAGAGCCAGGCGTGCTAGGGAAGACCCATATGCAGCAAAAACAAACCGTTTTAGTTTTCGATTGATTGTGCTTTTTCCAAGGAATTTTTCTATCCAAGATAACACCTAGATATTTAGCTTCATCGGAAAAGCGGATGGTGACACCTTTTAGTACTAGTTGAGTCAGAGCAGTCAACTTTCTCCTCATCGTGAAGAGAACAACTTCTGTTTTAAGAGGGTTAACTGAAAGCCCATTTCTAGTACACCAGTTATCGATCACGTCTAGAGCCGCCAGCGCTTTTGAACACACAGCCACTAGGCACGATCCGACAGACAGTACAGCTACATCATCCGCATATGCCTGGGCGTGGACATTAGAGCTATTAAGGGCGTCAAGCACAGTCAACCAGCATGCACCATAGCAGAGGAGATAGGACGCCACCCTGAGAGCAACCTCTATTTACCTCCGACATTACATACTGGCCACAGTCCGCATCCGCAATTATAGGTCTATTCATTAGCATTGCTTTGATCCATAACACTAATAATTCCTCTACATTGTTCCTCTACCTGTTCTCTAGTCGAGTTACACATGCCATCAAAAGTCGCATTGTCAAGAGCACCCTTTATATCGATGAAGACGCCCAACGCGTATTCTTTCTCATTCTGCCAACAAGATTTTGAAGAGCAGTCTCACAAGATTTGGATTTGCAAAGTAGTTTTGCGCACATGTAGCTCAACCATCCATCCATACTTTTAAGCAGGAAGGAGGTTAAACTGATCGGTCTGAAACTCTTGGCGAGTGAGTAGTCCCCCTTACCGATTGTTGGTATGACGGCTACCCGAATTGTGCGCCAGGGTGTTGGGATATAGGCCAATGCTAGACTGGCAGTGAAAATGTTGTTCAGTATCGGTAGTAACAGGTCGATGCTCTTTTGTAGCAAAGCTGGATATATGTCATCGGTACCTGGCAACTTGAAACCATCAAAGGACCCCATTGCGTACTTGATAGCCTCGTCTATTACCACGAGTGATGACACATGCCAACCTCGGCGTGTGATGATTATCACCTCCAGTTCTTATGATAGGAGCTAGTTGTGAGCCGGTTATGACTTGGTTTCCTGGAAAATGAGTCTCAAGCATGAGGCTGATAGCCTCAGTTTTTGACTCAGTGTAGGTACTATCGGGTTTCCTGAGTGTTTCCAGTCTGACTGGTTCGTCTTTCTTAAGGACTTTGACCAGTCTGCTGGTTTTACTGATTGTTTCGATCTTTCCACAGAAATCTCTATAAGAGGCACTTTTCGATATCCGAATTAGGCTCTTATTCTTTTTTTTTTATCGGTACATGTTGTTAAAGTTTCTAGCTCATCCCTAAACCGTATCCAGTTGGCTTCTTCAGCAAACGATTCGGAATTCAATGCATCTATGGTCTGACATCGACACTTCCGACAGAATCTTCCAATCTGTAATCTCCTTAAGATATCTGTTGGATAGCGTTAAGTCGATTACTTTCTCTCTTGTAGTCGTAACAAAAGTTGGCTGGGATCCAACGTTTTTGATGTCCAAGTTAGACGATAGTATGAAGTCCAGAAGATTAGTCCCTCTCTTGTTGCATTTTGCTGCTACCTCAGAAGGAATTCTGATCATTAGGGTCGCAACAGATGACTAGGCCCATCTTTCTGGTGTAGCAGTACTTTACGAGCTTTTAGAGTTGGCGGGAGAACAGAATCGTAGGAGACCGCTAGTCATAGAGAGGTGAGAAGCCCCGCAAACCACCAAGACCACAGATGCGTTTTTTCCACACCCATGGTTCTTGAATGGATATTATATGAAGCTTTGTTTTCATCGTGGAAGTCTGCTACATAGGATTGCAGTAGCATCCTTACAATGAGGAAGGTTGATTTGGGTAAACAACAGTATCTTAGTCAGGGGCCCCTCGGAGACTGTCTCGTTTGGAGCTCGTTCAACCTTTTCGGTTTCCCGAGTCATGCCATAAGGCCATCAGAAGCAATACTCTGATCAGCCATCTGTTTATGGGATTAGAGATTAAGCGTAACAGGCAGAGCCTCTCCGCTACTTTCTCTATATTTTCAACTCAAACTACCGAACATATCGTAGAGTGAGTGGCAGGAATCTTCGGCGATTCCTTGGTCAAAGCCGCTATGGCCGGGGGGAGTGGGGAGTATGATGGGATGGGCCTCCAGAATAATTTTCGCTATAGCGACTGCCACCTGGAATGATCGATAATTTTGGTTATCCGTCACACTAATTTTTGACTTTTTTAACGTCCAAGTCGATTCTGACTTTTGGTTCGACGTCTCACCTGGGATCTTCAGAGCCGAGGTTCTTTGACTCTTAATCCCTCCTGACACGATAAGGCAACCAGAACGGAGGGAAATATATATTAGTTTTACCGATATCTAATCATGCTTGTGAATATTTCACAGGTAAATTTGTTACAAAATAAAAACTGTAATCGTTTCAAGAACCAAAATATTGCATAAATTTTACAAGTAAAGCTGAGAGTTTTTGAAAGTAAAAGATGTTACAATGTTTTTCCTACAGATAAAATGAATGATTAAAGGTAACTTCAATGAATTCGAATGTTGTTTATAGAGATTCCGAATAATTTCATACAATAACATCCATCACAGTACAAATGTAATTTTGTACTGAAATGTCCTTTATCCATCTATGACAATAATTATTTATCACCAATAACATACAATGTACATATGTACATATGTACATACAGTCTATCACAAAAGTAAGTAGCAACAAGTCGTCTGTGTCCGCAACCAATAATTAAAAATCTTGAAAATTAAGCAAAATTCACATCACAAAAGTAAGTACACACGCATGTATACCACCGTCTACGTGATATACATGCGTGTGTACTTACTTTTGTAAGTACGGGGATATGGGAGCATCTACAGTGATCAATTTAGTTCATGCTGATCAATAAATGGATGGGTTTCGTTACTTGAACAGTCTCAAGAATAACCTGCGTCAAAAGTATTTCCGAACGAAGCTTACATGACCATTTGTTGGTAATGTAAATTGGTTAGATAAATAATAAAATGGTTAGATTTTTTGTTTATGACCCGCTATGCCTTTAGTTTTTGGGATATCCTCATTCTGTTGTTTGAACTACATTACTAACAACTACAGAAAACTGCATTTAAGATTTTTTTTTTCTTTGGGGTCCAATATAAATTTAGTTTTTTTAAGAACACAGACAACTTGTTGCTGTTGCAGGTGAATCTTAGGAAATCTGAATCAATACTCCTAAAATCTTCAATTAATTATTAACTTTTATATTAAAGCTATTAACCTTATTAAAGCTAGGATTGCAGCTTCTAGCTAAAAATATTGCTAAATCTTAGATAGGTTGAATGCAGAAACAAAACGCTTATATAAAACAATAATCCGAACTCTTTTACCTGACGACATTTTGATTTAGTTTACTAGCACACCCAATGTGACATCGAAGTTACATGGATTAAAACGCATGGTAACTAGATGCTTCTGACAAAAGACTGGGTACTGGAATGGTACAGCAACAAAACCATTTATCCCGAATCAAGAATATCCCCCTACTCAAATACCTTGTGGGCCTAGGCAAAAGAAACTTATGAATAAGTTAGCTTCAAATGAATCAATTTTCGTGAATACACCTTTGCCATTTTTGAACAAGGAACCATCAAGTTTATTTACAACCGATGATTTGGCGATGCAAGAACTAGACGGGGTAGTGGATCCACTATGCTTGAAATAGACTTTCGAAGTAACAATCAAGAAATGTTAAATGAAATACCCCAGGAACTTTTAAGTCAGCGAAATTTGTATGTACGGCTAGTGCTCTTAATTTATCACAACAGTTTACGGACCACGACGAGCTGAGTAAAAGATACAAACATCTTAGTAATCTACCAGTTCAGTCGTTTAAGAGTGGGAAATCGTTTTGATAAATTGGAAAACTGCAAATCCACTTTGCGTGAAAGAAGATCCAAACAAGACCGGATTTCACCACAACTAAAGCCGATATTCGCAATTACAAGCCATAATAAACTGGAGGAGCTGCTTATGTGCCTAAGTGGAATTTTTTGTTAAAGGTGTTTCCTGGGATTCAATACTATTTGGAATACTTTTTCGTAATAGAGAGAAAAATATGCACTGCCGCTGACTTTAGAGAATATTTTTAATAAATTACTCCTGAGTTTCCTGTGGAGAAATTTTGTCGAAGAAACTCAACCAGGCATAATTGAAACAGTTTTTTTTAGAATAAAATGTATTTATATCTGTAAACCGACTGTATTTCTGATCGTACAAAGCAGAGCTATGCTCCCAACCTGGAGGTATGCCAGCAACAATTCACATATATTATATTATAGCCGTTACAGAAGGTGTTAGATTCCTTGTGGAAAAGAGGCTATGATTGAATGTAATGAAATAAATAAAATTAAATGTAATGTAAACCCTACAACATCAACCTCATATTGTTATGTCTTATATGATGTTATGATCTCGTACTCGGTAAAGAGAAGATCTTTAGCGGAGTGGACGAAAAGCACAACCACGACGACACCCCAACAGATAATGACGTCCGACTCAATCCTAGATGTGAGAACATTCTGGGGGCCAGGGGATTGCAAATGTCGGTATTACGATTGATTCTCACGTTTTTTTTTTAGCATGACCAAGAACGGTTATATATCGTTTTGCAAACTTTGAAAATTTAATAACGTAGTTTTGTAGATCTTGTCGATCTTGTCGATAAGAAACTACAGCTATGGACATATAAATGGCACATTTTTTTATTTGTTTTTTTTTATTCAATATTATCGAAAATATTGTTATTAAAAGGCAAGTGTTTGGTTATTTCCAAAGGTTTATAATTCATCTTCAATAATAAAGTAAACTTAAGTTTTAATTCATCAATAAAAAACAAAATTATAAAAATGTAGAAAAAGAACAATTAACAAGTAATAATACAAAATTAAATGAGCTGAACATATAAATGGCACAACCTGGAAAAAAAGAGAAAAAATCGTGTTAAAATTTCATTTGTTGATTTTTGGAGTGCACAAACATTTAAATAATTAGTATTTTGTGCTGTAGCCTTTGTGTTTGATGACAGCTCCACAACTGCGACCCATACTCTCCACGAGTTTTTGGCATCTTGCTTTGGGTATGGCATACCAAGCTTTCTGTGTAGCAGACCAAAGATCATCCATATTTCTATAATTTTCCTTAGCCACTTCAAGTTTGACTTCATTCCACAAGTTCTCTATAGGATTTAAGTCAGGGCTCTGCGCTGGCCAATCCAAAACGTCGATCTTTTCCTCATTAAACCAAGTTTTAACCACCTTGGAGGAGTGTTTGGGCTCATTGTTCTGCATAAATGTCCACTTAATGGCGTGAAATCGAAGGCATATGGTTCCATATGGTTTTTCAAAATATCCAGATATTGAAACTTGTCCATTTTGCCATTGATCTTTATAAGCGGACCTACGCCATGTTAAGAAAATGCACCCCAGACCATAATGTTTCCACCTCCGTGCTTTACAGTCTTCTGGGTGAACCTTGGATTATGCTGTTGGCATTTAGGACGATGGACAAACGTTCTGCAATCTGGTCCTATTCTATTAATTTTCGTTTCATCACTCCATAAAACTTTTTTCCAAAAATTTATGGGTTTCTCGTGATGGGTTTTGACGAAAGTTAATGGTTTCTTAATATTTTTTTTGTTTGACAGCAGTGGCTTTTTCCTGGCAATGCCCCCAAACAAATTTGACTCGTTTAATCGTCTTCTGACAAGCCTGCTGGATATTTCTAAGCTCAATATTTGATTAATATCGGATGTTATCTGCCGTGATGACTTAAATGGATCCTTTTTCGACATTCTTATTATGTCAGCATCCGTACGCACATCAGTTTTTTTAGGCCTCGGCTTCCGAATTTTCAATTTGGTCAACAAATCGGGATTCTTTGTGCATGAATTAATTGTATTGTACACTTTTTTTCGCGAACAGTGCAGAAGTTTAGCAATTTCCGCCACTTTGTTGCCTTCTTTATGCATTTTCCTCAACCGTGGTATGTTTTCCTGATCCCATTTTCAAATAATTTTCGGTCTAAGATACTCTTGATAAATTATTTTTGTACTACCCAATATCTGATTCTATAAAGCTCAAAATTAAATTAAATTCTGAGATATTGCAATTTAAAATTTAATTTAAGTAGATGTGCATATGCAAGTATGTTTGGATTGTATGTTAATTGAATTGAAATAGTATGAAAACATTGCTTAATAATAATTATTTCATTTAAAATATTTGTACGGTAGGGAAACTTCGAAATGCAAGTAGGTACTACAGGCACTTCACCAAGCATTATTTCAATTTATCAGCGATACACACTGTTCGTAGATAGCAACGGAAGCTTCTTAGATACGAGCTGTATGTTATCAGTCATATTATAGTTATTAATCAGTATTAAATACAAATAATTTATTATTATAAAAATGTATTAATAATCAATAATATCGGTATTACGATTGGTGATTGCGAAGTTTTGTTGTATTATGAACGGTTCCAGCGAATTAGGAAATAGGGATATTTTGTATGTTACAAGAACTAAACTAATAATAAAAAAACCTCTGAGATCTATCAAGATACTTTCGTGTATCCAATACTATATTATTCTAGTTTAATTGCTTCGCTGGAAGCTGTGTACTATATTATGGAACGACAAATGCAAATTTGAATTTAACATAACAAAAGTAAGTTCTTGATAATTGCCTATTTTTGAAATTTTTATAATAAAATATTGTTTATTTGTTAATTTCAGAGATCAAGAAGTGGTTATTTAAGTTTGAGATAAGAATGCCCTCAATAATAACCATTTATAAATCAAACAGAAATAAAATGTATAAATTAGTCGAATTTTTTGAATTTGAAACGAATTATTTTTAAACCTTGGTAGTTTTAGGTTTCGTACTTCGCAATTTCATTTAAATTGTTATTCCTGAAATACCTTATTTTGTGCACTATAAAGTAGATCGTGATTTTATTTTTATTTCGCTTTCTTTTGTGAATTGTAAGTACAGGTGAGTAGATGTTACAATGAACAAAATTCAAAACCTTAATTTAATACAATTAGTTAAAGATTATTACTTCATGTATGCTGGGATAACTGAGTGAAATAGATATTCGTCAATTATTAATAACTAAACAGACAAAAAAAAAAATAAAAAAAACAGTTTTTTTCGATCCAATCAAATATTACCTATTCTTGAATTTTACAAAGGATTGCAGAATAAGTTCTTTCAAAACCGTAAAGAAATATTCTGTATAAATATTTTGTATGTGTGCTGCAATTATTAACTATTGTAATAAAAAGGCTCAACTAATGCACCATCAAGGTGCTCCAGGCGAACCTACACCAAGCTAAGAGCGCGTCCGCCACCCTTAGTAATAGGTTCGAAAATATAACACTGGGTTAGAAGCGAACATATTAGAGGTCTCTGGAATGGGACAAGTAAGTTAATTTACAAGTGTGGGGAACCTGTGCGTAGAGTGGCCTGCTTAATTAAAAGTAATATTAACTTTCTTCCCATCTTAGAATTCATAACAATAGACCTGGTCGCACTACTCCTGGAAGTCCCTACAGTAAGGGGTGCACAAACCATCGTGTGCGCTTCGGCGTATTTCCACGACGACAACAACTACAACATTTCACCTAAGGGCGTCCAGGACCTCATCACCTACTGTTGTAGAAGTAACAAGATGGACCATCCCTGTCAGACCACTAACACATCAGGTTCGACATACCTGGCCAACTCTCACATGCTACCAACAGACAAGACCCCAAATGCACGGATTGGCAAGAAAATGCTTCTCACGTCCATTGAGTCCATAGAAGCCTTAGACGAAGCGGTCTTTCAGCATAATAGCATGTTGCTTAATTCCTACCAGGGCAGCTGTGTCCCCAAAGCCACCGTCAACAAACGCATGGTCGTTTGGTGGACCACTCAACTGTCGACTCGCAGGAAAAAAAAAGAAGAAAGAAAACTCTCTAATTCTGCAAAGAAATCGAAGAGTTGGGACGAATATACGGTCGCTCTCACAGAATACAACTCGGAGATGAGAAGATCGAAACGGGCTACGTGGAGTAAATGCTGCGAAAACATTGCTAACATGCCGGTAGCTGCACGAATCCACAAAGCACTCGTAAATGATCGGGCAAACAGTGTAAGATTGTTAAAAAACAAGACGGAACCTACACGACGGACCGAGAAGACACACTTAGAACGTTACTTCAGGTGCAATTCCTCGGTAAGTCTTTTAACACATCAAATGTCCATTCTAACTCAGCAGACCACAGGGTCTTTGTCAACAAAAGAGTGATCAGTCTGTCTGGGAATATCTTCAGAAAAGACAAGGTCGAATGGGCCGTAGGCAGCTTTGAACCTTTCAAAGCCCCCGGGGTGACGGCCTTTTTCCAGCACTTATGTAGAAATCGATTGACAACATCCTACCTATTATTTAGAGCCAGTTACAATTGGGGATACATACCAATTCTCGGGAGACAGGTTAATGTTGTTTTTATCCGCAAACCGGGTTAAAGACCCAGCGAACTGCATAAATCGTATAGACCCATAAGTCTAACATCTTTCGCTCTCAAAACAATGGAGAGATTGATTGATGTTTATATTAGAGACTGTCCAACCCTCTAAACTCTAATCAGTTTGCATACAGAAAAGGCAAATCCACTGCAGGTGCCCTTCAGTATCCAGTTAAAAAAGATAGAAAGTGCATTAGACTCCAAAGAGATTGCCCTGTGTGCATTCCTCGATATCGAAGGAGCTTTCGACAACACCGGCTATGATTCGATAGCAAGGGCGGTCAGCGGTCGGGGTATAGAAGAATCGACCAACCCACGTTAGTAATTCGTTCAATCACCTCCTCTTCTGGAGGAGTGTCGGTTTCAGTAACTGCGGCAAAAGGTTGCTCCCGGGGAGGGGTTTTATCATCCCTGCAATGGTCTTTAGTTATCGACAAATTATTCGCAGATCTGCATAGATCTGGTTACATCACTATAAGTTATGCTGATGACCTGGCGATTATTATTAGAAGAATGCACGAAACGACAGTATCAGATGTTATGAAAAGTGCAGTAATACAACAGGAGTCATTGGATCAACACTAGGATTTCCGTACCAATGGGGTAGTATCCTAGAGTGTCTCAAGTGGAAATCGACGCCATCGAGATCTGCGCCAGACAAAACCTCCACAAAGGCGTTAAGGGCGCTAATATACTGTTATTCTCAGACAGTCAAGCAGCACTAAAGGCACTCTCGTCTAACATTTTGGACTCCAAAACAGTCAAATGTTGCTATGACGCTGTACAATTCCTTGCCAGGCACAACAAAGTGAAGCTTGGCTGGGTCCCTCGACACAGGAGAATTGCATGCAACGAATCCGCAGATGTGATCGCGAGGGCTGGAATGGCCCGGAATCTGCATTTATCGGTCTTGAACCGTGCTGTAATATCAATTGGACAGCAGTCACAACACTGATTAACGAATGGGAAAACAAACTTCGCCTAGACCAGTGGACACATTATTTTTTTTTGTCGAACGTTTTTGATCACTACACTGGAGCACTCAGACTCAATAAAAACCGGTCTATTGTGTAGCAACCTACATTTAATGAAATTGCATGGTATTCAGGAGGAATACCAGCAGGAGCCTACATCATCAGCTCTCACCTCATAGCACCAAATAACTGCCACCTGATCCGAGCAAAGGCTGGACAGTTGTAAGAGTATCTCCTCTGATCCTTCTCTAGCAAGTTCATCGGCGATCTCATTTCCGGTGATCCCTTGGTGGCCCGCCTATCCAATTTAGAGAAGACTTGCATTCTTGGACTATCTTGGAATTGGTTAAAGGGTTGAGTAGGGCCTAAAGCACAGTTTGTCTGTCGCTACAGACACAAATACTTCGCACCTTCTACCTCTTCTTCACAATATTGTTCGTGGCCATTAGGATCGCATAGGTTTCCGTTTAGAAGACCGACGCAAATTTACTTATTGAGGTGTGGAGTCTAATGTTGTCGCTATCTACGAAAGCGCCAGCGCCAGATCCTTCATTGGTCTTAGAGCTATCCGTGAAAATTCGACTACATTTTTTCCCTGGCTCATATTCTGGCCAGAGCCAGTCCTGTGTGTCGCAGCTGAATTGCTGGTGTCCTTGCGTGAGAAGACATATACATGAGTCTGTGGTCAAAAGAAATGCGATGCACAAGGTCATTTAGACTCCAGTGCGTGTTGTACCAAAGACTACTTCTTTTTTAAACTGAAGATGGCCTTGAGAGAGCACCCCATGATGTGGATATCAAGGGGACAGATTCAGAAGTGCATCAAGAGCAGAGCCAGGCGTGCTAGGGAAGACCCATATGCAGCAAAAACAAACCGTTTTAGTTTTCGATTGATTGTGCTTTTTCCAAAGAATTTTTCTATCCAAGATAACACCTAGATATTTAGCTTCATCGGAAAAGCGGATGGTGACACCTTTTAGTACTAGTTGAGTCAGAGCAGTCAACTTTCTCCTCATCGTGAAGAGAACAACTTCTGTTTTAAGAGGGTAAACTGAAAGCCCATTTCTAGTACACCAGTTATCGATCACGTCTAGAGCCGCCAGCGCTTTTGAACACACAGCCACTAGGCACGATCCGACAGACAGTACAGCTACATCATCCGCATATGCCTGGGCGTGGACATTAGAGCTATTAAGGGCGTCAAGCACAGTCAACCAGCATGCACCATAGCAGAGGAGATAGGACGCCACCCTGAGAATAACCTCTATTTACCTCCGACATTACATACTGGCCACAGTCCGCATCCGCAATTATAGGTCTATTCATTAGCATTGCTTTGATCCATAACACTAATAATTCCTCTACATTGTTCCTCTACCTGTTATCTAGTCGAGTTACACATGCCATCAAAAGTCGCATTGTCAAGAGCACCCTTTATATCGATGAAGACGCCCAACGCGTATTCTTTCTCATTCTGCCAACAAGATTTTGAAGAGCAGTCTCACAAGATTTGGATTTTGCAAAGTAGTTTGCGCACATGTAGCTCAACCATCCATCCATACTTTTAAGCAGGAAGGAGGTTAAACTGATCGGTCTGAAACTCTTGGCGAGTGAGTAGTCCCCCTTACCGATTTTTGGTATGACGGCTACCCGAATTGTGCGCCAGGGTGTTGGGATATAGGCCAATGCTAGACTGGCAGTGAAAATGTTGTTCAGTATCGGTAGTAACAGGTCGATGCTCTTTTGTAGCAAAGCTGGATATATGTCATCGGTACCTGGCAACTTGAAACCATCAAAGGACCCCATTGCGTACTTGATAGCCTCGTCTGTTACCACGAGTGATGACACATGCCAACCTCGGCGTGTGATGATTATCACCTCCAGTTCTTACGATAGGAGCTAGTTGTGAGCCGGTTATGACTTGGTTTCCTGGAAAATGAGTCTCAAGCATGAGGCTGATAGCCTCAGTTTTTGACTCAGTGTAGGTACTATCGGGTTTTCTGAGTGTTTCCAGTCTGACTGGTTTGTCTTTCTTAAGGACTTTGACAAGTCTGCTGGTTTTACTGAGTGTTTCGATCTTTCCATAGAAATCTCTATAAGAGGCACTTTTCGATATCCGAATTAGGCTCTTATTCTTTTTTTTTTGATCGGTACATGTTGTTAAAGTTTCTAGCTCATCCCTAAACCGCATCCAGTTGGCTTCTTCAGCAAACGATTCGGAATTCAATGCATCTATGGTCTGACATCGACACTTCCGACAGAATCTTCCAATCTGTAATCTCCTTAAGATATCTGTTGGATAGCGTTAAGTCGATTACTTTCTCTCTTGTAGTCGTAACAAAAGTTGGCTGGGATCCAACGTTTTTGATGTCCAAGTTCGACGATAGTATGAAGTCCAGAAGATTAGTCCCTCTCTTGTTGCATTTTGCTGCTACCTCAGAAGGAATTCTGATCATTAGCGTCGCAACAGATGACTAGGCCCATCTTTCTGGTGTAGCAGTACTTTACGAGCTTTTAGAGTTGGCGGGAGAACAGAATCGTAGGAGACCGCTAGTCATAGAGAGGTGAGAAGCCCCGCAAACCACCAAGACCACAGATGCGTTTTTTCCACACCCATGGTTCTTGAATGGATATTATATGAAGCTTTGTTTTCATCGTGGAAGTCTGCTACATAGGATTGCAGTAGCATCCTTACAATGAGGAAGGTTGATTTGGGTAAACAACAGTATCTTAGTCAGGGGCCCCTCGGAGACTGTCTCGTTTGGAGCTCGTTCAACCTTTTCGGTTTCCCGAGTCATGCCATAAGGCCATCAGAAGCAATACTCTGATCAGCCATCTGTTTATGGGATTAGAGATTAAGCGTAACAGGCAGAGCCTCTCCGCTACTTTCTCTATATTTTCAACTCAAACTACCGAACATATCGTAGAGTGAGTGGCAGGAATCTTCGGCGATTCCTTGGTCAAAGCCGCTATGGCCGGGGGGAGTGGGGAGTATGATGGGATGGGCCTCCAGAATAATTTTCGCTATAGCGACTGCCACCTGGAATGATCGATAATTTTGGTTATCCGTCACACTAATTTTTGACTTTTTTAACGTCCAAGTCGATTCTGACTTTTGGTTCGACGTCTCACCTGGGATCTTCAGAGCCGAGGTTCTTTGACTCTTAATCCCTCCTGACACGATAAGGCAACCAGAACGGAGGGAAATATATATTAGTTTTACCGATATCTAATCATGCTTGTGAATATTTCACAGGTAAATTTGTTACAAAATAAAAACTGTAATCGTTTCAAGAACCAAAATATTGCATAAATTTTACAAGTAAAGCTGAGAGTTTTTGAAAGTAAAAGATGTTACAATGTTTTTCCTACAGATAAAATGAATGATTAAAGGTAACTTCAATGAATTCGAATGTTGTTTATAGAGATTCCGAATAATTTCATACAATAACATCCATCACAGTACAAATGTAATTTTGTACTGAAATGTCCTTTATCCATCTATGACAATAATTATTTATCACCAATAACATACAATGTACATATGTACATATGTACATACAGTCTATCACAAAAGTAAGTAGCAACAAGTCGTCTGTGTCCGCAACCAATAATTAAAAATCTTGAAAATTAAGCAAAATTCACATCACAAAAGTAAGTACACACGCATGTATACCACCGTCTACGTGATATACATGCGTGTGTACTTACTTTTGTAAGTACGGGGATATGGGAGCATCTACAGTGATCAATTTAGTTCATGCTGATCAATAAATGGATGGGTTTCGTTACTTGAACAGTCTCAAGAATAACCTGCGTCAAAAGTATTCAGCTTCTAGCTAAAAATATTGCTAAATCTTAGATAGGTTGAATGCAGAAACAAAACGCTTATATAAAACAATAATCCGAACTCTTTTACCTGACGACATTTTGATTTAGTTTACTAGCACACCCAATGTGACATCGAAGTTACATGGATTAAAACGCATGGTAACTAGATGCTTCTGACAAAAGACTGGGTACTGGAATGGTACAGCAACAAAACCATTTATCCCGAATCAAGAATATCCCCCTACTCAAATACCTTGTGGGCCTAGGCAAAAGAAACTTATGAATAAGTTAGCTTCAAATGAATCAATTTTCGTGAATACACCTTTGCCATTTTTGAACAAGGAACCATCAAGTTTATTTACAACCGATGATTTGGCGATGCAAGAACTAGACGGGGTAGTGGATCCACTATGCTTGAAATAGACTTTCGAAGTAACAATCAAGAAATGTTAAATGAAATACCCCAGGAACTTTTAAGTCAGCGAAATTTGTATGTACGGCTAGTGCTCTTAATTTATCACAACAGTTTACGGACCACGACGAGCTGAGTAAAAGATACAAACATCTTAGTAATCTACCAGTTCAGTCGTTTAAGAGTGGGAAATCGTTTTGATAAATTGGAAAACTGCAAATCCACTTTGCGTGAAAGAAGATCCAAACAAGACCGGATTTCACCACAACTAAAGCCGATATTCGCAATTACAAGCCATAATAAACTGGAGGAGCTGCTTATGTGCCTAAGTGGAATTTTTTGTTAAAGGTGTTTCCTGGGATTCAATACTATTTGGAATACTTTTTCGTAATAGAGAGAAAAATATGCACTGCCGCTGACTTTAGAGAATATTTTTAATAAATTACTCCTGAGTTTCCTGTGGAGAAATTTTGTCGAAGAAACTCAACCAGGCATAATTGAAACAGTTTTTTTTAGAATAAAATGTATTTATATCTGTAAACCGACTGTATTTCTGATCGTACAAAGCAGAGCTATGCTCCCAACCTGGAGGTATGCCAGCAACAATTCACATATATTATATTATAGCCGTTACAGAAGGTGTTAGATTCCTTGTGGAAAAGAGGCTATGATTGAATGTAATGAAATAAATAAAATTAAATGTAATGTAAACCCTACAACATCAACCTCATATTGTTATGTCTTATATGATGTTATGATCTCGTACTCGGTAAAGAGAAGATCTTTAGCGGAGTGGACGAAAAGCACAACCACGACGACACCCCAACAGATAATGACGTCCGACTCAATCCTAGATGTGAGAACATTCTGGGGGCCAGGGGATTGCAAATGTCGGTATTACGATTGATTCTCACGTTTTTTTTTTAGCATGACCAAGAACGGTTATATATCGTTTTGCAAACTTTGAAAATTTAATAACGTAGTTTTGTAGATCTTGTCGATCTTGTCGATAAGAAACTACAGCTATGGACATATAAATGGCACATTTTTTTATTTGTTTTTTTTTATTCAATATTATCGAAAATATTGTTATTAAAAGGCAAGTGTTTGGTTATTTCCAAAGGTTTATAATTCATCTTCAATAATAAAGTAAACTTAAGTTTTAATTCATCAATAAAAAACAAAATTATAAAAATGTAGAAAAAGAACAATTAACAAGTAATAATACAAAATTAAATGAGCTGAACATATAAATGGCACAACCTGGAAAAAAAGAGAAAAAATCGTGTTAAAATTTCATTTGTTGATTTTTGGAGTGCACAAACATTTAAATAATTAGTATTTTGTGCTGTAGCCTTTGTGTTTGATGACAGCTCCACAACTGCGACCCATACTCTCCACGAGTTTTTGGCATCTTGCTTTGGGTATGGCATACCAAGCTTTCTGTGTAGCAGACCAAAGATCATCCATATTTCTATAATTTTCCTTAGCCACTTCAAGTTTGACTTCATTCCACAAGTTCTCTATAGGATTTAAGTCAGGGCTCTGCGCTGGCCAATCCAAAACGTCGATCTTTTCCTCATTAAACCAAGTTTTAACCACCTTGGAGGAGTGTTTGGGCTCATTTTTCTGCATAAATGTCCACTTAATTGGCGTGAAATCGAAGGCATATGGTTCCATATGGTTTTTCAAAATATCCAGATATTGAAACTTGTCCATTTTGCCATTGATCTTTATAAGCGGACCTACGCCATGTTAAGAAAATGCACCCCGTTTCATCACTCCATAAAACTTTTTTCCAAAAATTTATGGGTTTCTCGTGATGGGTTTTGGCGAAAGTTAATGGTTTCTTAATATTTTTTTTTTTTGACAGCAGTGGCTTTTTCCTGGCAATGCCCCCAAACAAATTTGACTCGTTTAATCGTCTTCTGACAAGCCTGCTGGATATTTCTAAGCTCAATATTTGATTAATATCGGATGTTATCTGCCGTGATGACTTAAATGGATCCTTTTTCGACATTCTTATTATGTCAGCATCCGTACGCACATCAGTTTTTTTAGGCCTCGGCTTCCGAATTTTCAATTTGGTCAACAAATCGGGATTCTTTGTGCATGAATTAATTGTATTGTACACTTTTTTTCGCGAACAGTGCAGAAGTTTAGCAATTTCCGCCACTTTGTTGCCTTCTTTATGCATTTTCCTCAACCGTGGTATGTTTTCCTGATCCCATTTTCAAATAATTTTCGGTCTAAGATACTCTTGATAAATTATTTTTGTACTACCCAATATCTGATTCTATAAAGCTCAAAATTAAATTAAATTCTGAGATATTGCAATTTAAAATTTAATTTAAGTAGATGTGCATATGCAAGTATGTTTGGATTGTATGTTAATTGAATTGAAATAGTATGAAAACATTGCTTAATAATAATTATTTCATTTAAAATATTTGTACGGTAGGGAAACTTCGAAATGCAAGTAGGTACTACAGGCACTTCACAAAGCATTATTTCAATTTATCAGCGATACACACTGTTCGTAGATATCAACGGAAGCTTCTTAGATACGAGCTGTATGTTATCAGTCATATTATAGTTATTAATCAGTATTAAATACAAATAATTTATTATTATAAAAATGTATTAATAATCAATAATATCGGTATTACGATTGGTGATTGCGAAGTTTTGTTGTATTATGAACGGTTCCAGCGAATTAGGAAATAGGGATATTTTGTATGCTACAAGAACTAAACTAATAATAAAAAAACCTCTGACCGCAAGATCTATCAAGATACTTTCGTGTATCCAATACTATATTATTCTAGTTTAATTGCTTCGCTGGAACCTGTGTACTATATTATGGAACGACAAATGCAAATTTGAATTTAACATAACAACAGTAAGTTCTTGATAATTGCCTATTTTTGAAATTTTTATAATAAAATATTGTTTATTTGTTAATTTCAGAGATCAAGAAGTGGATATTTAAATTTGAAATAAGAATGCCCTCAATAATAACCATTTATAAATCAAACAGAAATAAAATGTATAAATTAGTCGAAGTTTTTGAATTTGAAACGAATTATTTTTAAACCTTGGTAGTTTTAGGTTTCGTACTTCGCAATTTCATTTAAATTGTTATTCCTGAAATACCTTATTTTGTGCACTATAAAGTAGATCGTGATTTTATTTTTATTTCGCTTTCTTTTGTGAATTGTAAGTACAGGTGAGTAGATGTTACAATGAACAAAATTCAAAACCTTAATTTAATACAATTAGTTAAAGATTATTACTTCATGTATGCTGGGATAACTGAGTGAAATAGATATTCGTCAATTATTAATAACTAAACAGCTAAAAATAAAAAAAAACAGTTTTTTTCGATCCACCAAGAATTATTTTTATTCAAATATTACCTATTCTTGAATTTTACAAAGGATTGCAGAATAAGTCCTTTCAAAACCGTAAAGAAATATTCTTTATAAATATTTTGTGTGTGCTGCAATATTAACTATTGTTTACATAGACTGGGCTCCCTGCTAATTACATATGTATATATGCATTTTCATGTATAGATATTTTAAACAGCAGAAATAAACATAATATTGCATTTTCATTTTGTCATTTTTGTTTTGCTTTTTTCATAAATATCTGTGTATGTATTATATTTAAATTATTTACATAATCCACAACTTATTAATGAGTATATATAACAATATGTAGTACGATTTATATATAACAACATAATATTCCTCATTTCATACGATTTATAACTAAATCGCCAACTACTTGAAGGGCCTTTTGGTACGGCGACTCAGTTAGTTCTTGTGCCAGACGTATCGCTTCAATACAGTGTTTCTTAGCCAAAAATCGCGTTTGTTCCAGACCATGCGATTTATGAACCAATTCAAAAGCGCGTTCTACGTCACCGGGTTCACTGAAGCGCCGCATAATCATTGGATTCAATTCAGGAAACTGGAAATAAGAAATATTGATATAATTTAAAACTATCAAATTTAATATTCGTATATGGAATACAATTTACAATTCAAAATGTTTTAGTAAATGGTTAAAGAGCATATTTTATTTGAAGAAAGAGCAAACTGCTTACTATGTAGCAAATTTCTTCCAAACTTCGTTCTTGAACACAGAGAAACACAACAAATTAAGTGTATTTAAAACCACTATAAGATAAAGACATTCCTGGATATTCACAAAAAATCAGAGAACTGATGACATCGGAAATCAAACGCGATGAAAAGTGGTATATACCGAATTTTCGATTAATAAATTAGTCCATTTATTTAATACATAGTTTTCTTTTAGCATATTCTTTCTTTTATTTTATTTTAATGAGCTTTCGCTTTGCACGTGTATTGAATTATCATACCCACTGAAACTATAACTGATTTATATCAGTTTAGTAGAATTAAATTGTGCACATAACATTTTAATTCCGTGGTGTTGCTTCATTGCTTCCGATGGTTTGATGTTAATTTAAAATCCGTTTTGATTCGAAACGATAACTTGAGTTGAATACAAATAGTCTCGTGTTTCTTTTACTTTCATTTGGATATACATATAGAGAAGAACAACATCACGCAGACAAGTGGCACCTGCTACCGCTCTGAGGTATGCGCTAGAGATATCTTGACGCATACCGAATGAGTATTCATTGTATAACACAAAACGAAAATCGGAAAATTTGATTGACACGATGACTTTACTAAGAAGTGTCGTATTTACGATTCAAATGCGAGTGTTTGTTTTTATAGTACAGAATACATGTTTAATGTCAGGACACAGAGTTGTAATTAGACCGAAATTCAATACCTCTGACATTGTATTTGAATATATTAAATATCGCAGACTCCCAAGTCTTCTAAGTAATTAAGTGGAGCGTACTCTTTCTGGAAGAGTTGACTTTTCTTGTGGTTAATCAATAGAATTGATTGTATCAAAGAATACTATACCTCTTCACATGCAAACAGTACGGGTGCTGTAGCCAATCCCAGTTTTAAGTCTGCTGCTGTTGGTTTTCCCATTGTTTCAGTCGATGAGACAAAGTCAAGCATGTCATCTACTAATTGAAATGCTAGACCAATATTTCTCCCGTATTGAAAAGCAACTTCAGCTAGATGATCGCCCGCGCCTGCGATGACGGCTGTCTAGAAAAGAAATAAAAGGCAAATTAACTTACGAGTAAATGGAATGTATTATGTTCTATTATATTACTTTGCCATTATTTGTTTTTTTTTTTTTCAGAAAATAAACAAAAGGAATTCGATTGCTGTTTCATTTGTTCTAATAAACACACAACCTTGACCTGAATCTGCCACTAAAAATCGCACTAGTTTCATTTGCTAGTTAATAGTAATTTTCTTTATTAGATTTCTACCATTCGGCTTTCGGAAGTGGGTTTTTTGTTGTCTGCATAGATATTTACCCTTAAACCGAGTTGTAATACGTGTACCATTGAAACTTTTTCAAGTTATTCAAAGAAATAGTTTCGCATAAAAAACGTATCAACATTAACACAAAAGTTGAGTGCGTTTCAGTACTCGCCTTTTCAAGATGACAGAGTACACCTCATGGGCTTGAACCAACCTTGATCACTCTTCAAACTGAGCAAACTGATATAATTTGTATCTTCAAATTATTATCTAAAATAAACTATAGGCGAAATCCGAAATCGGTTAGGTCAATCAAGTGGGCTCATTGCACAGTAGCTGTAAGAGATTTTTAACCAATATCAGTGTTGCAATAATTTTTGCTTTTGTTTATATGTGTGACCTCGTAAATATTCCAATATTTGTTTTACTATTTATGAAATTTAATTTTTTAGAGACACTTGTTATATAGACACGCACCGGCTCACAACAATACATATTCAAAAAGGATGACTTGAAAAAAGCGAGTACTGGGGTCGTGTAAAGACGGCCTTAAAACAATTCAATCAAAAGTTATGAAAGGCTAGCCAACTGCAAACAGTATTTTCTGACAATTATTCATATTTCTTTAGTTTTAACTTACCGATTTCAACGTGTTTGCTATCAGTGATGCTGTTTTTCTGTAGGTTTTTGTAAGATAGTGTGCGAATCTTTCATTTTCTGTTTCCTTTGAACCAAGTTGCATAAATTCACCCTGAACTAAATCTGTCAAAATCTGAAAGAAAATAGTAAGGAAAAATTAATTAATTAAAAAAGTAGTATATATCGTTATCTAATAATCACAAATTGATATTTGGGTATGCATTCATATTGCATTCTTTTCTTTTTATTGAGACACATTTAAAAGGTATTAATACATACATTTACATAATTCAATTGACATAATATTATATCTAGCTCAACATCAAACGTAATGATTATTAAAATTATTAATAACTAAACTAATTATTTTGTAAATTTAATAAATTATTTTCATTGTATAATTGAATATGCTTGCTCCTGGCATACTGAATCAATTTGGCTCTTGTAGGCTTACTTAACTTAACCTAACAAGTAACACTAACACAATAAACTAATTTTCTTAAGCCTAATATAAGATTAACCTCATAGGTTGATCATGGATGATTTTTTATAAAAAGGTAATGCTAAATTCGAATTTTGTTCAAGGTCGAACATAGAAAGAGATCTTATTTTCATTATATTGAATGGTGATAGGTAATAAACATTTGGGTGTGTGAAATCATTATATTAACAAGGCAAATCGGTTTAAGCTAGTTTTTTAAAAGAACCAATGAATGCAAACGTTTGATGTGCTATGCAATACGATGCATTTTTCATTAATTTAAGAAAAAATCGCCATACAATACAATTTATCATGTATTCGCGCGATCATATAAGATCCCTCAAATAAGCAATTAGTTCATTAACTTATTACATAAAATCACATTGTAGATGTAAATGGCAACTTAATCACTCCATCATCACGAGAGTTTTTTTTCGTTTAGTAGTATGACGATTAACCATGGGACTTGATTGTCGAGATATGAACTCCCAGTTCGTCAACTTCAGGAGTCTTAATAGTTCCGAGCATATTAGCAACTAGCTACCCTAGGCCGCGACTAATAGTCATGATAACGACGTGAGTGATTAGAATTATGAATCTAAACGAGTCTCTGTAACATATGGTGTTAAAAACATGAAGGCCTAATGATATGTATGGACGTATGAGGAACTACCTATAAGTTAATATTTTCAATTAAAAAATGACAAAAGGACAGATTTCTTTGTAGTGAACAGCATAGATCGATCTACATTATTCGTGAAAAAAGCGTCTGCTATTATCTCAGACAGATTTGTTCGAAACATTTTATGAGGGCGTAAATGGGCATTTTTACATTCATAAAATGTCCTTATTCTAAATCATCCAATATACTCCATTTTTAATAATAATGCGCAATAAAAACACTCCCTCAAATAGTCAAATTTAGTTTAAAACTTCCTGAAACTGAGCTTACGTTAAAAATATACCGAAATTATAATAAAAGCTCGACATTATTCACGTGCTTATCGCGGTAAGCATTTATTGGCTTAATCATCCCTCACTACGTCCAAACAAACTGTGTTTAGCATAAGCAAGCGTTTTCACTACAGCGGATAACAAAAGACCCAAAACCACCGAGTTTATATTTAAATATTAAAATCCTTTATTTACAAGTCACATGTAGGCAATAATAAATAAAGCTCATTTCCGACAGGTTTGTAGAATATAATTTTTTTTATTAACGTGTCTTCTAGATTGTTAACAGCAAGTAACATCTTGTACACTCATATATAAGTACACATACTTAAAGCACAACAGTAAAAAAAAACCCTATGTTCTCCACCGCACCAGTGAAACAAAATAGTATATTTTCGTTTCGAAAAACGTTGTTTTCTTTTACTATGTGATGGCATGCCCAAGCTGAATATAAATTCTATGTGCCCCATGGTTTTACGATGATGTCGGTGGGACACGTTGAACTTCCGTGTACGTTTTGAGATCCATCGTGAATTCAAATGGAACAACGAAGAAAACCTGCGCACTACGCGAGCCATAACAACAAAGCCAAAGACCATACGCCGAGTTTCAAGCGTGCAAATATTTACGGTATACTAGATGCATACTAACTATGAAAAGCTAGCTTAGTGGAACTCTTATACTCGTACATTTCCACTACTGCTCATAGTTTTGCCACTTCAGTGGAAACACACTTACTACCTGAGGGCAAACATGAAAACTATTCAGAGCTCATCTATACTGTCCACTGCGATATCAGTAATGGGTCGATGTGTCCACCAAATTCGTAATGCATATGAAATAATTTGAAAGCGACAATCACAGAGTAAACATTAAAACAAACCGCACATACACATATTTGCTTACAGGGTTGGGCCCCCACGGAAAGCAAACATTATCTTAGGCCAATTCAAATGTTATGTCGAAACTACAATTCAAACTTTTGAAGTGTTTTTAAACAAATATGTTCCACTTAAGAAAATTACTAAAAAGACGTTGACAGACAAACATGTATAAGTATAAATAGTGATATACGTACATATTGAAAGGTATTCTCTGTTTAATCGATAATTATCATAAAACGTTCAAGGTGGCAAATAAATGTCCAATAAATGTTGTCATAGTTTTCATTTATTTCTTACTACCCAGATTTAACATAGATATTTATGCTCCAAGCGGAAGTACTATGTTAAGCAAAGATGAAATATATGCAATATGTACTCAACCAATTCAAAGCTCACACCCACCAAATAGACAACAAAGAGTTAACTATTGGGTTGATCTCGGCCAGTCCCACCAATAAAACGTGTTACTTTCAAAAATAAATTCCAAATTTAAACTCCGCTATAACAAATAAAATCTAACAAGCAATTGTGAATGTTTTCTTAAAAAAACAATTATTGTTTTAGTTTTTCTATACGAAAGTACTTATCTGATATGACAGTAATGTAGACGGTAATATAGTTCCGAATAGTTGTCGCTCTGCTGACAGCATGTTAGTCAGCAGTGCAGTTAGCCAATTACTCAGCAGATATACCAAAAAGATAATTTATAATCCGAAATAGTTTCTCTGCATAAAGAAATCCAAGTTCGATATTTATGTAACTCAGTAGATGTCCCTCATTTGTGAAACGACCCAATATTTTTTGCTTTATTTGTTTGTATGGTTAAAACCGAATTAATTTGCAAACTTAAACTTTACATGATTGTGCCATGCCAAGAATTCGATAGTTATGCAAGAGAGAAAGTAATAGCGAATGGTCGGTAGTATGGTACTCGGTTACGCATTCCATTGGTATTCAATGAATGCGCATCCGTCGGCAGAGAGAAACAGATGAGTCAAGCTAAAGTGATAAATTAAAAATCAATTTAAAATATGGTACCATGTGCAGCGCAATTAAAATTCAGAAAATGCGTATAGTATCAAAGCAAATCAACCGTGATGAATGTCTTCCGTGAATGCATAGAGAACATACGGCAGTACTTGTATTTAATTTTGAATTATTTATTTATGACAATGCATAGAATGAAATTTGTGAATTTATATGCATATGCTCATACTGCTACTTATATGTAATAATGCTGAATGCATTATTGTTGTGCTTTCAAAACGATACTTCTTACATATACAAAAGTAAGACATCACAAATGAATTTGACTTCACATAAGTCTCAAACTCCCAACCGCAGAAAAAAGAGCATGAACGCGTGGTTGTGGACTATGACACCATGTCATCATCAGAAGATAGGTAACATAACTGGATAGCAACCATAACTAGATTTATTTCTTCATGTAATTAATATGTTGTCCCTATTCCTCGCTGATATAGAAGAATATGTGCATAGATATAAAGGTTCAGTGCATAAGAATAGACAATTTTTGCACACAAATATGCTACAAAAACTACAATTAACTGAACTGGTTAAGATTTCAAAATTATAGTTTCAAAAATAACTAGAAATACTTAATACTGTGCCAAACATGCCAACACCACCCAATCTCCTACCAAGAAAAAAACGTATGGTTATGACTGTTAAGGTTTAAGTTAACAACTCTCGTGATTTTGACTTCAAGAATGAATAAATTTCATACACATCTCTCACCTGAAAAAATGCTTAAAGTATATGTTTTACATATGTTCAACACGTTAAAGCAACACATTGCTTGTTGACAATAATAAAATATAAGTATGAGTAGTGAACAAGTTATGCAATAAGTGCAAATTAACATTCTCTTAGCAGTAACTAGTACATTTCAATTCAAACGTTTTAAACCCTATTTGCTGACTATATATACCTGTATACATATACATAGACGAAACAAAATGCAAAAAAATGCTGTGTGGATAATTTTCAAGTTATATAAGCTTAAATTACCTGAATAAGTATAATCGCCACTTCATCGTTTCCTAAGCGTGAAATCAAAATAGAGGCGACGGATAGAATATAATCACCCGCCATTGTAACCTGCAAAGAAACATTAAATATGAATGCATAAGAGACGTCTTTCATTGAGTAAGACCTGGTAAAGATAATCAAAAATGTTGCTTGAAATAAATTCTCTTAAGTGGCCATTCAGAGTTCAAGTATTTGTCTCTCTCAGTACTTGACTGTGCAAGGCATGAAATATAAAATAAATACTCGATGTACTGAAATTTACTGAAAATGAACATAAGTCATAATTTAAAAGCAATTACTTACATATGACTTCTTCAGGAAGCCACTTACATATATGAAAGGGAAAAGTATAATTTTTTTTCCTTAAAATTACTTTTTAATGGTAGTGAAGTTCATTGTGTAGATTTTTTTCGGAGTATCTATGTACATACATTCTAGCACTACATAGAATACAAGTGACATTTCCTTACTAATCCAATTATATTTTTTAAAACCCCTTTCTAAAACTTGCTTGATGGCGGGGAAAGTATGACCAACGCATGTTTGATGCTATTATTATAGAATGTGATATTCACTTGATATTTGGAAAATGAAATTCTTTAGCCTCGAAGAAGACACAAATTGATGACATTGTATTAATGTCAAATCTCAATAGGAGCACTGTGTGACGCTGCATATATTTTCTATCTGACTTTAATGAGAATTAGTCAACTTTACAAGTAGGTGCTTAATAGACTGAATGATTTCGTCGTTGCTTCTGATATTGTCATGGTCTTTCTCACTATTTGATAAATAACGAATGATATCCTTCGGACTAGTAGAGAATATCACTTTTTCAACGCCACAATCACATAAATACGTTTAAGTAAAAATCATTTCAATTTAATGTTGGCAACAGATGTCAAGGAATGCATCTCGAATGCTAAATGTTTATCAGTCTAAATAAACAAATTATCTCGGATATTTTCATCAGAAACTTGATTAAGGCAATGAAAATATAATGGGTTTCCGCTCGCTCTAAGGTTAATTTAATATAGTTATGGTAAATACCTTTTTACATTTAACATTTTACAACTTGAATCAAATAATGATGCACGAAATCGCTGTGGATAAATTGCATCCGAATTCATTATAAACAACACAAAACAACTGAAGTATGTTAATATTTTTTTTTTAAATTTAAAAGGGTGTCAAACTATTTTGTAATTTCATTTTTCGTACTCTTCAAGGTTGTCAACAATTAACATCATACGGAACAAGGGTAACATTAACTCCGCATTTTTCCTACTGTCAGCTTATATTTGTTTGCACATACAGTGACGGACAAAAGTATTCGTAATTGCAAATTGTGAACGTAAAGTTCAACCTATTGGGTTAATACCCTCGCGATATTCCTGTCGCTTCGATTTTGGTCCTCTATATCATAAAAGGTTTACTTGCAATCAATCTTGGAGATAAATTCTTTAATACCCTCTTCAATCGGAACTACTTTAATGTTTTTCGCAGTAAATATTGGAAGTACTATCATATTTCGAAAAAATTTTCCCCATCAGTGTACATAATCTAAGACTAAGTCCATACCTTTTTAACACATGCTGTATATGGCGGATAGTGACTCTTATGCTCATTAGAATACACATTCTAATTATGTTCATTGGCATTGGCAAATACACAAGATTCTTTCAAGCGAACAACTTAAACTTTTAAAGCATTTAGCAAAACGAACAAGTAAATAACAATATCTGACTATTCAATATTCGTTTTTTACTCTCAAACCTCTATTCCGTGGCAAATGTGCTTTTATCACTTAACAATAATTAAGAAGTACGTCACGCTTGATAGCAAAACCCAAGCGATTGAATTCGAACGTTATGTATGTGTGCATCACAATGGTTTATGCTATAAGCATTTCTCCTACAAATCAGCTGAAACTTTCTCTTGCTGTATTTTGACTAACCTGTAGAAATGTTATATGTACATATATTCCAACATCCATATGCATACATACATATATAAGTTAAACACGTGATAAAATGTATGGTATATATTATTTAATGAACCTAATGGCGATTCATTGTTAAATACTGTTTAGACCAGCACCTGCTCATCATTAGAAAAATAAAAACACGTAAGTGACACTATTTGATGTTTTTCAGGAAAATATGCAGGTAAGTGCAAATAAGTGAATCAAACAGTAAACACCATTGTATTTCCGAAATTCAAAGAGATTATCTTCCTATAAGCGTCGGTACTGAACCGACAAATATACATTTGTTACCGAATGATGTTTTCGTAGTAACCCAATTCAAAAATTCGCAAAAGAAAAACACATTGTGAGGTAACGCGAAGGACGGAAGTTGACCATAGAGATACTTTTCAAGAAACCTCACGATCAATAGATGGTGTTAATTGCTCTTGATTGATCAGACAAATGGTGAAACTAAAACTTGCATGCGAGGTTAAAATTGTTAGCTATATATGTACATATACACATAATTTGAAATTGCGAAAGCAGTAGACCCGAATCAGGTTATCTGCCATTGTACAAATAGTGTACTAGTCTGAATTGGAACAAATTGTATTGTTATGAACGTTGGAACATTTGACAGTTTAAGATTTTTTAAATAAGTTCAACAGTAGCGTAGATTAATTATGAACCAACCTTTTTATGATTCCATAGTGCATTAACACTTGGTTTACCTCGTCTGAAATCCGACTGGTCTATAACATCGTCGTGCACTAAACTGGCTGAATGAACCATCTCAGAAAAAAGTGCAATTGTCCTCTGCTTTGATAGAATTTGTCTGAAATGAAAAAAAAACACAGATATCACTTGAATGCTCAAGAAAGCATTTATCGTTTTACGCATATCTATATGTACAAACATAAAGTATATACATATATGTATTAACATGGTATTTCCGTCAACTACAGTCACCACATTCAAATTACAAATAATTGATGAAATCAGCGGAACGTCTATATAGTTAGCAACAAAAACATGAATTTTACGCTGCTTTTACGTATTCTTACATATTCTTAAGCCAGTGTACTTTGATCGAAATTGCAAATGTTTCTATATTCATGCAGTGAAGGAATGTAATTTGGCAACTCTATATAATACTTTTTTTCCTCCTCATTAAAATTATTTCCATCATCTACAAAATAATGTTACTATTTTTTGAAATCCATAAATTTGTGTTTATTATTAAGTTATTATTATTTATTATTACAATTTAAAACCATACTATATGTTGTAATAAAAATATTTCCTATTGAACAAAAATTGCTTCTATAAATCATTCTCGAACTTTGTCAGTTACTTAAATTAAGACGAACTAAAGTGCTAATTGCCACTTCCTGTTACTATGTTTTGGAGACTTATCAATTGTATCTAATCATTTGAATATATTATTTTATTGTATACTCTGCAATCAAATCAAACTCAACTTAGATCTTCTTGAATTATAGTTCATAGCAAAGTCAAAAAAAAGCAATTATTTATCGCGATTAATGCTTATCGCTATAATGTACAACATTTTTCATATTCAAATGTTTTGTTCATCTACTGAAACATACAAAATTCGGAAAATTATTATGAATTAAAACTAGGACAGTTAGTAGGTTCGTGTCTTATAATCTTAGACACTGTCGTAAAACCCTGATCTCTCAAGTCTCGACTCTTTTGAGTTATGGCATATTTTGAGGTGTAATAGGCGCAATTTGACTTGACTTAAGTAAAGTTGATATGTGTATATGTAGCTCGTATAATAGAACTGGCATCGTTTTACCCAATTAAGATCCGCTTCGTTTTCAAAACAAAATTGCAAGTTTAGTGACAACCATATCAACCAAGTTTTTTATTAATATTTACTATCAATTGTGCATAATAAGACTCTGAAATAATTTCGAATAAATCCATCATTTCGCTTCCCACTTATATATTACCAGCGGCTCGAAAATACTTTGAATTTTTCGTATTTCGAAAAATAAATGCGAGATGTTGCAAGCTTTACACCTACCCATGTACACGAATCTATAATCCTTCTTCTAAAATCGTTTGGGTGGTCATGAATCCAACAAGGATCCCTAGATACCAAGATCTTATTTTACCTATATTCGGTTTTACAACCCTTTAAAATAATTTTGAGTATGCAACGAAAATCAATTATGTTTTTTTCATATAATTTTTAATCGGCCAAACTTTCAAAATCCCTAACTAAGTTAGCAGCAGTTCACATTAATCACATTTACGTTACATACAATACACATTCGATAATGTGAAACGTGTTTCTACGAGTAATTGCCAAATAACTGAAGTGCTTCAAATGGAATTCAAACACTCAACGTGAATTAGAGTGTGAAATGTGGCGAAATCCTTTAACCGGCACTATATCGTGTACTCATATCTATTAATTCCGCAATGTTTAATAATAGATTTATGAAAAGCAAATCCATTCACTTGATATATCTTACCTTGATTCTGTATTCATATGATAGTTTAACGCTTTAGCCATCAATAATGACACCATCGGCCGAAGAGCTTTACCTTGTCCATCAAAGTAATATGTTGCAATCTCCTCCAATTCCGTTTGGCTTGTACTTTGCTGTAACACCTGAAATCATAAATAGAAGAACCAAAGTAGTAACAGCGGCAAAGATATTTTGAAAAATCTAAAGAAGAATGTTTTATATTCGAAATGAATCTAATAAAATGACATATTCGAAGTTCGAGATTTTTGTACAAATATGTATGTACATAGGGTGTCCCGAAATTCACGCAAGATTTGAATTTGCCACCATTTGTGCAGTAAATTGTTGCAACTCGTCAAACGGTACGACAACGTGTTTTCATTATTGAACAATATCTACCTCAAAAATAATTAAATTGTTTTCTGTTTAATGCAAATAAAATCTTGCGTTAATTTTGGGATACCTTAAATATGTATATGTAAATTTAAGTCCCATCAACTGTTGATTTGAAGAACGATGTTGCAATAAGATTTACACCTGCACCACAAGTTTAACTTTCAAGACCTCAACCTGAGGAATTCGATTTGACCATGGATGGACATACGCAGTGTCATCAATTTGGAGAGGAAGTTGACTCAAATTGAGAATGGAGACAAACCAACCCTCACTTGTACGTGAATTCCCTGGCTATTATTTGGTTGCCACAATGACTATTGGTCATGACTGGCGTCAGGACCCACAAGACTGTTAACAACAACTGATGAAACTGGACTAAAACCTAGTTAATAAATAGATACCAAATAGTTAGGTGAGTTAGTCCATTGTGATACACATAGTCAGGCTACTAGCACTGATCAAAACTGAACAAAACCAGTGATAGGCCGTTAATTTGATACCAACGGCAAATGGTGACTTGACCACAATTAAAAAACCGGATAAAAGAGATTAACTTTGCTTTCACTGGGATTCGAACCGGGCATCCCCCCGACCTGGCGTCATACTGCGAGAACAGTCACTCAACCCGATTGTTGAGTGTTGTGACTAACTACTCGAAATCGTCATAATAGCATCGTCACTCCAGAAAAGTTGCTCTTCTTATCACGATCCAAAACTGAAGGTGAGCGGTGCCCATTATCTTATAAGTCAGGGTGAACAAATAGTATTGAGTCTCTGCTCCATGAAATGGTACCCAAATATGCCAAAGATACTTAACACTGACATCCAAATTACGTCACTAAGGAAGGACTGGGCAACAAAATCAAGGGTATTATATGTGTGGATAAACACCGGGTCAAGCTTCGTGAGATAGCTAAATAAGATTATAGCAATTTCAAATGCTAACGTCATTCGAATCCTGCATGGGTATCTACTATCTCGTTTCGTTTGATGACAGTGAATCGAAAACGGATTCATATAAAGACGAATTCAAGTAAATTTGAAAAGGCGTTTCGTAACAGTTGAGTAATCCTCAGCAATCCTCACCCAAAATGAAGGAGTAATCAAAAGAGGCGACATCTGCAATCGAAAGTTTTTAAAAAAATCCCTTTTTCGGTTTAACAAATGCTTATTTGGCAGAGTTTAAGAAATCAGATTCTTTGAAAAGGCGCAAAAAGTTAGCATTTTTTTTTTGGAAAAGTACACACCTACACTCTTAGCCATAAGGCCGAGAAACGTATGGTATCCAGCATTGTGAAGTCGTATGCGCAATAAAGTACTATGAGAAAAATGTATATATACAGTTTAGTCACTTACTTCAAGACTGATGTGAAAAGTGATACACATGGTGGAGAAGTACATTTCAGCTTTTTTCTTCCTTCAGTTCGAAGTGCGATGCGACATTTTTATGATTTTAATAAAGTAAGTTTAATTGTCTTTATTTCTTTATTGGTCCAACATAAACAGCACTACATTGTTTATAAAAAGCTTCCGACCTTTTTAAACAGAAATTCTAACTGTGGTCTTGGGTTTTCTTGCGCATGTAGTACAAAATTTACCTATAAACTGTACAGTTGTAATACAAAATATTTCCGTTCAACTGTCTATGATTTCAATATCCAAATTGTGTACATTATATAGAGCTAGTATATACGCCAGTCAAAACTGACCTCGCCTTAACTTTGGTGCGGTACTGAAGAAAGCTGACAAAAGAAGATGATAGATGAATGAGTGTACATACACACAAAAATAATGACCCTATAAAATGTACAAAGACTGATGAACAAAAGTATCTACCATATGGATGTTGCTGGCTTAAAACGTAAACGCGTAGCTGTATATCCATATGCGCACAATCTCTATAGTGTGCATGGGTCATGTTGAAGCACTTTTTTTGAAAATTAGCCTTCAAGATATCCAAAATACTCTTTAACCGTAACCACACACTCACGTTTAACCGTAATTTAAATGCATATTTAATTGATTTCGTTCACTTGTTTTCTCCAAACCAAAGATTACCTGATCTATAAACATTACACTAGCGTATTCCAGAATTCCGGTGGTTTCCATTAGATCAAGAAGTGATTTTAGTTTATGACGAATAACTTTGTCCATTAAAAAATGTTGTTGTTTATGTTTTGTTATTCTATTGTTTTTGAATAAATTCGTGGAAGCCAGAGGTTTTAGTAACAAAGCGAAGAAACTGACAAAAAACTGCATAATGCTTAGAAAATTATGGTGACATCCGTTGGAAAAACAATTGAGAAGTCGACCTCGAGATAAGCTCCAAACACGAAAACAAATACGGCAGAGGAAAACTAAACCAAATTTCAAAAATATTGCATCAAGGCGCAAGAAGCGTCTAAAAGAAATTTATATTATATATATTATATTTATCATTGGACTAAATTATTTTATTTATCAGTTGAAATATTTCAGCTGAATGCGCTTTCATTGTTTGATGTAACTTGATTTCGGGGGATAACATAACTTAAATAAGAATAACCGTTCAAGTGGCCTACTGATACTGATTGAACGTAGACTAAAATGGTGCTAAGATAAGTTTTAACTCTAACTAGGTCAACCACAAGCCGATAAAATATACCTAAACTTGGCTCTTGTGCCAACCTGGCAACTCTTTATTCATATATGTAATATAAAATCCGAAAAAATCTTCCAAAATCAATCATTTCCATATACCTCCATTTTTCTGCATAGCGGCGAATCATCCCATTTCGTAATTTTGGTAGTGATATGCATATTGTGTAATGTATCACCTCGAATTAATATCACGTGATTGAGAAAACTGTTACATTAGGGCCCACCTTATTTCTACCGTATTTCGGAGTAAACCTTTTTTTTACGGTGATGGTAACCTTCGTTGATCAGTGCATAATTTCAGACTACAAAGTGAATATTGATTTACGACCTAACGAACATTAACTAGATCAAATAAAAGCAGAGTAAGATGTAATAAATAACAACATTTCTTATTCGCCCCTTCACAATTTAGTTTAAGAAACTAAACAAATAACGAGAATACTCAATACATTGTGTTTACGCTGATATCTTCTTACCTCTCTAACGTCATCGTAAAAGTACTTCAGTTCATCATCCAGCAACACATATGGATCAATTTGTATTTCTGGAACAGATCCAACCGGCTGTTGGGTATGCACTGAACTGTATGATCTCTGATTCGCATTTAAACCGATCGATGAAAGTGATGATGCTAGTTTGTCGTTATTTGCCTGCAAAAAGAAAAAAAGAAACAATTAAAAGAATGCATTAACAAAAACTTCAAATTACAAAAACTGTTCCTATACATCCCACATTAAATTAACGCTCGTTAGTATGATCGTTAGTACCATACGCATTATTATAATATTATAACATTTCCAGCATCCGAAATTATGTCAGAAAATGAATCATAAGATAAACGATTTCACAAAAAATCACCTGTAATTTGTTATGCAATGTGTGGGATGATAATGGGGAGAGAGAGAGAGAAAAGGAGCCCCTGACACTTCATAAAAGCCGGTGCCAAACTCCCCGTGGCGCTTGAGGTCAAAACTGTTTAAGACAAGACTTTTTGTAATTTTATATTGAGAGATCACATTTTGGTCAATCAAAGAGTCGATCACCTTGGTGTGCTACCAGTATACAATGATGACAAAACACACCAAGTATAACTACATTCAAGGTAAGGACCGATTCTCTCTCTCAAAATGTGAAATCAATACACCTTCAGATATGCTGTAAATTCAGCAATTACTTGCAAATGAAAACAGCTCAACTTTCGTAACTAAAACATAAATTGAACCTAAGAACTATCTATCCATCTAAGAAAATTGTGGGTTAACAACTCATCCAAGTCATGAGCAATTGAACTGTTACAATTTGGTGGCATGCACAAAACAAGGCACAGTTGGACTTTATACGGTTCAACAAACATTACATCAGCAAAGTTTAGATTTCATTGTCAAGTCAAATTGTTCAGTTCAAAAGTTATCACATGCTTATGTCACATCCTATTTAATTACTGGCTTTTACAATTTTTGTATATACTAGATTCAAAGAAAAGTGACATTCTGCTCCTCTGTCAAAATGCAAGTATGGCCACTTGACTTAACACTTTTAATGAGTTGACGTCATGCCATCATTTTTAACTACATCTTTGTAATGTTAATATTATTTACAAGTCATGGGTTAAAATGTATCTCAAATGCGAAAGGTAATAAGAATACACCTCACATATTTTTAAATATTTCTTTTTTATGTGCGAGTATAAATTCTGAAATATCATTGATCTTTGCAAGTTATAAAAACAACGACGACTATGATATTTTAATGTCGAGTAATTTAAGAACATCATCAGAAATTATGTCTGTTGATGTTGGTGGTAATTTTTTATTAAAAAGCATTATGCATACGCATAAATAAGCGTAAACCGCCATTTTATTCTTCAGCCATTTACTTCTTCAGCTTCAGTGTAATAGAATTATTTCCTGTTTTCAACAGAAAACTTGGAATAATGATTGAAAACCAAGGCGATACCATGATTTGGTTACAAAGCGATACGGATGAATTAGATATATCATTTTCAACTTTAACATTAACATTGAGAAGCAACACTAATTATTGTGACAAAAGTTAACGTAATTGAATTTCATGCACTTTTATAAACGCAAACAATATACTTTTACGAACGGTGACCTTCAATCGGTACACTCTCTTGGTCGTTAAGAAAATCAAGATATAGTTTGACCTCATTTAAAGTACTTTGGTGTTTGTGCCCTCTTGATATTGAAATAAATGTTTGAGAGCTTTAAGTGGGTCTCAACTTTCAATCATTGAGGTGTTATAGGTTCAAGCAAATTGGACTGAAATATGTATATTACATACAGTATCGGACAGAGAATTAACTGATTTGAATACATAAACAAAACAAAAGGTCTAACAATTCTACACGTGGATTATTATGAATCAATACGTTTTTATTTTTGTAGGAAGTAACAAAATAAGTTCTTTTTGGATTTGGATCGAAATCAGTTTACGAATTTGCACATGCCGGTGTAATTTTTTTATTCAAGTATGCTACTGCGATAAATTTTAGTTTTTGTACAATAATAATACAACACTAACGTTTGACTTTGTACATGTATATGTATCCGAAAATTGGTACATTTCTTTTAAAAAAGCGTTTCAACTATAATGTACGGGAAACAATTTAACTACAGATAAGGCCGGAGCGATAGTTATTATGTTTCGTAAAAGCTGGTTTTTGGTTTAAACTCATAAAGGATGTCGGCATGTTATACCAATAACTGTTAAGGATTTGGAAGAACTGCCAAAATACTTAATGAACTTCCTGGTTCTGCTTTGGATTCAAATCTGTGTTGAGTAAATGTCTCACAGTGTGTATGCTATTCGATCAGAACTAAATGTATCTGCCTATCTTCACAACATTTAAATGCAAGGCATTCGAACATTGGCTCTGATAATTTCTTCAAAGGAGCACGATACAGTGTTCGACTGTCGAATATCAGCAAGAAAGAGGAGTTTTGACATTGGAACCTTACATTCCAGGTCAGGGATATTGAAGAGTATAGGAATAAACAAAATATATGGACCATTTTTATTATATGTTTGATAGCAGGCTTTAAGAAAGGTACCCAGGTTCTTCGAGCAATACACCGAAAAATCGAAATGGTGCGGGTAATCTGGTTACCGACTTGCAAGAGAAGTAGTTCATCAGCTTAACGTCGCCTATTTCCTCGACCATCTAGTGTACTGTGGAAACGTCTTAAGCCGTTTGATGTCAGCACGAACCAGTGCAGCGTGGCAAATATTCACACTATGACAAATTTTGGAAAAGCCTATTTAAAAGTCAAGCATTAATCGCAAGAAACGGAAGGCGCTATCTTCTACAAATCAGTGCAAATGTTGGGTTACGAAGGATGACATCGACTTCGTCGTGCGTTCCCAACGTACCGGGTAGAAGTAGCAATTCGAGAACCGGCGAAATGAACTGGGCTTAAGGTCAATGAGAACAAAACAAAATATATGCTACCGAGCATGAATTGTTCCCTCACACACCACTGGAACACATCGACAGTAAAGAAGCTTATCTGTTGATACTTTGGTAGAGATAAGTAAAACAGTAGGGTTTTGGAAAGAAAAATTCTGCGTCGGATATTCAGTCTCCTGAAGAAGGAAGGTTAATTGAAGAGAAGACACGACCTTTGTCACATCTCGACCACAAGTCTGATAGGTAAGTAAGTCCGAGGAAAGCCCTCATAGGACTAATAAAAATCTATATATATCACCAAGCCATAATAAATGGAAGGACTGCAAGAAGCTTGTTCTGGACATTCAAATATCTAACAAGGTCATAACAATTCAATTTATTATTTAATTTTATATATTCGTATAACTTCATATAACACAAACGCAATAAGAATGGATAGTATTTATAACAACGGCACTATGGTTAATACATTACAGACAAGTTTTCATTCAATCGAAGGGGCTAATCATAATACTCTGTCTCTGCGGAGAGTACTGGGAAACCCAGATCCGAGATTGATCATCGTCTCGATGATTAAGCTTTATTAGTACCAGCAAAATAATCTTAAAAATTAACACATTGGCATAACCAAAGAAACCGCTTTTTGTGGTAAAGGGGAACTTCCTATATAGTCCTAGTCATTCAAATTGGTAAACTGCACAACTTTGAATTTCCGAAGATTCTTTTGCATACATTTTGAAATATTCGAAAGTATAACGTGATCAGCATGCTCGAATTTTCCAAAGCAGGGTGATTGAATGTAAGACTTTTAAATAGCGTTTTTTTGTTTAGATATGTGAATAAATACAAAATAAGAATATCTATGTATTTGTTAACTTATTTATTTGAAACGGGATACAATCAATTATTGGTTACAAAATTGCATTAAAAGACTCTTCAAGTATGTACGAGTAGCCTGCGGCTGGGCGCAAATCTTGTAAATGAATTAGCAGGCATCTGCTTCTGAAATTTATCGAAGAAATTTCTTTCATCATCATCATCATCTTCTGACCCGCATGATCCACTAAAGGGGTCGCAGGGGTAAACCACGCACGAGATCCTCAACCATCGACTCTAATTCATCAGGAGCAATGCCCAAGCGTAACCCGGCGAGTTTTTGGACTTGGTCCAACCACCTCGTCCTGGGTCTGCCAAGCGGTCGCCTACCTGATGGAATCGCATTCAACGCCCGCCTCGGAAGTCGTGATGATGGGGACATTCGTGCCACGTGACCAAACCACCGAAACATAGCCCTTTCCGTTCGAAGAAGCAGCTGCTCACTATCCCGGCGAGTAATTCCCACAACAGCACGAAGAAATCTCATCTCAGTAACTCGCGCTCTTATTATTTCGGTCATTACATGACCATAGGTGAGAGTTGGAACAAATACTGAGTTGAAAACCGCTAACTTGGCTTTGACACCAAGCTCGGCCTTACTGATTACAGAACTACCAAGCTGTGTCAAAACTGACCCAGCTTGACCAATCCTACCGGAAAGCTCAGCATTACTCCTTCCAACACTCGTAAAAAAGACCCCGAGATACTTAAACTTCTCCAACTGCTTCAATGGGACTCCACTAACATGCAGAGTGCATTGAACAGACGTTCTGGAAATGACCATAACCTCCGATTTGTCCACGTTAACCCTCATTCCAGCATCAGCACATACGGCCACAAAACCTATCGAGTGCGCGCTGCAGTTCCGTCTGGGAGGATGTGAGGAAATTTCTTTGCGATGTCAAAAAGTACCCAAACTTGTTATAGATCTTTAGAATAGTAGCAGGTTTTGAAGCCATCCAGTGGACGCCTTAAAATGTCCAGGAATGTTTAATTGCGTCGCGAATTCAAAGGCCTCCTCTTGCAGCATTGGTCCGCTGATCGGAACCGTATCCAGTAGCTTTTGTTGGAGCCACAAAACAGCGTTTTTTTCTAATTCCGCAAACTGACCATCCTGAATCTGACATCCTGGTACTGCTGCGACAAAATTGTCATATATTTCTTTCCTTTTGCCTAATAATTGTCGTAAGCTTAGATCTAGTGTTTTATTAATTTTCAATTAAATTATAGAAAAAGGATGCGAGTGGCAAAATACTGGAAAACGGGGCAGTAATAATCGACTAGAGAGGCAAAGGACTAAAAGGAATGAGTCATTGGTACAAAAGAATATGGTCACAAGAATCCAGCAGAGAACTGGTGAACGACATAGTGAGGTAGTGATGGGATGTGTATCAGAGAAGAAGGCAAACATGAGGGGAAAGATCAACGAGCGTATCTGATGAATTTGAACAGGAATCTTAGAACTGTTATTGGCGTTATAACAAGGCATTGCGGATCTCACGCCGCTAGACCAGATCTCCCCTACAACGAATTCTGCAGAAGCTTGCAGATACGAGAACGAGGAAGAAATCAATGTACACTTGCAATGCAACTGCAGTGCTCTCTTATTCCGTAGATATAGAGTTCTGGCAGCCTACCACCACTTTGATAACCTGGCTGAACTAAGTAGCATAAGAGTCAACCATATTCTTCGCTTACGTGGTAGCACAATGCTCCTTGTAGCAGTCACCCACTTCAATCTAACCTAACCTTGTATAACTGTATACTATTTACTTCAGGGCTACATACACTATCCTTTGTATAAGTGGATTCACCGTATAACTGAGTATCGTATTTATGAATAACGAAATAAGCAGGATTAACCGGAGTATCACCTGGTAACGAGAAATTGTTCGCGTAGCTAAATATTACATGCAAGTGAGCTTCGCATAAGTTACACTCCACTAGAAAATATATAAATATAATAGTCCTTGTAACTATTAAAGCAGTAAGTATATGGATAAACCTTTAAATCAAGAATACATTTATTTTAATGGCACCGAAATCGAAACCAAATGTACTACTTAATACTAGCTAGCATCAGTTCCATTTGCTTTTTTGTTTTGAACCTTATTTTTCTTGACCTTGAGATTACGACATTAAAAGATATAGATGACACAATGGTACCACTTAAGCTTGTTTAGCTGAACTTTTAACTTAGGATAAATGTGTGTTAAGGAAATAGAAATTACACTTTTTTTATATGGCATGCAAATAATTTTTTGTAATATTTCCTATTGATCAAGCGTCAATGCATTTATTCGAGAAGATTCAATATTGTGAAAGTAACAATACAATGATGAAAAGAAAGAGACGCACAATTTAATAATACCAGACAACCTTAAACTTAATGCCGTCTTCTCTTTCGTCTCTTTTTTATTAAAAAAAGTCACCAAAGAAAAAAATCTCTCTGAAAAAGAAACGATAAAAAAAAACTGGAAACGGATTTTACTTTCGCATGCAAAACAAATGTAGCGACAGGCGATATACGAAAAAAGAAGTACTGAAGAATATCTTCAACAACCACACAACGATATGCGCTTACCAAGTAGTAGTTTGAAAGCAAAAGTTAAAACGTTGAACTAAAACTCAACCGACTGTGAAGTATTTTCTCCTCTTCTTCTGGTAGTCATCCAAGGCCTTACGTTGCGGCCTTTATACGAATGCGTTGGCAATTCCAATGCAGAAAATGAGAATTATTAAAACTGAAAGTATTTTGCACTGCAACTAATGTAAGTTAATTTCCTTTTCTGTTTACCTCTTTTCCACATAAACATAATCTCTATACATTTACACATATTTAATCTAAGAAATTTAACTTATTGTAGACTGTCAATTATTGCAAATTGGAAGATGTTAACAGCTTCTTCTGTTTTGATTGTATCCTTAGTCATAGTCATAGATATATCAATCAAACAATAAAAATAACAATATTGGTGCTGTTGTAATGAAGATATAATAAATATGTACGTTAAATGTAAGTTAAATGGCAGTGAGTTTAGCATATTTGAATCAGAACATTGATTACAGTCGAACGGTATCATAACCAAGTGTTTTAATTTGCGCATGTAGAATCAAATAATGTATACTACATTCGTACATACATGTGACCTTCATCACAAGTGATATCATATCAAATATATACTAGGGAATCTTAGTATATATAACTAAGTGAAATCATATCAAATATATACTCAGATTCCCTTAACTCTTGCTTATTGAAACGGAGTGACATTTTGTCAGTACCATGTCACAGTGATATTATAGATAATAGAATTGGTGTACATCTACTAGGACGAATTCAGATCTGAAATTATGTACCATGGAGATTGACTAATCTTAGTAAATAACTGTCACAAAGTTCCCCGGTTAGGGGTAAGTTAGTTAGACTTGAGAATAATTGCTTTTATATTTAAGCTAGTCTTAAGCATTTTTTTTTATCTAGGATGTAAATAGGAAGCGCATATTGTTGAATAGTATTTTTCATTGGACAGATGAAATGTACTTATTGTAGAATATCACTAATTTAAACGCGGTTATTTACAAATATGAAATTACATGCATGAATACTTTAGTTTCTATTTCTCACTGAATCATAGGTATAATATACATACAATATCTGCTTTTAGCGTTTATCGTTTTTAATACTCATTCTGCTAGTTACTTTCTTCTCTACTTTCATTAAAGTTTACAAACGTATGCATATATAAATGCATGAAAATGCAGATTATGAAATATGCACTAACAAAATTACGAAGTCATGGCTAACCGAATACAAAAATTATTCAAAATGTCTGCAATCCAAGACTGATTGTTGTTAAATTAAAGATTGCATTGATACAATGAAGCTGTTTAATTGAACAAATGAACATGTTACAATGAGAAATATTACGGTACTAATGACTGAGGTACCTCCAAAATTATGTGCTACTTGTCAGTAAAAACCAAGTAAACAAATTGAATAAGTGCGGTATTTTTTTTTAATTCGACTTATTGTATTCATCGTACATTGTTGCTAATTTTATGATAATTGATATATTAAAAAAGGACACGAAATTGTTGAAATAAATATTAAAAATAACATATTTAAAGTATAAGTACATTAAAAATGTGACCAAATGGCAGATTTTAGGTTTTTGACATTAACATACATACATATGTATGTATTTTCATGTACACATCGTAGTAGCGATCAATCATAGACAAAAATAAACATGTCTGACACCTACATTGTTTTTTTCTTTCTTCAACAATCACCCTGCCTCCGTCTTATATATTTGAAGGCCTTGACCTTTTATCTTCTATTAATCACGTGATCAATAAGACCTAAATTAATAAATAATACGATATGTGCAATGAACAATGAATTGTGTTTTAATAATCAACAATAATTTTGTAAACTATTTCTTACGATTAGAGAATCTGGTAACATTACTCCACTCTTCTTGAAAAGTGGACAACAATTACATATATTTATTGTGATCATTTATTAATATTCCAGAACTCATTTGTGATAATGTTTGCATTGTTTACATTTAAGTATACATATATGTAATTTAAATTATATACAATTGTTTTGTGTATGAAATCAATAAATTCTATATACTCAAAACATCAACAAATTTAAAAAAGTTTCGTACTACCTGAAAAGTACTGCCTATTATAATTTTTAATAAATACAATTCGCTTTCATAACATGCCAACGTGCTTACAAAGAAATTAATATTTGTGTATAAATAAGGACGGTAAATCTACCTGGAAACCAATTTAGCTAACCACAAGAAAAAGCATTATCCTGTAAGAAAAATACCTCATGTGTACTTTATGGTAAAAAAATAAAAAAAGCACATGCAAATAAATACCCATTTTTGACGAACTAAAATTCATCAAATCGGAAGAGAAATCTTGCAACAGTCAATTAATCCATAATATCTAAGACGTAAATGTTTTTTTTTTTTTGTTACAAAATCAGTTTAAAATTTTCAAATTAATACCTATCTATAGTAGGTATAGGTGTGCATAGCATGAATATTTTTAAGATTTCCCCATTCAAATGTGGAAATACGATGATAGCGAAACTATTAACGGTTATATCACGACTATATGTTAAATTTTCAAGTTAAAATTTAAATTAGTACCTACAATAATTGCCTGAAGAATTTATGCAATCGATTCGATTTTTTTTCTCTCCTTTATCATAATATAAACAACAGAAAACCTGTTTCTTTCGAATTGGGTCAGTACCTAAACAGGTGTAAGCAACAGATTGGAAATAAAACGAAAGTGCTGAAGATGAAAGTAGGAGTAAATGAAGATTGAGATAATGTGGAATGTGAGTGCTCAAACAATTTGTGATAAAATGACAATGCGTTTAATGAGAAAGTAAATAATTGGGAGAAAATAACCATTTAGGAAGTGTACATCGAATTACCAAGACTTAGTATCGGCTTGTGTTAAAGAATACTGCTGATTGATGTTAATTAAATAAATTGTCAGCACATATTTAATTTTAGTAAAAATACTAAAAACGTTTAGTTTAGCAAATGAGTAGAAATGATTGATTTATACCTATACTCAATACATCAATTTTCAGCCTTGCTTAATGTACTCAATTTGATGCGAGTACACAAAATATCCGTTATATTTTCCTCATATAAGATGTTCGGCAAATAATATTTAAAAAATATTTCTACTTTCTGAACTATTTCAGAAAGTATTTCAGTTATTCGTTGATAAAAAATTACGTAAATATTTTTGATTTGGTGAAACTGAATTTTATGCAATGCTCAATGGTCCCCCTATCATCAATAGAACAAATAAAACAGATATACGTTAAGTCAACACTCGTTAGAACACTGCCCTGCGCAGAAGCTAGCGAAACATATGGCCAAGCAACTGTCAAATAACTTGCATAACGTGAAAAGACTCTAAATCGACCACAAAATAATATGCTGCAAGTTTCTTACTTGTCGTGCAAAATATTGAAAGAAAAAAAAACGGCGATATAAATAATTGCACAACGAACAGGATTTTTAAAGAGAAATATCCTGTTGGCATTGCGACACTTTCGCAATGAATACTAGTTGGCGCTCAAAAATCGAAAGTTTCATTTTTTGCCTTGAATTTACCAAGCGAGTCACAGGTTGTTTGTTTGTTGACTAAAATTGAGTTTTTAGTTGAAGTGCCACAAAAGTTGGACCAATGAACTGGACACTGCTCATATATAACACATGCAACAATATATATACATGTACAATATAGGTACAATACAACAATTTGATTTCGAAATGTTGTAAACTGTTGCACAGCCAAATATTATGTAATCAAATCATTTAACTCCTTACTTACTTTTGAATCCTGCTTATCAACAGTTGTATCGAATAATTGTCCTGAAACACTGGTGCTGTGAAACGATCTCTTTAAAGAGAATCCTCCAACACTGGTAGATGAGGAAGGAGCCAAATATGTCGAAGATCGCGTTTTATTGACTATACTCCGATTTAAGAATAAATGACACAATAATTTATCCGCCTGAGAACGTCGAATACACTTAAGACTAGAATTACTGAAACAAGCCATTATCCTTTTGTTAGTTAACGTTCCCAACGGCAGAAATCGATTAACAATATTTTTTTTAAAAAAAGTAAAAAGGTATTTGTAGCGCGGAAAAGAAACGAAAAAAGAAAGTAATACACAGCACTTGCCCGAAACACTATCAGTGCAAAATCACAAAAACTCAATCAAATATTCACTGCAAGAAGTTAGGTCTGGTTATTATATCTCCTTTTTACTTTACCGGACTTAATTCAATCGACTGAATGCTTTCGGTAGTGCCGACCAAGTGGTTATGATCGAATCTTCAGACCGCAGCTAACACTACGGCGTTAAGTGATTCGATTTCTCTCTGGAATACTTTGGACTGGTGAATTGCGAAGGCCCCGCCGTCTCTGCTTTCGTCACCTTAGTGTAGTTTTTGTTCGAACCACTCACAAGTTTCAGTTCTTGCCTTTATCAATAGGCCAAGCAGACCACAATCTTCTCTTAAGGCGGAATCTGGGCCTCTACACCACATCCCTACCATTGGCTTGCGTTTAGTATACGATATTCATTTTTTTCTCATTGGTTACCTATTGTTTACCGAGTTATTTATTCATATATTTTGTAACAAATTTTATGACGTTTCGGGTTTTTTTGGTTAATTTTTGTAGGAGTCTGATAAGAATTTTAATTGTCTATTAAGAATAAAAAATATCTTTGGACGGAAATTCTTTAGCCGTGTTTCGTCAAATGTCTTTGATTTAAACCAAAATAAATATAACATATGGATAAATATGTCAAAAAAATTTAACAAAACAGCTGACACAAAGTGGTCTCTGATAAGTAATTGGTATAAAATGAGTCTGTTCGTAAAACATTTCCCGAAAAGGACAGGTGCACGCATGGTTTTCAATTGATAATACAATATGATGATGGTATATACATTAATATTAAATTATTTATTTATTTCTGTAAGGCACAAATTATAATTAAAGTTATAAAATGGCGGAAAAAGTCAGAGAAGCATTTAGAGAATATGTTTGACAATTTATCTGTTTCCATTTTATTTAAAATTGATCAACGACAGGGTATACCTTAATACTAATAGATAGCTTCATATGTATAGTAGGAAATTAATCGACTGCGTGTACACTTTCAGATTGGTATAAGGAACTTCACAAGATTCAACTGTCAAATGATTGTCATAACCCCATCATATGTAACATTTTATACAGAGAAATCATATTGAAATGTCTCGTTATATTCTTTGTAGAATTTCCAGTTTATTAAATAAACTTGAAAATTCCTTAGTCCAGGTCTTTCGGAATCCATTTCCACCAGGTAATATGCAACATTTGTATTGGTGTACAATCGTTAAGAATCGTCCTTTTGTAGAGCACTTGGCTATAGTTGGTATTGACATAAATGCATCTGGAACAAAGAATCCTGAAAGTAAATATAGTATCGAAAATTTGATCAGTGATGGTATTTTGTGGGCGGTTCCAAAACATCGTCGATCAGTTGAAAGAAGATTAAGCCGAAAATTTGGTTTTCCGGAATACGTTTGGAAGCCACTTAAACTGAAAACACATCTGCGAACGTGTAATGCATGCGGACACGATCATGAAGTTGGTGTCCTTTGTCGTAAGTATTTAAAAATTGTTTTTAAATTAGATATAAAATATATCTTAATGTAATTTATATACATTCAGCACATTGTTATGCAAAAGTTCGCACCGAAACGGAACTGATGCAAGATAAAATTCAAGAAAAGTTGGGTTTGAACCCGGTGGAACAAGAGGTCGTAGTAATCTACGAAGGCGAAAAAAGTGAACAGGTTACTCTTATTTATCATACGTACATATAATATATTTATCATAATTTTTCAAACATTGACTTGAACAGCCTTCCGAATTTCTGGATGGAAAACGAATAGTAGAGATGGAAAAACCTCGACCTATTTGGTTCAGCAAAAATCTAATGCAGAAAACAACTCAAAAACCAGCGAATACCAAGGAAGTTAAACCCTCCGACTTGGGATAGATAATATATTTTTTTTATCAAAATCAATAAAATGTATGTGTATGTATAATATATCGAGGAGTAAATCTTTGAATTAATATAGTTCTCCTCCAAAGTATACAACTTCAACTAGGACATCACTTACAAATTTCGAAAATGTAAAATCTGTACATCAGCAATTATGATTACTTTTTGTTTTTGGTCAGCTAATAGATTTATGATAAATTTTCCGCGGAAGAATTATTAAAAGATTGATAATGAACTACATAAATACCTGCAAGTAGTACCTGTGCAATTTTGTTCACGCTTAGTCGTTACGAAATTTCCATTCCAGCCAATATACGGTAACTTTGCTTCACACTTGGAAGGAAATGTTTAATCAAAATTAAAATTGCATTGCTAAACTCGAAATTAAAGTGATACTAGCAAGTATAATTTTGTATGGACTTCGAAGCTGTATTTTATGCTGCATCGGTTTATGTTGCCGTTACCTTCACTCCTACGCATCAAGGAATCCAATTGTTAGAGGACTTCAAACATGAATTCGGCGCTGTTATCAAGCATTGAGGAGTGGTATGATGGAGTCGAACTGTAGCAAATTGATGCATCTGACTGAGTATTTATATATATTTGAACAGACAGACTCTAGGCTGGGTTCTTGAAAGCAGCCTTTACCAGTGCATATTTGTACGTACATTGAATGAAATGAAATTACCACCTGTTATTTTCCATAATTCCGTATTCTGTGAAAGCAAATAAAATTGATATATCAAGGCTTTTAGGACCTTGTATAAGTCTTTTGGATGAAAAAGCTATTTCGGATTTTAATATTTTATCAGCATTTGCAATGATACATTTTCATGGTATTTTACAAACTACTCAATTGAACTAAGTTAAAACTAATGAACATTTTTGATACTTTCGTAGGAATCCATTCGTAAATTCCAAGGCAGTCATAATACGCTTGCCCTCGACTTTTACTTTGAGTATATCAATGGAAGTATTATTCTTACAGCGTGCTCTCAAGCATTTTCCACTTCGTATGTACTCAATTGAGCCAGGACAATTTGAATTTGGTTCTAAGGTCGGACCGATTCTTATTTCCACCAATTTCATATTGAAATTCTGAAATTTCGTTGTTATTTCTTTATATCCGAAAAGAGCTCTATAAAGGTTGTATATGTCTAAAGCTCCCATACCGTTCCAATCAATCTCTCCGACGCTGGGAACTATCCTGGGAGCTGTAAAATATGTTATTATTCAAACCGACAGTTTGGTACTAAATATGTGTACTACCTACCATAAGTTGCAAGCCTCTCCTCTTGTTTTTGTGGGTTATAGAAACTGTTAGGATAATCGCTTAATGTTAAAATTAATAGATCCGCGCCTTCATTTGCTAAGGTCTTATGCAATTCAGGCATTCGTATATGTGGGTCAATATCTATTACCCTTTGCGCGTATATCTGAGCAACGAATTTTTAAACTACCTGCACTTAGACGACGTAAAGAAAATACTTACATCACCAACATCAAATTTCTTTGGTTCTATTTTCATAATTGAGACACCTGTCTTTGTATCACCTTTCATTATAGAGTATATAATCGGAGCAGCGCCCCGCCATCTCGGAAGGATGCTCGCATGGACATTAATCATTCCCCTGAAACAAACTTCAATTAACATTATTAAAATTGTTTGTGTATAAGATAATTACAGAGGGAAAGCACGGATCACATTTTCTGGTATCATATGACCAAAAGAAACCACGACTCCTAAATCATACTGACTGCAAGTACCTTCATTGACAGGCCACTTGAAGGCGGGTATATTATTTGACTCCGCATATGTTCTTATACAATTTGCAGGACTTTTAAAAGACGTAACAACGCTTAACGCTGAAACTTTGGACTTTTGTAAACTGTTGAATAAAAATATTACTAAGTATTTAAGAAATTATATCACTCACTGTGAGTGATTGCTTACCTTGATTTGTGAAGGAGCTTAAGACTAGGTAAAGAGAAGTTGTCAGTTCCAAAAAAAAGAACTTTAAAATTGTTTTTTGTTGTATATTGTCGATTTATTTTACAATATTCAAAAACCTTTCGTTTATACTTGTAAAAGTTTATTTCAGCGGCTAATTTGATCATTATTTTAGGTTAGTAAACTGACATCACATCTGATTTCATTTTCACCACGAAATATACTAATGGTGAGTTTTGTCATTATGTCAGGCAGAAATCATTATCAGGCTGGTCAACCTACACATTCAATTCCAATTCAAAACTGTTTGATTTTTCATATCTAGAACATAAATTATGGTAGAACTTAATGAGGTTGTTTGTTGCAAGTTGCAAGTTGTTCCGAATGATTAATGTCCATGCGGGTTTTAAAGTTTATAATTTACATTTAGAAAAATGAAAGACCTTCATTTGGACGTCATAAAAAGCGAAATTGTGAACGAACACACCTACTAGTTGTGTCGAAATTCAGTATCAGCTGTCATTCATAAACATAACAAGAAGAGTTGAATATATTTTGTAACAAAGTAAAAAAATAACTTATCTTTCTAACGGATTTACTTTGATTGAATGATGCAAAATTAAACTAAACAATGGATTGTAATACTCACTCAGATTATAACATGGTTTCCCAATTAGCCTTACGCGTGGCTCTTCAGACTATGAAGGAACGTTGCCTGTCTCTCCAGCAAAGACTTTCCACAGTCGAGGATGAAAATCAATCATTACGTGGTCGATTAGAGGTAGACGATAGATGTCATGAATCACATCAAAAGCAGAAAGGATCTCTTCACAGTAATGTGGAAACCGATAATCTACGTTCGCAAGTAGCCGAGCTAAGTAGACAGAAGATGCAACTGAGTGATCATATAAACATGGTAGCGAACGAAAATCGAAAGCTGTGGTCTCGACTGTCACAAATTGCCAAAGAACAGGATGCTGTGACAAATCGAACCAAAGATGATAAAAGCAGTACTCCACACTCCACCGGAGATGAAATGGACAGTCCAAGGACTGCAAATCAAAACTTGATTCGTTCGCGAACGTTTACACAACACTCACCAAATCCAAATTTAAGACTAAAAGCAATCAATTTTGAAAATATGGAGAAAGATGATGAGCGAAGCCTTGAAGAAGTATTACTAGTAGAAGCTTCAGATGACGACAGCAGCAATAGAGAGCCGAAGTCCGACGATATTATTGGGGTATGTGAAACAGAATTGGGATTTACTTACTTAAATGTTCTACACGCTTCAATTGATGACGACTTCAATATTGAGGCCAAAAAGTGCCTAGAAGGCTTACACAAAATAAGGCTTGAAGCCTTGCAGCAACAACTCGATATCACGTCAACCTTATCGACATTAGAAAATAGATTTGGTATGTACTAAAGACGATTTAAATATATTCTGTAGCTTTAATATTTCTACCGTAGTTTTGCAAGGTTGTTCCGAATGTGCAAAAAATGCGCCCAAACCTGAAATGGTAGATAAGAGTTTGGAAACGGATGACAGTGTTGCAGATATGTACAGTTGTACACCACTTTCTGCAGAAACAAAGGCGAGTCCAACAAGTGCACCGCAGATTCATGCAGCACCCGTTGATTTCATTAAGCTCAAGCTTGTGGCAGACGAAGAAGACAAAGTGTGTCCAATGTGTTCAGCTGTTTTTAATAGTTTAATCACATTTGATGCATTTCGAAATCATGTTGAAAGTCATTTTATAGACGACTCATTGATGGAAACTGCTATTGATCATAATTTCGAACTGATTTCACATACAGTTGGTGATTTCTGACAAAGCAAAAAAATATTCTTTTCCAGTGAGCTATAAAAAGTGAACCGTAATTTGATGAAAAGAAGACAATTCGATTGCCGCTAAATATTAGTACATCAATTCGAATAATGTACATTTTGTAAAGTGTTTGATCAATTACATATATACGTTACTTAAAAAAACATATACATAAATATATATACTTAATAAATTGTTTTTAATTATCACCAAAAGTATTTGCTTTTCAGTTCGGTAATGGGTGAAACTGCAATTAGTTGCATTACGTGTATTATAGTGTAAATATCCACCTATGCAGGCTAAAGATTATTGACAACCTATTGAAATTACATTTTTCTGGAAACCATTCTACTCACATGCCTCGTTACCTAAAGGTATAGCGATTGTCAAGACTTTCTTTGCGTTTTATCTCTGTACTGATGTTGTTCGCACTATTTATCGCGAAGCCAAGGTTATTAACTAAATCGCGGATGTTGTCTGAGAAAATGCATCCTTTCAAAGACAGCAAATAATTTGTTTTCCGTTTCAATGTCAGAAAAGGCCTCAGTAAATGCCTTTGTTATCCGCATACAATCAGAGTTAAATAGACAATTGGAAGGATAGGATAGGAATGTGGGTCTCACTTAGGTCCGTGTGGACCCATTGTGTATATTATCGCACTCATCGAGGCGTTGTATTCGTTGTTGACCTCTATTCGTCCAGCCAGCCCGACATCCTAATGAACCTGACAAAGTTAGATAGTCGGATGTTATGGATTTCTTGCAGGTCATGGAAGTCCTGTATCGCAGTTGGCTGAGGTTTGGGCAGTAGCAGAGATAGTGAGAAGTTCTTCCACATCGCCGCATCCTCAGCATGTGTAGTGATGGAATAGTCCCATTTTTGTTTCATGGTACTTCAGATGATTATGTCCCGTTAGAGCTCCGACCACCATCCTCAGTCTGCTGTCTCATTGCCGGCTATGTCCCTGTGTCTTGGGACCCAGCATAGAGTTATCGAGTGTTGCACGCTTAGAGTTTTGAGCTCCTCACGGCAGCTCGCGACCAGCTTGGACTTGATTTCTTTCGCCGAAATTGCTTTGATGGCCGCTTGACTGTCAATTAGAATATCAGCCGGTGGTATTTCCAACATTGTTATCATTCTGGCCGCGTCTTTGACTGCCAGGACCTCCGCTTGAAAAACACTGCCTTATTCAGGGATCCTGATAGAGCAGTGCATGTTTAACAATTCGGGTATTTCAGAGTCGAGGAAAGGGAATGTGTAGTCACTTTCGGACTGTTCTATTTGTAGTATTGTCAGTATACTAGCATGTCCAATGGGACTTGACAGCCAGCATTTAGTTTGAATGCTTCTAATGGCACTCTTAGTGTAGAGGTCAAGTGGGAGAAGATTTAGTAGTACCTCTAGGCCCGCGGTCGAGGTCGAGATATCGCCTGTAACTCCAAGACATGCTAGTATCTGTATTCTCGTAAGTAGCCTGAGGTTGGCGGATTTCAAGGCGGCCTGGCACCATACCACGCTGCCGTATGTCAAGATTGGCCTTACAATCGCTGTTTCGGACCCCACTTTTTGCCGAATATCCTCTTGCTCAGGTATAGGGCACAAGCTGCCTTCTTGACTCTTTCCATTAAGTTGTTTTTCCAGTTTAGTTTCCTGTCTAGGATAATCCCTAGGTATTTTGAGGGTTTGGCCTTCAATTGTTGGAGGGTTAAAGCGCGGAATGGCCCTTTTGTTGGTGAATAGTACCATCTCAATTTTTTGAGGGTTGATTCCTAAACCGCAGGATTTCGCTAATATTAGGAGGGCTCCCATTGCGTTCTCAATTAGCTCGCTAAGAGTCGGGAGAAATTTACCGCGAGCTATAATCACCACGTCGTCAGTGTAGACAATTGCTCTGGTTCCCGTTGGTCTAAGCTCTTCTAGTACTTCATTTATTCCTAGTACCCATAGAAGAGGGGCTATAACCCCCCTTGAGGAGTTCCTCTTGCAGCTGCAACTTTAATTGAGGAGTCTCCTAAGGTAGCATTAATAATTCTCTTGCTGAGCAGACTTACTATCACTGTAGTAAGTGATTGCTCAACTTTGGCTTTTTCAAGGGCGGACTTAATTGTCGTGGTCTCTACATTATTGAAGGGCCCCTCTATGTCTAGGAAAGCAGCAAGTGCATATTCCTTGACATACAGGGACTTTTCAATCACACTAACCACCTCGTGTAGTGCGGTTTCTACGCTTTTGCCCTTCATATATGCATGCTGTGCCCAACTACTGCGAATGTAGATATTGAGGAGCTTTTCAAACGTCTTTAAGACGAAGGAAGTGAGGCCTATAGGTATGTAGTCTGGCTGGTCTTGCCGGCTTTGGGTATGAAAACTACTTTAACTTCTCTCCATGCAGCCGGAATATAACCATACATCGGGCTGCTGTGGAATAGTTTTTCCAGTATAGGAGTAATAATGTCTTTTGTCGTTTGCAGCATGATGGGAATAATTCCATCGACGCCCGGTGATTTATACGAATCGAAAGAATCGATGGCCCATCTGATTCTGCTTTCACTGACAATACTACTCGGAACGTTGTTTTCACTAACTGCGATCCCTACAGCTTTCGAGAGTCCACTTTGCGAGCTACCCGGGAAATGAGTTTCCATAAGAAGTCGCAATGTGTCATACGATGACTGAGTCCAGTTACCTTCACTGTCTTTGATGTAACTTGGAATCGTGGGGCTTTTTGAAAGGAGCTTCCTTAGTCTGGCCGTTTCCGAGGTTGTTGCAATGCCATTGCAGAAGAATCGCCAGGAGTCTATAGCAACAGCTTTTTTGAAGTTCCTGAGGCTATCCTTATAAGCAGTCCAAGCACTAGCTGACCTGAAGGCTTTAGCTGCGTTGAATAAAGTTCTTGATTTCCTCCTTAAAGCTAGGAGGTCTTTGCACCACCATGAGGGGGATTTCTTATTTGTTGAGGTCCTTAGAGGACAAGCTTTCTCATAGGATTCTCGAAAGGATGAGGTGAGATCGTTTGCCATAAGCTCTAGGTCATCAACGTTCCTTATTAATCTCTGTGTAAGGTGTTTAGTACGTTTCCTGACTTCACACTTCGTTATCTCTGTCGTTTGAGTCCGAGCTACCCCATACAGTGTGATGAGAGTTTGCATCACAGACTAAGATAAGGTCCCATCATTCTTTTTTGGCCTTACTGACAAGTTTTCTTGTAATTTCGTATGGGGGATTATTCGCTGCGTCGTATGGCATATAAGTCGATGCCATCAGCAGCGGGGAGTCATTTTGGCGCTAGTCTTTGTCACTGAAAGTGGGTAGGAGGAATAGGTTAATTTCTTTCCTAGCTACAATACAAGTTCTTGTCCTACTTACGTTCCCATTTGGGTTTGAAAAGTAGGTGGTCTCTCCTTTATTGTTCAGCCCTTGTACTCGACCCCGGCAGAGCCATGGTTCTTGTACAAGGGCGATGTCCATCTTCCCCGTTGAGAGGAGAAAGATTAGATTGGCGCTGCCCGCCTTACTGTGGTGTAGGTTGATTTGTACCACTTTCATGGCGGCCAGGAGGTTTCTGTTTTTGTTGCATGTTGGTAGGATTCGCAGTTTACAGCAGGTAATACCCACTCTGACTTTGAAGTCCTGTTGGCGCAACAGTTGCAGCGATTTGTGGTTCAAAAGAATGTCCACGTCCATACCGTTCTCGGTGTATAATTTCTATAATTTCCCAGTCCTGACTATGCAGATCTGGGTTAAGATGTTGTAGGCTGCCCTCTATCCAGTCCTTCGGGACGTATGGTCCCTGGTAGTGGATGCGGCCTTTGGGTCTGGTCATATTAAGGATTGCCCCTTTATTTACAACACATAGGTCGGCGTTTGGCCATGGGGCATCCGTCTTGGCAATGAGCTGTTCAAGCCAATCAAGGGTTTCCTTATTGTCGCACTGAAGGAGTTTGTAACCCTTGAGGGTGGTCAGCTGCCCAAAGAGGGGGATGATACTTCTTCAGGATGGCGTCAATTGGAGAGATTGTGCCTATTAAATTAACACAATCTTTTTTTTTATGTTGAAAAAAATAATTTTGCGATGAGACATGGACTACTCATCTATCAATGCCTAGATTAAGTGGGATATCTGTTTGGCAGTGTTATTTGTTTCTATTTAATAGTATGTGTATTACTACTCCAAATTCTCAGTATATAATTACCCATTTTGTAATCTTTCGGATATATGGTCCCGTCTGAAAGGAAGGCGAATGGAGGAGAAGACATAACCGCGAACTCTACGAGCTGTACCAGGATGTGGATGTAGTCCGGAAGGCAAATCCGTCGACTGCACTGGCTCGGCCACATCGAGAGCATGGACAACAATGCTCCAGCAAAGAGGGTCTTTGAATCCGAGCCTACTGGTTCGAGAAGGAGAGGAAGACTCCGGACATTCTGCCATTGGACATTTTGCCATTGGAACACATGCCTCCGGATTAGGCCTCCCCTATAATGACTTCTGAAGAAGCTGCAGAGACAAAGAGGAGGAAGAAACTAATGTCCATATTCTATTCAACTGCTGTACTCTCTCCTCCCGTAAAAAAACGTCACCTAGACGCTTACTATTTTAGCAACCTGACATAATAATAAATTATTTATGCCAAATCTAGATATTTCAAGAGTGCAATAGAGCCATATAAGTGTGCTTCAAAATTATAATAAATAAATCGAAATTGTCGAAAAGCGCCAACATGAACAATGCTTGTGATAACTTCTTTAAAATTCCGCTCTTATCAGGATGCAGTATCAAAAGATACTTGCTGTAACGATAAGTTTGTTAGCCATTACAAACAAAGTAAATAAAATAAAATCATTTTCAATTATCAATTTATTAATTATATATGTAATATCCACTGCAATATTTAATAAATATATTACCGACATCTGATTGCTTGATAAAGACGGCAGATATTTGCATTAGCGGAACAATGATAAGAACACCAATGATTGTTGGCATTCTGAGTGATTGTGATGGTACGGATAATGTTGTGTTACAATCAATTTGTATTTTCCATATCGCAAATTAAGAAATCTCTGATACACTTATGTATAACCCAAAACTCAATATATTTCATTGTAAAATAACAATTAATGCATGCTTGTAGGTATATATTTCATTTTTTATTTAACAACATCCACAGGAGCAAACACAACTTCGTTGATTGTTCAGGTGGTTTAAACTACAAACATCTTTCATAAATATGTTTTCTATATGCCTTTGTTTGTATAGACAGGTATAAATATTAACAAATCATATATGTATATTTCTTATATTGGCATTCAATTTAAATGTATGGTGGGTACCAAAGCTCAAGGAGTTTACATCGTATTAAATTTGCTCCTGAATCACAGTTCTGAAGTGTATGCCATTTGAAGACCAGATAACTCCAGGTTAGTCAATCAAAATAAAGTAAAAATGTTTAGTACTTGGATACGATTCACTATTTCTGTTGCGGGCGGAGATATGCTGACTTATGATCTGTTCGAAAACATCAATTTTCAACTTATTCGTATTATTTGTGTTGTTAGAAAGAAGGATATACTTCATTATAGTTTTATTTTTTATTTGTTTTGTTTTGAAAATGTGTTAATACGTTGTATTTGGTCTTAGAACTTTTGCCTGTAGAGAGAAACATTTAAGTTAATATGTATGCAGTAAAGTATATAAGAAAATATCTATGACATGAAAAACAGAATTATTATAAAATTTACATAATAAATAAACAAGATACATAACTAAACATTAAAAAACAATAGTGTGCAGTTTAAAAAACAAATTATATTTTTAAATGCAAACTAATAATTAAAAAAAACTAAATTCATACCTATGAATTTTCTTGGATGATTTTGTAATTACCGATTGTAAGAAGTCACATTTTAGAAGGATTCCAGTTCAGATTTTGAGTTACAGCCAATTGGAACTAAATTGTCTAGATTTAAATAAAACATAAAATGAAACAATGGACAAATGCTTTCGATCCCGATTAACAGAGTGTATCCTAATTTGAAGCTGTCTTGTATTTTCCAAGAATGTTAATAATGATATGTCAATATTCTCGACGCCATAATACATTAGATTGATAAACAATTATTAGTAAAAAAATGATTTTGATTTTATTAACACTTTTCCAAAAATATGTACATATAGTAAATTCTTATAATTCCTTTTACTGATCAAACAAACAATTTCAGATAATTTTTTTTGCAACCATTTGTTGCGGAATGAAGCGAAATGTTACACTTTTGTTATATGATCGAAATTCCATTAAATGCCGACGTTCTTCTGCTTGTTATTGCTTCGATCAATCAATTTAAGCGGAGCTCTTAAAGCTTTGCGGTTGTTAAAGGCTCCCTACAAAATTAAGATGGCATTTATGAACTAGTCAAGAGAGTAATCATGTAAAAGTCAGAATTACAATGAAATGAAGGAAAGCCAAGGATGATTAAAGTGGGAGAGTTTGGATAGGATGGTATCTGAAATGTTAGGGGAATGATTAAACAAAAAAACTTAATGAAATTAATTCAAAGGGAAAAAAAATCGAAGTGCATGTATAAGTGTATGTATGGAATATGAGTATTATTTATTAAAGTACCATATATCATAAACATATACTTATATGTTGAATGATGCTAAATGATAGGGTATGAAAATGATAAGATATGTGAATGCCTAACGATAATACTACAGACATTTTTAATAACAGAAAGTCGTTACAATTTTAGTTTTTTTTGTGATAGTTATTTTCCCGGTTCCACTTAAATGCATATTATATACTTAAAGAATGTGTTTAGAAAGTAGACCGAATAAGATTATTGTACCAACCTCATAACTTTGTAAGTGTAATGTCTATACTGGGCCTATTTGGCAACCAATATTTCGAGCAATTTCTAAAAAACATAGTATTTGAGTTCAAGAACTCAAAATGAAGGAGCGCAGATGACATGCAGAAAATTACGCAAATATAAAAATTGTTGCGTAACATTCATAAAAATCACTATTTTCTTTTGTTGGCGTACGGTGAAGAAAAACTCCTAGGCAAGCAGGTCAATTAAGAAAATAATTGAGAAATTGGTTAATAATTTTACAAATGCCATATCTTCAAAAGTTAATTTTTAAAATTGTTTGAAATGTGAATTCTATTCCAGCTTCAGACTTATAACACGGAATTCACAAAATCTGAAAACATTATTTTTTTTAAATCTCCTCTCTGATTTTTATCTTTTTTTTTTAATTTGAAACGATCCTGTATCCGCCCAGATATGTCGCAGTTCCATAATTTGGACCATTATCCAGCTATGAATGATGCAATTGAAATTGAATAGTTTTTTTTTTAAAATTGTTTTTTTTTGGTAATTTTATTAGAAAGACAATCAAATTTAACACAATGTTCCTAATTTTTCGCAGAAGAGAGCGCTTTCGTGAAATTTCCCATCATGCAAGTTCGTTGTATAAATTTCCGTCAGTTATTCGTATATTCATAATAATGATTAATGTTCAGCTAATTTGTAAGTCTACAGTGTTAATTTATTTGTTCCCTATTTACGTTAAATTCTCTGTTCCACTCCTTGAAATACGAAAACTGAGAAGTGTAGATAACAAAAAGTACGCAATCAGACCTACTGTTTCATGCACATGACTTCCCGAAATTTGATTTAAATATAATTTAGTCCAAAACATACTTTTTTTGGAGGTCCGTTTTGTGAAGCAGTAATAATTATTACTTACAAACAATGTGTACGACATTTCTATTGGCCGCTGAACGTGTCTGACTCAAAATAATGAAAGTGAAATGTCTATAGAAAATTCAATAGCTGTCGATGATTACCGAAAAAACGTATAAAAATAAAATAGTATATACATACAAAAGGAAATTATATACAATTAGATAATAATAAGCTCTTAAGTACCTAATACAAGGAAAATTAGCATAATTTATAAAAAAAAAACATCTTTGAGATGAAATTCCTTTCTTTATTAATTTCTTATAAGAAGTTAACACAGCAGAAATTAATATAATTCAACGTAAATAATGTACCGTGTATGTAAAATTGTTGATTAAATCTTTTCATTATTTGTTCGTGTTTTATTTGCAAAATAAACTGATAAAAGTTCTTATAAAGCTACAAATAGATTTTGTGCCCACACTACCACCAAAGCTCAGTAAGCAAACATACAAATTCAATTCAAAGGCAATATCATGTCAACAAGACACAACGGCTAACTATATTTATCTTCAGTCAATGAAATATTGAAATTATTATATTTTACATATATTTGTTTTATCAAAAGTGTACATATTACTAAGTAAACGCGATCAATTTACGGTAAATAGTTGCACTTAAAGGAAATAAAACCAACTTAAGACAATCAAATTAAACAAATGTACCAAACTCAATAGAAGCATGCGAATAAATGTGAAAAAATCAAATATAATTGCTTTACGTAAGAATTGTACGGAGATTAACATAACAAAGAAAAAAGGCGGTAGACAGCATTCCAAAAAAGTACTGGGACTACATTAAATTAATTTATAATCAGATACTTACATGTGTTCCGGATGTGAACGAATGCAGTCAATGAGATCTGATGGTTTCAGTTCTCCTATGCAAATTCTATGAATTGCCGTGAACAGAGGGAATCTGTTTTTAAAATAATAATAATAAGCTTCTTACAGTATCATTAAATACGGCCACGAAATACTCACTTCTCCTCCATCTTTTTGGCTTTTAACATGTAATTGACCTCTTCAGCTGTAAAAGGCCCCTGTAATTTTTGCCCATTTAGCATTTCTGTTTCAAGCTCTTTAATTGATTTTCCAGTCTTTACAAACGCCTCAGATACTTTCCTATTACGACCACCTAGTATATGAATATAATATGATGTGAATAGCATTTTTTTTTTATTATTTCAAAGTTAAATGTACCGTAGCATGTTGTAATCAAATCAGCTACACCACAGCTTTCAAAAAATGTTGCCAACTTGCTGCCAGGGTAAAAGATATCAACAAATCGGATCATTTCCATTAATCCTAAACGAATAACAGCAGCCTTTGTGTTATCACCTAGTGCCAGACCGTCAACGAAACCAGCGCCGCAAGCAACAATATTCTTGTACAGGATCAATAAAATGTAGACCTTTTGCATATAATGATTGAATGAAATATATCAATACCTTGAGTGCACCACAAACTTCCACAGCATCAACATCATCAACAACAACTACCCTAAAGTGATTTGCCTGGAATAAATCCCGCAAGATTTTGGCGTACTTTATATCCCTACAACCAACGGTTGTCTCACAAAAATGCTCATCCGCGACTTCATTTGCTAGATTGGCCCCCATCAAGACGGAGCACGGAATCTATAATGTGTTCAATAAGTTAATTGCATGTGTATCGTTTTAAATGGAACTCACTTTTAGATGCCTGGTAATAATATGAGAAATTAAATCGATTCCACCTCCCTCGGCTTTATCGAAACCTTTAATCAAAGAAATAGCTACCGCTGTAGGCTTTATCTTTCCTAATAAGCTGGCACAAAAATTGCGAATAAACTGATGCGGCACAACGAAGATAAGAATATCAGCAGTCTTTGCGGCTTCAACGATGTCAGGTACAGCTACCTGAAAATTAGGTTTGATAGAAAACAAATTTATTTGAAATGCAATACGTTTTTGTTATTTTCTTTTGTATTATTAAATTATAAAATAACCGTAAGATAACAAATCCTATAATATTGTTTTTAACCTTAAATGAAATTTAATTTCCTGTTTTTATTTAAATTTACTTTTAGTACATAATTAATCTTGTATTATAAAGTACATCAAATGCAGCTTTATAATTTAGGATCTTCTAAAATCATGGCTTTGAATTCAAAACTAAACGGATTTTTAATATTTACGAGATACTTTGATATACGAGATACGAGATACGAGATATATTAATATTAAACTCAGAAACAGGACAAGTGATATTCCTAAATTCAATATTTTTTTTTCTATTACCCACAAATCATTTAGACAATTACATATTCGATTTGGGCTTGCAGCATTTAAAAACATGTTTACACTAATACCTATTACTGGTAGTGCCCAATTGGACTACTTTAATAGAGCGTCAGAGATACGGTAATGATATGTAATAAGCGCATTTTTAACTGGTATTCGTGTTCATAACATAACAAAATGTCTTCCAGGTGGAGTGGATGTTAGTTATAAGGATATAGAATTTTTCTGTTTGGTTTTTTTTAGCCGAAGGTCATATAGAGTTAGTACCATTTGAAACTATAAAGCAAATTAACAGCTCCCGACATACACTTACACGTGTATAAGAAATATGTTGTAGCTATAACGGCTTTAGAACTTTATTCAGAAGTTTCTTTGGAAATCAGTGAAGTAACACTGCTTGAATGGTTAGTGTTTAATTAACACTATGAATTAATGTGTGTGCCAGACAAACTAATTTGATGGATATCAAAAGTTGCTCCTCCAAGAGAACAGTCTTCGATGACGGGGTTTCTGTTGTTCATACCGAGTCTACTCAATCTTAAGTATATCCTTAATAGAACATAAATTTAGTTGAATTCATGAAACTAAATAAATGTTTCAATACACCATGACCTACAATATAAATTATACATTTGGTTTAACGAGTAGACAATGCATTATGTCAGAGCAATATTTTATAACACACTTGAAGTGGCTCTTATTTGTGTGCAACTGAAGCCTAACAGCTCATGAACGTGTTTGTTGAATAATTGTTGGTCAATGACCCAGTATAGAAATTATTACGAAGTGATTGCATGTGCGTCTGAATATTTTATACAATTTATATAATTTTTATACTGTTACTTGGAATACGGGTAGAAAATTTCATTTGCAGTCTCATATCCGACTTTGGAAATATGGAGAAATATTCCTTAGGAATCTAATTAGGATACAAACAGGTATGTACTCGTAAGATTTAAGATCGTTCGATAATTCAGAACCACATTCACACTGGAAAAGCAAAGATATTGTATCTACAGTGTATGTTAAATATATTTTCACCACGAAACTAAAATTAATTTTAATTAATTTTATTTAACTACATACATATTTTACTGTACATTTCATATATTTAATAAAACATTTAGGTACTATGATTAAAGTGGAAAGTTTAAAAAGTAATACAGTGTAGTCTCCAATTTTGCAACCTCGATTTCTGCAACACTCTATATTTAAAACCAATGTTTTACGTATGTAAATGAATTTCCTAATTTTTTTTTTTTAAATATTTATTCAGTATATTTTATTTATACGCTATGTAATATATTGCGTTAGCTTTTTTAAAGTGTTCTAAGTGGCGGCCGTGACTTTGTGGGTATGTACGTCGACCCCTACGCACTTGAACCTCGGCGTCTAAGTTCGAATCCCAGTACTACAAAAAATACTTTTCACAGTCCCTCCTCTTTCGAGTCCCATAACTGTCTAGAAAAACCTTCTCAAATTGGCCGTTCGGAGTCGGCATAAAATTGTAGGTCCCGTCCCTTTCACTCGTGATAGAACAATAGCACGCACAATACGAGGGTTTAAACAGCTGACGCACGTTTCGTGTTTTGTTTCACTGTCAAAAATCTTCAGTTTGGTCTATAATTTAACCATGATTCGTCTTACAAACGAACAACGCTTGCAAATTATTGAATTTTATTATCAAAACGCGTGCTCTGTTAAGAAAGTTCATCGCGCGCTTCTTCCATTTTATGGTCAGTTTTATCGACTTTGGCTCAATGGGTACGTAAATAAGCAGAATTGTCGATATTGGAGTGAATATCAGCCAGAAGCATTGCAAGAGCTACCAATGCATCCAGAAAAAGTCACAGTTTGGTGCGGTTTATGGGCTGGTGGCATCATTGGACCGTACTTCTTCAAAGATGAAGCGAATCGTAACGTAACTGTGAATGGTGAGCGCTACCTTGAGATGATATCCAACTTTTTTTTTTGCCTAAAATGCAAGGACTTGACTTGCATGACATGTGGTCTCAACAAGACGGTGCCACATGCCACACAGCACGCGCAACAATGGACTTATTGAGGGGCGAGTTCGGTGAACATTTTATTTCACGTTCGGGACCGGTCAATTGGCCGCCTAGATCGTGCGATTTAACGCCTTTAGACTATTTTTTGTGGGGCTATGTTAAAGCTCATGTATATACAGACAAGCCCGCTTCAATTGACGCATTGAAGCATTTATTCGTGAGATACCGGCCAAAATGTTGGAAAGAGTATGCCAAAATTGGACTAAGCGGATGGACCATTTGAGGCGCAGTCAAGGTCAACATTTGCATGAAATAATCTTCAAACATTAAATTATATGGACCGTACTATCGATTTAAATAAAGATTGCATGCATTTTTCTGAACTTTGTGTTTTCTTATGAAAAACTTTCCTATAGCTTTTAAAAAATCACTATTTATTATTATAAACATCTGGCCGATTATTGCATCTTTTAAATTTTTTGTGTTTTCAGTAGTTGCAAAAATCGAAATTACACAGTATTCCATAAAAAATCTACACATTTCCTAAATCTATAAAAAAGTTATATACGAATGAGCATAATTTTAAACTTTTCTATTATATGGGACAAATCGTATTTCCCATTGGGTACACAATACCCGTCTATTTATTGGATATAGCATTATTTAAATGCTTCATCATTTGCTTCATATTTAAATAAAATTTAAATATCACTCGTGGCCAGCCGTTATAACGAAATCTCTACATAAGTAATTATGCTAAAGATTTTCATTATAATCAGTTTATATGTAGTAGGGTCATAGTTCCAAACTAGTATTGATATTATATATTCAATATCATATTCCTTTATTTGAAGAACCTGTCGTTTATAGGCAAGCATCAAATTCCTGTGTTAACAAAATTAATCTACAAATTCAGACACTAATTTATTTTTGAAAATTTCTTGACACGTTGAATGCAGTAAACATTTCAAGAAATTCTCCACAGTGTTTATACTAATTATCACTTAGTATAAAATGCCAAAAAAAGACCATCAAACAAATTTTATAAGAAAATACGGTTGTCTATCTGCATACATTGGTGGTAAGATACAGCCTTGAAAATTATCAAATTGATAGGTGGTAGCATGAGCATTTACACATATATAAATAATTTATAAGGGAAAAAAAAATTCAAACTCAAATATTTAAGTATGTGTGTGTGTCCATGTTGTTTATGTTTTCACATCTAAAACTGCAAATAACACAAAAAAGTGCCTATTGAAAGAGTGCCAAAAAATATTCCACAAAAAAAAAAAAACAAAAAATATGCATAAGTGAATATTCGTCCCACTAAGCAAAAAGCTGAAATAATATCGGACACTTCCCAAAAACTTGTTTTCGACTAAATCCATAGACTCATATTTCTCGTTGAAGCGGGAACACATGAGTACGTTCGTATGAGCATACATATACATGTTTAAAGCTCTTTAAAGGGCCAATACTAATTGTATGTCGATTCACTTATATAAGTACTAGATAAGAATCAACAATAATATTTCAGATAGACGCAATCAAAAATTATAAATATCCAATAAAAAAGTCTTCACAAGTAACCGAATATATCTCGCCATTGTTATCGATTCAAAAATTTGAACTAGAGGCCATTCCTTATCAAAGTTTGATATTGTTATTCCTCCAATTGGCCCGGTAGAAAATATAACACACATGTGCAATAAAGCCAAAAAGAAACATGTGTATGTACTAATGCATAATCTGCTCAACTGCATTTGCTTAAATTAGATAACCTTTACGTAAGAAACAGTTTAGCCAATGACCGTGACATGAGTATTCAATGCTATCTCTGTAGAGATGCATCCTTCATCATTTACACATATTCCTTATATAAGCTTTATCCGAGTTATTTTTAAATGTAATCTCTTTGCAACAAAACAAAAGCAAAAGTACTTACGACATTGGGTGGTAATTTATGACCAGGCAAATATTTTACATTCTCGTGAGTAGTGTTGATAATTTCAGTTAGCTTCTTTCCGTCTATCATTTCTTCATAGACATACATTGTAACTCGTTCATCAAATTCAGGCAGTTTTGCAGCATTCGCTCCCACAATTTTGGCGATAGCTGAACCCCTGCAACGTGGAGTGAAACAATTGTAATGTATGTTATATAATGCTGCGCATGAAAATGCAAGTTGATCCACGATGCACTACATCGAAATGCAACGTATTAAAATAACAAACGATTTCATACCAGTTTCCTGAGCCAACAATGCAAACGGAAATCTTGTCAGTCATTCTGTTACCTCGTACAAATTAAGAAGTAAGACCGAAATAAAAAGCAAGTCAAATTAGAAAAATATGTGCAAATTTATATTTAATGCAGCTAAGCAAAACCGATGATGCGCTCGAACCAACAAGAAAACACTAACTGAATGCGACTACACGTCGTCTGCGATTGGACACTCTGTCTCTACTCAATTTGTTAAGACTTTAAAGTGACAAACAACGATTAAGCTCTATTTTGCACATTGGATTGACTCCGACCGGGTATGAGATAAATAAACCAGTCGATGACGTTGCTTCGTTAATTGTAAATGTTTAATTAGTAAAAATACATTTTTAAGGGCTTCACTTCAATGTATGTAGCTTTATAGTCCAAGTTCAAAGACTTTTTCTCTTTATTTTTTTTTTTGATACACATACTTCTTTGTATTTCTACTAAATTTATTGTCATCTCATACTTCTTATCAATTTGACATTTTCTTTTTGTGGCATTCGTACTTGGCCTGAAGATTGTTTAGTGGACAAATACTCTTAGAACAATATATTTGAACTTGAATTCGGATTTTGATTTGGACTACTCTTGCATGCGTTGATATTTGTATAAAACGATAACGATTAATTACCAAGTAAAAGTACTTAAATATATTAGAGTAAGCATACAACGTCACATATCGTACTTTCGCATTGTACATTCAATGATAGTTCGCATTTATAATTTTGTAAGCGAAACTATTTCAATAAATTAAGTCGTATAGTCATGAAATGGCAAACATGTGTCTGACCCGTTAGAAGGTATTATGGTATAACCCAACTTTTGAGTGTACCTTAAATTTCATACCAAATAGTGAAATTTAGTTGATATTAATATATGAATGAATGGTGAAGAATGGGAATGTATTTTGAATGAATTCGTCCTGATTTTCGGTATTTGTGTGACACCATAAGTTAATTTTATGTTTTACTCAGTCATACTCATATAATCATAAAAGAATATAATCTTTGTAGTCCTGGCAATGATATTAGCTGTCATTGGTGTCATTTCATGTGTCAAATATAGTCACTGAGTACTAGTTGAAAATGTATTAAGGCGGGTTTTTATTACACGATATTGATTTCATAAAACAACTCTTATTAAGATTATTAATATTATAATGCGATCACGTAGTCGCAGTCGTAGCTTTTCTCCAGCCTCGAGAGGTTATAAAAATAGAGACACAAGTGTATCTGATAATAGAGACTATAGCAAGCGATCGAGGAAAAGGTCAACAACACCGGACTATAAAAATCAATCAAGCTTTAGAAGGAAATCACGGTCCCCAAAAAGTGCATACGGTGATCACAGATCTAATGATCGATTTAAACCAAGAAGTGACAGGCGGAATAATCACTACCATGAGGCTCCGACTCAAAAGGAAAATAATTTTATGGACATACGAAGAGCTGAAAGAGAAGCAATAGGAGAGGAGGGGACTTCAACAGTATGGGGCAAGTCCCCTCAAAGGCGTGAAATATACACTGATGACGAAGAAAATTTGGAGAGCAAAACATTCGAGAATAAAAATAGTGATTCAAAAAAGAAAAAGAAAAAATCAAAACACAAAAAAGCTTCGGGTTCAAAAAAGTCAAAGAAAAAGAAATCAAAGAAGCACCGAAAGAAATCGAAGCGCAGCTCTTCTAGTAGCAGTTCTGATAGCTCTGATTCTGAATCAGAAGCTTGGATTGAAAAAACGAAGGATTGTGACAACCTTTCCCCTTCCGAAAAAGGTTCCCGCAACTCGGATGCAGTATTTGCAGTTCCTAGTGGCGGTAATAGTTTAACAGAGGACGTTGGTCCAACTCTTCGGCAGACAAGTGGTTTGACACAAAAAGATTTTGGTCACGCTCTTTTACCTGGGGAAGGAGCTGCAATGGCAGCATACATTGCTGATGGAAAACGAATCCCTCGCAGAGGTGAGATTGGGCTCACATCCGATGAAATTGCTCAGTTTGAGTCTGTTGGATACGTTATGAGTGGAAGCAGGTAATGTATTTTTAATTGTCATTTAAATGAGTTATTGATTGAATGTTATTTGTTGTGTGCAGGCATCGTCGTATGGAGGCAGTTCGAATACGTAAGGAAAATCAAATTTATTCTGCAGATGAAAAACGAGCGTTGGCCATGTTTAGCAAAGAAGAGAGGCAAAAGAGGGAAAACAAAATTCTCTCACAATTTAAAGAAATGATAAATTCAAAGCTTAAAGCGGATAAAAAATAGTCGTTTATTTTTCTATTAAAACTGTAAATAAACATAATAAAGTATTTACAATTAATAAATATGTTTTATATATGTACATATCTATGGAGCTCAGCATCGAATTCTTTAATTTACAGGATTTCATCAAAAAAGTGCAAGAATAGTAGGAAATCTTTTCAAGTATTTCTATATTTTTAAAACTTCGTATAATCCCTAAATATAAGAATGTTTTGCAAATTAAATAATCAATTGTGTCGAGATAGAGGAACGCTTCAGGAGGAATAAAGCCGGTGAGGTGCACTCTCATGGTACATGAAATTGGGGCAGTAAGCCCGAAAGATCAGACTGTTGGAAGAAGTCATAGCTCGTACAATATGCCTTCTGATCAGCTTAATAATAAAATTATCTATCCCTTGCTTCGTTGTACAGGACCTCATGGGGATAGAACTTCTTGTACTCTGACTCGGTCGTGCGATACAACCGGAGACAGGTGCGAAGACACTGTCTCTCAAACAATCTCATCTTTTCCATCTGGGTCCAGCGATTTCTTGCGGGACAGATATGTATAGTACTGCGCGCGTAGCTTTATTTGTTATCTCTCTGCAACCACAATTGCTACTAAAATGTAGAAAGAAGTTTTCGTATATTTAATAACTAACGTATACAGAATAGCTACAAAATTGTTTGCAACGGATTCTGGTCGCTAAGAATGGCCATTAATATCTTCATATCTCTATGGTAATAAGCATACCGTATTATTGTTATAACTCGTGCTCTAAAATTATATAATAGCAAATACATTCTAAAGGCTTGGAAAAATTTTCTACAGAAGTGTATCCATAATGTATGCTTTCTAAAGAAAGTGACGTTTGAAATTATTTACCACACTTTCTGTCAAAATTTGGAGTGCCATTTATTAAGCATCTGCTCTTTAACAGTTTTTAGGTTAATCGTTAAGTTTTATGTGAAATGAGCACAATAATCAGCTGTGCTTAGAGTTAGCATTTAAATCAAAATAAGGAAATCAATTTAATTAAACAACTACTAGAAAATAACGATTTGTTTTGAACATACCCGGATTTACATATGTACAGAACCCAAACAATAGAAAATGTTAATGTGCCAACTTACCGGTATACAATCAATTTGCCACCAGTGTTGAATGGTCTTAGTGGTCAGGTTTAAATGCAGCTTGAATTGGTATTAATTTAAAACGACGCCTAAAAGAGGAGTTCAATTAACATAATTGTTCATCACAATCAATCAATCACTCGTCTTTGTACTGCGTAGCCGGTTTATTCCCATAATACGGCATCATGGATTCAAAACATCGCCCTTCACCTAGTGAAGTGGGTTTGATTACACCCAATGGGGAACAGCCCCCCACTGTGGATTTTGAAATGTCTCAAAACAAGCCAAGTGGAGTTTCAGGAAAGGTTCAAATGAAAAAGCAACTTGGACTACTAGAAGGTGTAGCCATTATTTTGGGAATTATATTCGGGTCAGGGATTTTTATATCGCCAAAAGGTGTTATTCGTGAGGTGGAAGCTGTCGGAACTTCTATAGTAGTCTGGGTGTTATCGGGAATCCTTTCAATGATTGGTGCACTTTGTTATGCCGAATTAGGTACAGCTATACCTAAATCTGGAGGAGATTATGCATACATATTCGAAGCTTTTGGGTCATTACCGGCTTTTCTTTATCTCTGGGATGCAATGATGATATTCGTGTGAGTAATGGGAATAAGTATATTATTTTTATCTTATGAGTTATATACCCAGTCTCCAGAATTGTACATAGTACTAGATATATATACTAACATTTGTACCTACAAGTTTCGCTTTTATACACCAATTCAGACAAATTAAATTCAAACAAGTTATAATTTGCAACTTGATCTCATACATTTTTGTTGCAACTTACTTCTGTCCGTTGACTTCACAAGTTCCCGTATCGTTGGATGTGCTTTGAACATTCAATTTAAAAAAAGCTTTACTACTTGCATTCTGGGTCTCTTAGATAGAAATGCAGATTTCGCTAATAGCCAGATTGATACAAAATAAAGTTCCATTAAAGTACCTAATTCCGTTATTTAATGATATGCAAGCGAATTCTAATGTTATTTCTATAGATTTTGTATTTAAGTCTTGAAGTTCATATATTTTAAGTTATCGACATACATCAGTAATAAAACTGCAGTAAATCCATCCATACAGATTCATATGTTATGAACGGGGTGTGGCGATTTGATTATTTTAAAGCATTGGCAGTGGCGGCCGCTTTTGTGCAGTCGCTATGTACGTCTACGCCTACGATTCAATTCCATTTTTCGAGTCACTGAAAAAAAGTTTGTCGCAACTTAGGCGGTCGTTGACATAAAACTGTAAATAACTCGTGAGAGAACAATAGCAATTATAATAGCAATAATGTAGTGCTACCCATAATACTATTATTATAAATTATGATGGCGTGATGTCTGAATTGAGAGGCTTAGCTCCTTATATTATGTTCAGTCCTCATATGTATATTTTGGCAGTATCTATTAAATTAAATATATTTTGCTTCCTATGTTACCCGCATGGAATGATAGAATATGTCGATGATTTGTAATATATATACGGTTAATCTAGTACTGATCATCTACAGATCAAAGATCAATAGATATGGTTGAACTACTAAACTTTGTGGATTCCCATTAATGTGTTGTTTTCTTATTTTCAGGCCAACAACCAATGCGATCATGGGACTAACGTTCGCTTCTTATGTCCTACAGCCTTTCTTTTCAGAAGAATGTAAAATTCCAGAAGGTGCATTGCAACTCTTAGCCGGAGTGACTATTTGTTTTCTTACATTTCTCAATTCCTACAATATGAAAGCTACAACGAAAATGCAGAATATTATTATGTTTACTAAGATCGCTGCCCTTGTTCTGATAATAATTCTAGGCATTGTGTGGATGGCAATGGGTGTGTATTTTGTTTTTAAATCGTAATTGCATTGGTTCACCATATGCACATATAATTTTATTTACATTTTGCATTTTATAGGAAATGTGGAGAACTTTAGCAAACCCTTTGAAAACTCACAAACAGATCCTGGAAAATTATCGGTTGCATTTTACTCAGGCATATTTTCGTATGCTGGATGGAATTATTTAAATTTTATGACCGAAGAGCTTCGTGATCCATACAAAAATTTACCCCGTGCGATATATATATCACTGCCTCTAGTTACGGCAATATATGTTCTTGCAAATGTATCTTATTTAGCTGTTTTAAGTCCCCAACAAATGATTGCATCCGAAGCAATTGCTGTGGTATGTATATAGAATTTATTTTCAATTCTTATAGAATATGGTCTTATGGATTTATGATTTTAGACATTTGGAAATAAAGTCTTAGGAGTCTGGTCTCTCATAATACCTATAATGGTAGCCATTTCTGCTTTTGGAGGTTTGTCAGTCCATATTATGACATCGTCTCGTATGTGTTTTGTTGGTGCTCGAAACGGTCATATGCCGGCTATACTTTCCCATATAAATATTAATAAATATACTCCAACGCCATCATTAGTGTTTTTGGTATGTATAAATCTACAGTATTTTCACATGTATAATATATTATTATTGTATGTTTATTTTAACTTTCAGTGTGCACTGTCTATAGTCATGCTTCTTGTTAGTGATGTTTACGTACTAATAACTTACAGCAGCATAGTTGAATCATTCTTCATTATGCTGTCAGTTTCAGCGGTGTTATGGTTTAGATACAAACGGCCCGATATGGAAAGGCCTATCAAGGTTAATGCAGATATAATGCTTGGAAACAAGAAAACTATTTTATATCATTATTTGTATTCATAGGTTCAACTTTGGGTGCCCATTGTTTTCGTTGTTATCTGTGCATTTTTGATTGTGGTTCCATGTTATGTTGCCCCGTACGAAGTTGGTATGGGCGTTCTAATTACAATTATTGGAATTCCCTTTTATTACGCAGGTGTCGTATGGCGAAATAAACCGAGTTGGTTGCAAAATGCTATCGGTAATTAATTAACAGTATATTCCAAATCAAAACTAATAATAAATTTATCATGAAATTTCAGGCCAATTGACATTTACGTTTCAGAAGATCTTCATGTCAGCAAAAGAAGACAAAGACTGAATGTTCGCTTTTAAAATTTTGTGTTCTCTCTTTCTATCTCTTTCAAGATTTTGTTAATTTATTCTATTTTTATTTGCAAATGATTTTTATACGCTTTTTACATCACTTTTGGAGACTTTTTGTAATTTATTTCGAAAATACGAATTTTTCTCAGTGTACGAATTTAATCTCGCTTGTTTCTATTTTTTTCGTTTATTTTAACGTGCATTTATTTTTTTGTGTATTCGAGTTTATATTGTGTACATGCATTTACTCTCTTATAACTTTAAGTATTTTTATAACTTTACATACGTAAATAAAGTTTGATTTTTCTTTAATTTCAAATTAATTGCTTTTTATTTATTGGTATAGACGTGGAATAAATGATTTTTATATGGAATTTCACATCAACAATTGAATCGTTACGTTCACTTCACCCACTTGGTATGAGTCGGCCTCTAAGTGGTAATACAGCAATCCTCCCACATACGCGAGGAATGCGAATTCGCGTATGTTGAGACTAGAAATAGTATGAAAATATAGAGATGCCTTTTTAGAGAAGCAATTTTAAAATGAAAGTTTGTTTTTTTTTAAATAAAAAAGCTTAAAAAGAATTCAACATGCCAAGAGCACAAGCATCGATCAAATTAAATGGACAAAAAAACAATTGGTAACAAAAAATAGAAAATGAGGCACTAAATTTCACGTCCCAGCTTGGTGCTCATAGACAGATTTAAAAAAAACTCGTTTGAAAACTTAAAAGGGTGTTCTAACAGTGAAGTTCAAATTGAAGATTATTATGTATTAAGGTGTAACTCTGATAGCTCAAAAACGGGTGGAGTGGTGCTTTACATAAAAGATAATATTCCGATTTCGAATTTTAGTGCAATAGTGAAAGAAGAAGGGATTTGGTGCTGAATCGGGAATTTGTAGTTACAACCTTTTGCTTATAGTTTTATACAGGTCTCCGAGCTTATCAGGCCGAGTTTTTTGTGATAGCTTTTCGGTAGTAGTAGAGGAGATAGGTGAAAATCAACACAATACTATACACAATAGTAGGTGATTTTAATGTTGATTGGTTGAACAAAACAGAAACTTATATGAAGAAACTGTTTAACTCAGTCAATTCATTCTATCATGTGGTAAAAGATCCAACGAGAATAACTAGAATATCTAGGACTATCATTAATTATGTGGTAACTTATAATAAAATGCTCGAAGTTGAAGTAAGAAATGAACTGAACATAACCACGAAACAATTATAATAAAACTGAATATAAGAAAAAAACACAATACGGAACAAATTAAAACATTTCAATATAATATGAATTTGTTTAATCAAGAACTCTTAAATAGTAACTTTCTTTTAGCGATTGGCGTTAATGACTTTGAGTTGGCATCTCACTTAATTGCAAATGTTTCCAGCGTGGTGAAAAAGCTTACAAAAACCATTTACGGAAGATTTAAGAAAAGAAAAAATATTCAAGAGGCCAAATGTCATTTTTACCAATTCCGAAGAAGACTGGATGACTTACACCAATGCCAGAAACTACTATAAGAGAGAAATTGTGCTTTGCAAACGGAAACATATAGAAGACAAAGCCAACAATGCTTCTACTCAAAAAGAAATGTTTAGTAACTTAATAAAAATATGCTTTGAAAAAAGCAGTCTCAAAAATAACAATTCTAGAGTTTGGTAATGAAGTAGTCTCGGAGAATGAAGTTATTGCTAACAAAATCAATGATTTTTTGGTAAAAAGTGTAGTTGAATTTAACAAATCTATTCCAAATATTCCCTTTAAAAACATGATAACTGAGTCAGGCTTCAAAAAAACAATTCGATGAGTGACATCCGGGCGGTGATAAGTCAACTACATAAAAACAAAAAAGATTATACTTCGTTATGTCCGAAAATATACATATGCATGTACGTAGACAGTTTCGAAATGTTGGGTCCGGTATTACAGGCAATTATTAACATATCGTTCGAAAAATGTGTCTTCCCGGGTTCTTGGAAAGAATCGGTAGTGTATCCAATCGAAAAATAACCAATACCAAAAAGTGTGATGAATTTCGTCCGGTCAACAGTATACCATTGTATGAAACGATTATGGAAAAAATTGCGTATACACAACTTATAATATTTCGAAAACAATTATATAATAATTGAGTCCCAATCGGGCTTTCGAAAGCAGCATTCGTGTGAAAGTGCTTGTAACCTCTTTGTAACAAAATGGAAACAGATAGCAACCGAAAGAAAATGTGTTCGATCGTTCTATTCTCTTGTTAAAACTTGAAAAATGTCGAACTTAACAGGTTTAGAAGTATCTATCGAACAGAATTGAAAAAGTGTTTGTTCATGGTTATCATTCGAATCCGAAGCTTGTTGAATTGGAAGTGCCATAAGGGTCTGTGTTGGGAATGTTACTGTTAATCATCTATATTAATGACATGGTTCATGTTTTAAAATACTGTCAAATCGCATTATTCGCTGATGATGCCTTGATGTACATGGCTGGAGAAAATAAAGCTGTGTGCAATCAGAAAATGCAGGAAGATCTCGAGAGTATCTACATATATGTGGTTATGTCAAAATAAGCTTAAATTAAATGCAAGCTAAACCAAATGTATGACCTTGTTTAACAGTGTAGATAATATCTTTTGTTTAAATTTAATAATTGAAATTCAGGTCATAAAAAGGGTTAAAAAAATAAAATACTTGGACATAATGATATATAGCAATCTTACTTTTGGTGAACATATCGAATGTATATGTAAAACATTGGTTTTCTCAAAAGAGTAAGAAGAGATCTAACTATACTAACAGCAGTTCGTATTTATAATGCAATTGTGAAACCGTATTTTGAGTATTGATCAACATTATTATTTTTATGTAATGAGGGTGATATCGATAGACTTCAATTATTACAGAATAAAGCCATGAGAAATATATTAAAGTGTAATAGGTATACTCATATAAACTTTATGTTAGAAGCTTTGAAATAGCTAACAGTGAAACAAAGAATAATTATGAATATGTTACTGTTTGTCTTCAAAATTAAAAATAACTTTATGCCAAATTACTTGTACAGATATGTAGTGTATTTTCATGAAGTGCAACCATATTGGTTAAGAAACATAAATGACCTAAGGCTACCAAATTTTTTAACAAACAGAGTTAAAAATTCCCTTGTTTATAAATGAATTACCCTTATTTAATGAATTACCAAGTAATGTTAAAAGTGAAACACATATTAAACGATTCAAAAAGAGTATAATTGATGTTGTTAAATTGAAATATTGATATTTTGAATTTTGTTAAATTGAAATATTGACTATAGTAACTATTGTGATATTTGATAATTATTGTAATATTGATTAATGTATACATAGTTATATGTAATAATTGTAACTTTAAAGCCGTCTGTTGTGCTAATAAAATATATATCTATCTATCTAACTCCTTACCAAGTTCGACTCAGTGGATTCTATAGTAATTTGTTTTGGTTATCAATTTTTCCAGATTTTTAATGGTCAGTTCGTCAGTTTCTTCTTCTGGATCAATGTCGTCTTCATCCGGTTCGCACTCTTCTTTAATCTCTATCAATTCTTGAACTGAAAGTCCAGTTTCATCCGCATTGAAAATTTATTGAGCTGTGTATCCACCGTTTTTAATAATTTCTTTGAACTCCTCTTTGAATTTGTTGAAAGCTTCTACATCGGCACTAACAGCTTCGCCCGTGAATTTTATGTTATGAATATTATGACGCTTCGGGAATCCATCAAACTATCCCTTGCTTGCTGCAAAATTCGTTTGTTCTGCTCCTGCCTCATTTCTATTTTCCCCCAGAATATGAACAAAAATTCCAAAGTGCTGAACTTTTTTGATATGATGGCCGAAATGTTGACTATATTGTGAAACAATTTTTGAATGGATAGAAATTTTAACTAGTAACAGTAAAAATTAGTGAAAATTGAGAATTTATCCTTTTCTCATTTCTCTTACATAATTTACGACGAGGACACAAACACTGCATTCGGCTAGATTTTCCAAGTAACCCTGGAGAATTGTATAGACGAAATGGCTAATGAGAATGAGACGATTAGTTCATATTCACAAATATATATATGTACATATATTACTCACTTGAAACAATTTTATCATACACAAAAAATAAATAAATAAATAAAATGTTCATATTAGATATCGTTGGAGCTATCTATCGAAAATGTTTGCAGGTTGGTGGTTATGTTAGGTGTATTTAAAAAGATTATCCTGAATTTCCCGCATTCCTTTGTATTTTCTATTTTACTGAATAAGTTAGCATAGTTTACTACTACTTCCTTTTTTTTCATTTTCTTTCACGCCGTCAAAACAATTAATCAATATAAGCGCTAAACGCCAACGGTCATGAGCCCTGGGTCCAGTGTGAATCACGGAAACCCATATTCCGAGTGTCTTTCCCAAAGCGGCAAAGGAACCTAGAACGTAATCCTTCGCAAGTTTCAGCGAAAAATTCAACTCTGTGTCTTTAATCAAACTCTCATCCACCCTGTACTAAAAAACTAGCTACCAGGATTAATATCATTAAGTACCTTAGAAGGTGGACCAAAAACAAATAACTAAAAAGTGCTAACAACGAAAGAAAGCAACTGAAGAAACGACCACCGCCTCCAATTAACGTACTCGGAATTGCAGAATACAAAGAGTTGACCACTATCTTAAAACCAACGTTACGATCCGAATATAGACTATCAACGCGTAACAATAGTACATTTAAGATAACTGTAAAAGACTGATGGCTATAGAGCACTTTCACAAAAACTAAACACGGAAAAGATTCAGTGGTATACATATGAAAACAAATCAGAAAGGCCTACTCGAGTCGTAGCTAAAGAACTACATTCGTCATGCCCAAAAGAAGACATTGTTGATGACTTAAAAAAAAGGCTTCAAAATAGCTGATGTTGCCAACATACTCTCGAAAAAGAGAATCTATACAGAAGGCGTGGCAGATGAGACACGTTGCAGTCTGCCTCTCTTCATGTTAACGTTCGATTAGAGTGAAAGCATAGACAAAATATGTAGTATAAAAACAATCTTGAACATGCCTGTTAAGATTGAAGCCATATGCAGGAATGCAAAATTAATACCTCAATGCAAGCGATGACAGGGTTTTCACACAAGAAAGTACTGCCAAAAAACACCTCGTTGCGTTAAATGCGCAGGAGAGCACTTATCCGAAGAATGCAACACAAGCAAGGGCACATTTGCAACATGCATTAGTTGCAAAGGGCAAAGCACTCAGCTAATTATCGTGGCTGTGAGGTAGCTAAAAAGGTTCAAAGAAGACATGCCAAAATCAAGGCAAATCTGTCCCAACCACCTAATCCAATAAAAAATATATAATAATATACACTGAATATAAAATAAATTCAAAACAACGGAAGAGTGTAGTTGGAAAACCGAAGGCTCAGCAAGCACAGTTGGAACCGAAATAGTTAAATTCGGCTAAATCATCACTCATTGGAGTGAAAACATTTGCCGCATTTACCACAAGAAGAATACACTGTTCTAGGCACATTAGCCAAAACGGTAGAAGGGTAGAAGGGTCTACATCAAAATTACAACGTGCACTGGATCAGATACACGAATGGATGGGCTTCTGGCGAATTGTGCAAATCTGTTCATATCAATTTTACTTATAGGCACGTTGATAACTTGCCAGTCTTTCTGAATCGTGTCCAAATATGTACCTTTCGGTAATGAAATACCTAGGGATGACTCTTGACGTAAAACTCAAGTGGAAAGAACACGTTAAAAAGAAACGTGCAGAACTTGACAAAAAATACAAAGATGTACTGGCTTATTGGTAGGCACTCCAAGATGAAATCAAAAAAATCGCTTACAAACATAAGCGCCGTCTGGAAGAGCATACAAACTCTGCAGTTTATTCCAGTTATTCAATTGATCTCGTGCGATAGCCTACACCCGCCTATGGTTGCGGTGTTAGCAGGAACATTCATTGGAGAGTTACCTGTCAAACGTATCTAAATCAAGAAATATAAACTACTGGATAAGTGCTTCACTTAGTTGTAGTCGAACATAACATTTAAAGGGAGGTGGTTTTAGTGGGTAAATATCTCACACTTCTATGGTCGAACGTTCGCCATACTCTTGTTGAAGATTACCACCCACCAAAGGAAAAAAAAAAAAATTAAGTACCTTTGTTTGAAACCAGAAATCAGATGCTATAGAGATCAGCCGACAGCTGAATGACCCCTTCCATCGACGAGAGCTTTTTTTGTTATATTAATTTTTGACGGTTATTCATGAAATAATGTAAATTGCATTCTCCAATTGGTCAGTTGGGTTTGAAAAGATGACATAAAAAACACTGTCAAAAAAGCAAATCAGGAACACCAAATGAAACATACCAGCAGCTGTTCCTCTAACGACTCTCTACTCGAGAACCTCTTACTTTCTACACCTTTAATAATACGGACACGAAGACATATATTGATCACTTCTGGACCGAAAAAGTAAGAGAAGATTGGCGTTCAAACACCCACTATTATAAGCTAATCAACTCCGGAGTCAAAGCAGCTGTATATCGCCAAAACGTTCCCGTGTATGATCAAAGCGTACACTCGGCTCGGATCACGCAAATTAACATCTTATCAAGAGAAATATCCCAATGTAGTTTGCAATGTAGTCCCCTTCACATCCTATTATTTTTCCGCTTTGATGACAATGATAGGAGCATTTTTAAGATCATCTGTCTTCTGCAATTAAATAGTTTTTAAGTATTTAGACGAAAGCCCTGGTAGCCAGAGCTTTTGTCCAACAATTAATATTGTGAATAATTTATGTAGTAATAAAGTTTGAACGGAGAGTAATAATGTGGATAAAAGAGAGTAAATAAATGTGTTTTAAGCCGACGATCAAAGTACCATTTTATGGCCAACTGATTGATGCCACTTTATAGTTATTCCAGGTTAATATTGTTAGTATCAGTGAACTTGAGATTTACTTAATATCTAATACTAAATACATTAAATAAAACTTTTAGACCAAATATAAAAACAGAACATTTATTAAATACAAAATTGAGAAGTTGAGGGAAAAATAAATAACAGAAACTAAATGTCCAGGTATATAAACACAGCATACGCTCTGTGACCATGTACGATCACTCTAGTATGAATGTTGTTTGCTTTTACTATCATCAAAGCACTAATTTAATCAAGCGAAACCGCTCTGCTATAATACTTCAGCTCTCGCTAATTCTTCTAGAGCGATATTGAAAAGTAAATAAGGACATGATTACTTGTAACAAAATTAAATACAAAACAAATTATTAACACTTTGTTGCGGTTCATTCAAATCGTTTTCAGTTTATTTCTCCAAAGTATATTTTAAATGTTACAGATGGAATGATTTGGTTTACCAATTTGTAATCATGCCCAAAATTATCGTAAAATTTCTTATCACCCACATACTATTGTTCCAAGTTAAACTTCAGTCTGCTAAAACGGCATACCATAACCAGTTTTGTATCAAGGAGATGAAAACTAACAGAGCTAGCGGTAAGGTAAGAAAGAATCGACGGCAAAGTCCTTTCGTTTGATAATTCGAGCAATATTTTGTATGTATATCAATAAGAAATTTGTGACTATTTTTCTTTAAAACTAAATATTCGGCAAATTGAAAACTAAGTGTACTAGTAAAAAATTAGTCCGGAATCATCCTGAGCAAATTATGCATTTAAAAAAAATACATACTAGAAGGAGACAATTACTGTATAGATCAAAATTGTGGACTTTTGGCTGATGCTATATTTCCTACATAGTTCACAAAAACACAGCTGGAAAATAAATCTCCAGAAAGTAAGCAGCGCTGTGGCATCTGTGTAAATATTGTATCAGAATTCTACCCGCAATTATCTTTAAATCTGAATATTTGAACAGCTGCAGTTCTGCTTCAAACCAGCTGACTGAAAGCACTCATAGTATTTTACACACTGCCTAAAGAAAGTGGATGGTGAAGGGAAACACGGCTATCGTAAATGGTTTAATTGAATCGACTAGACGAAAATCGTCCATCAACAACATAAAGAGCTTAAAACATTATACAGTGATTATGGGGGATCAAACCAGAGCCCTGCATCAGTAGTGGCAAAATACAATGCCTCACCAAAACTATGAACTATAATCGGCTAATATTCGATAACGATGAATGATGAATGACAGTAATGGGAAAACACACCCATTTCCGCAATCCACAAACTCCTAAACCGATTTTTTTTTACCACAAGCAATCTGTATGCAAGGGTTTTGATATTCGTGATTCGTAACATGCCAACATACTTCTTTTTATCATCGGGAGCTAGGCAACCTTCAGCGGCGTAGGAGTCGACTCTACGGCACTGTGGCCCTCATATTAGATATTACAAATTTATTTGGAATAAACAAGAGTGCCCCAGAACATCACGATCTGCAGCCCACAATATAGTCAGATCACCTGGTCGTTTAAATATTTCAAATTTTGCAGGTGATACTACCTTGATCCTTTTTGACCATTCAAAGTTGGAATGTGCAGTCACATTTACGAATCGAAAGCTGAAAACTTACCGAGCTCAGTTCAAACCAGAAATCAAAATCCAACTTCCTCGTCTCTTGCCCCTAAAATTTGTTTGACAGCTTGTTGTATTTGTACCATCTGCGAATACGTGAGATTCGTTTCGAACAGCTGAAAGTCTTCCCCTTCGAAATAATGAGGTGAACAGAGGTGTGCAATTTCCTCTACTTTTCGCGGTAAGAAAAATTGAAATCTGATTTGAATTTTAGAATTAGCATTGAGTTTCCTTATATTTAGCTAACGCATTGCACGATGTTGTGGTTGCCGTGACACGTTGCAGTTGGGGAGTTCACCTCGGTAGCTTGGCGAGGAAGGCTATCAGCTACTCGGAAGAGCTCACACGTATTCCCTGCCCCGTGTCGGTGAAAACGTTATAAAAAACGACGAAAGGGAGGTAGAAGTTTCTATACTATTATATTTATTTCTGGTTCAAACAAATCACTAGGGGATAACTTATGGAGACAAATGTCACCGAAATGAAAGCATTTATAGCATTTAAGTGGAATGATGCATACATGGAACTGGCAACCAAATATTCCGCTGTATAATAATAATAAAGATCCGCAAATGGCTTTTTTTCTTGTTTCATCAACTGTCTTCGATTTAATGATTCCGCTACCAGATAGGAACGTCAACGAAACATGCCCATACCATAACGTTATCACCACCATGCTTGATAGTATATATTCTGCCTTGGGTCTCCGGACCAAGTTTTATGTTTATCACTAAGCATCTCCTCTAAAAACATTAATAATAACATTAATAATTAATTGTTACATCACATGACTGTTTATTTATCAATAATATTTACCTTTTTTGCCAAAAGCCAACATTTAAGATTTTTAACAAACTTTCTAGGATATTTATTATTTCAGTGAAAAGTTTTCGAAATGCAGTATTAAGAAAATTTGGAATAGATTCAACTAAGTTAACACAGTGAGATATCAAAATTAGTTCGAGTTAGAGGGAGTTCGACTTAGAGGATGGTATTTTGTATGGAAAATTGATGGAAATGCCAAAACATGGCCAACAAAAACTTCGAGTTAGAGAGAAATTGACTTAGGGAGAGTTCGACGGAGAGTCGACTGTAATATAAAACTAGGTTGTAAGCGGTTTTTATTGAATGGTAATAGTTTAACCTTCAAACGTTCTTTATTAATCTTATATAACCCCATACTAATGGGGGATTACCCTTGAACTGAGAACCCTCAAGTGAGGGTCAAAGCGACTAAAATCAGTACCCCCAACAGGTGATGTCACACTGTAATTTAGAATGCAAACTTTACACATGTAAAAAAGCTTCTGAACATAGAACGGAAGTAATATGTAAAAGATGTCTTCGTGCTGTTGTGGGAGTTGCTCGCCTTGATAGGGTGAGAAGCACGGGAGTGCGGGAGGTACTCAACGTTGAGCAGCTGCTTTTTCAAACGGAACGGGCTATGCTTCGACGTGACCAAATACATAGCACGAATATACCCATGATCATGTCTTTCAAGGTGTTCCTTGAGTGCGACTCCATCAAGCAGGCCACCACTTGGTATACCCAGGACCGAGTCCAAAAACTCGCTTGGCTCTCTACCATTCCTCATATCTTGTTAGATTCTAGTTAGAGTTATACTAGATTCCAAACTCATCTGGAAAGCTAACACGGAGGACGGCAGGTCTCTGGAGGAAAAAAAACATATGGTCACGCTCCCATACTTAAATTGTGGACAGCAGTACGAAATACCAGTTATACGAACTATCTGCCACCAACACTAGCTTCGGAAAAGACCTTCCACCTTCGTTTCCCAGACCGCAAAACAATGGGAAGAGCAACTAGTAGCAGCAGAAGGGGAATTCTCCTTGTACACCGACAGCTCAATAACGAGTGCGGGTACGGGGGTCTTCTGTGACCAATTCGAAAACTACCTGGCACTAACAGAGGACTGCAGCGTCTTCACGAAGCAGAACTTGCGCTGAGAGAACGCAACATAACCAACAAAACGATTTCTATATTCTCGGACAGCCAAGCGGTAATAAAAGCCATACATTCTGACATCAAAGCTTATCAGGTTATCAGACAGAGCGTGAGCAAGATATCCTTGGTGATCACTGTGGTCCTATGTTGGGTACCAAGACATATTAGCATCCAAGGAAACGAAAAAGCTGACAGTATCGCGAAGAACGCATCTGAGCTTGGAGAATCCCATGCAATCCCATACGCGATCACGCCGCTTAGCTCTGTACGAAGAAAACTGGAAGACGCAGCCCCGGATAGAGTAAAAACTAGATGGCTCAGTCTACATATTGGAGCAATAGCGATGGCCCTGTGGCCGAATAAAAAGAGATCAACATCACTGATCAGCATTAGTCCAAAAAAAGGTGCGGAAGCTAAGCTGTCCTTACCAGACATTGTGCCATAGACATGCATGCATGGCGTCTGATATACCACACAACGACTTTTGCAAGAGCTCCATAGATGAGGAAGAAGTATAATCTATCCAAAATCTGTTATTCGAATGCCCAGCCCTAGCGAGGAAAATAAAACAGTACTTGGGAAAGCACTTCCTTGCAGAGCTGGAAGACCTGTGCGGTGTAGAGTTGAAAAGCCTCCCGAAGTTCGCAAATTAAGCAGGGTGGTCTTAGTAGAGATAAAAGAAGGTCTCATGGTAGCAGTAGAGCATCAACTATTAAGGTCACAATGGACCCAACTTGTTGGTCTAACTGAGCCACTGCAGTAAGGCCGTAACGGCACACATATACCTACCTACCTAGATATAAGGGAAAGATATACGGCATGCTACCTTCTTCTAGATAATAAGAAGAACACAATGACCTTGCTGTTTTCTTTAGCTAGTGTTGGGGAAGTCAGGGCTGACTAATGCAACAATTCACCCGTTATGCCGAATGCTTAGTACTCTGGGCTCCACTAAGACCTACACTTTTGGACTTAATATTTATGACCTTGTACACTTTTAAAATGAATCGACTGTATTACTTTTCGCAATAAAATTATGCTCACAATTTGTAAAAATCCAGTTCACATAATGAAATATAATGAAGTCGTTGATCATTATGCTTGGCACATTCATTTACACTTACCGCAGTTCATTCATTCATTAAACTAATTGTAATGAAAAAAAGATAATGAGTTTTCACCCAAAAATAGTCAATTGGATCACCAATTACGTCTCAATTACGTTAATACAGAATATATGTATGTATATGTTGAATTATGTATTGCACTTAATTATATCTGAAAATCACGTGAATTGCCTTCGTGTCTTATGTCGCTATTTGTTTTAAAGGCAATTACCTGACATTAAAGCCACCTAAAGCTTTTAATATTCTTAATCAATTAGTTATTGTAACTACATGAACGTCTTAACGCTGTAAAATTCGAATCGGAAATGTTAAATGATTGATCTTGAATGTTGCATGGTTTATAAAGCATTTCGAGAAATGAGAATATAAGTATGATAACAATTAAGTAAATTTATTCGGTATTAATGCTATTACCTGGCTATTCTAATGCCATGCGAAGCGAGTGGGCATTTATTCAGGTCGGACAGATTTTCGATTATTTTATGGATTCGTTAGATCAGTAGACAGAGTTAGCTCATTTCTAACGAAATATATAAAATTGAATATGTAATACATATGTATATATGTATTATACATACATTAATATTATAATATATTAACTGTAAATTAATGTATTACAGATACTTGCAAAGACTCTTTTGAAGAGCGAATTATCAACAGCGATTACGACTTTCAGCACATTAACCGATTATTATAATGCTGTCTGGATTTATCATTCTGCACTCATTTTGTATGAAACATGTTATAACATGTTCAGCCTTGATTTCGATTTATGATACATATGTATGTGATTACGATCACACTACGATTGTGGATTTACAAGTGAAAATGTTGTTGGTGACTGATGTCAGCAATTAAAAAGTTTAGATGGGACTTAAAGTAAACATTGGAGTTCAAGCCCAATTACAATGAAACTCATTAACAAACTTCATAGATAAGATGGACTAGAAATAGCTATAATTATGACTTTCATGGATAACTATCGATTTCTGTTAGGTTAACGACAATATTGAGGACGAAATCGAGTTTTATGAAATGAAGTTGAGGATTATTTTTCCACCTTTCCTTGTTTGTGTCTGGGATATTATTTGTTTGAATTTACAATGCACACGATAAACTATATGATGTCGTTATATTATATAAAGGATGTTTTATTAAGCGCTTCATATTTTCAAATTCAAATTGAGATATTATCGACATTTTTTATTCGTTTGAAAGTCCTACCAGGTCCATTATGTCTGGAATATAACGTCGATCATTTGAACGTCCGCGGCTTCTCTGTGCGGCACGCATCCAATTTTCCATGGCTATATGGCTTTGACCGCCGTTTTGTGGTTTTTTTTTCTATCGACGGTGCAAAAACTATAACCGGGTTGGGCACAAATCTCCAGAACGAGGCCTTTAAGTGGAGCAATGTACATTTTCAAACGCTTTCTTGCAATGCATTTTTTTTCCATTTTCAATTCATTTTTATTAATAGAAATTTATAACATAACTTAAATACTAGACAAAAATGCTTAAAACTAGTTGAACGAACAGTGTTACTACTTCTAACTTACTGGCCCTAGGCGGGCACTCTAAGCTAAACTTAATCTTATACTATGTCTTTCGACTTAACCTAACCTAACAATGCATATGCATGTGCTTAATATTATATGACTTTAACTGAACAATTTAAACTTAAGAAAACTTTCAAAAAACTTAATAGCAGAACTGATTTTATTTAAACCCTATTGCTAACTTACATACTACCTTAAAATAACTTAAACTACCTTAATCTAAACATACATATATATATACATGTATATATAATACTATACGCACATTTATATATATATGTACTTAAGGGTATACAAGGGTATACACATAAGTACACACATGTACAAATGTGTATACGTAATTTTTTTTTTGTTTATTTACATATATACAGCTTACAAACTACCTAAAATACGTAGGTCGGCCATAGGTTGCAGCTGAACTAAGAAATAATCCGCTGCAAGACAGAGACCGACTGCGCCCCATAAGGGGATCTGAACTACCCTTTCCCTAACCAGGGTCTAAAGGGTTCGATGATGGAGTTCCCTCGCTACACAGCCACCAGAATTTTCGGTGTTGCTTTTGCAACATCCCGAACATCTCGCCTTGATACCGCCGTACTGAACCGGAGGAGACCCTCCTCAGCTCGTTGTGCGACGGAACGGTCGTGGTTGATTCGCCCATCCACAGTTGAACGGGCGATGTGGAAGAGGAGTGGTACCGCATTTTCAGTTTGTATCAGACCGTGTTTGTCTAAATGGAGGAATGCTTCTGGGGAACGAAGCCGTTATGACGTACCCTTTCGTGGTATTGAAAGCAGTGTGGCCTCGAATCAATTTCAACAGGAAATTGTCCACTCGTATCAGGTTCGCCCTGTTGTATAAAACCTCATTGGAGTAGAATTTTCTGTACTGGGACTCTGGTGTTCTATAAAGGCGAAGGCAAGCCCTAAGACAAGCCCTCTCAAACACCCGAATCTTTTCCATCAAGCTTGCACTCACGTTGAACCACACGGGACAGCCATAGGTGAGCATTGGCCGGATGAGGGCCATGTAGCAGATTACCTTCACCCTCGCATCGAGTTGGCTGTTGTAAAACAGTCTCTTTGTAAGAGCGAAAGTGCCTCGGGCTCGGGCTAGAGCAGCATCTACATGTTTGTTAAAATATAGATATTGATCCAGCCAGATCCCCAGGTATCTGACTACAGTCCTTTGCGCCAGTGGTTGCCCGTGAAGCCCAACAATTGAGAACTTTCGCCAATTCTTTTTTGTATCCGCCGAAGCCTTATACAACGGGGTCCCGAACAGTATGGTTTCCGACTTCTGAAAGTTGATATTCAACTTCCAGTCATCGCAACTTCTCATGAATGAGTCGAAGTCACCCTGCGCGAGAGTAGTGATGTCCTCGATCTTTTTACCTGATCTGTACACGATCAAGTCGTCGGCGTACGCAATTGCGTGAGGAAGAGAACTTATTAGATCGCTCAAGAAAATGTTGAACAGGATCGGCGAATTAACGGCACCCTGTTGGAGACCATTTTTTTACTTCAAAAATACCTGCAGAGGTCACATTGCCATTCTTGACGACGAACCTTCTACCAGTAAGCATGTTACACAGTAGGTAAAGCAGCGGTTTACTAATGCCTAGCCCATTGAGCTTGTAAAAAAGTCCTTCTAACCATACGGTGTCGAAGGCCTTCTCCAGGTCAATCAGGCAGGCACCCGTACATTGTTTCTGGCTCCTGTTCCATTGGATATCCGACACCAGTTTCGACGCGGCATGAATAGTGTTATGCCCCGCTTTGAAACCGAATTGGTTATCCGGAATAATATGTTTGTCCTCTGTCCAGTTGGTCAGAGCTCTATTTATTACCTTCTCGAATACCTTGCTGATGTTCGGAAGGAGACTAATTGACCGGAGGTTGAACGGATTCGAAGAATCTTTACCTCGCTTGGATATGGGTTGCACAATCGCAGTTTTCCAATGTTCCGGATAATGTGCATTATTCAGAGCATTGTTAAACAGGATAGTGTACATATTAACCACATCTAGGGGGAGATGTCTTAGCACAATGTTCGAGATCCCGTCGATTCCAACCGACTTTTTCTTCTTAAGTGATTCGAAGACCGCTTGGAGCTCTGTCTTCGATATGAACGGGGGATGAACCCCTTCGTCGGCGATGACATTATCTGCCATGTTATCGTCATTGAACACGACAAAGCCGATGTTCTCAGATCGCCATTGTTGCATGTCTTCTCGAAGTTGCGAGTTGCTAGATTGTACGTAGTTCTCCAGGTTGTGGTTTGGGCGAAAACTCACATTCACCTTATACACTTCCTGAAAGACCGCGCCTAGTACCTCCATTTTTTCTTGCGGGTCTTCGACCACAAAGAAGTTATCGTCGAGTACGGCGTTGTCTGGATCAATACCTGCTGTAGTCAGTATTTGTTCGTTGTCCGTCGTTCTGGGGAGCTTAAGACACGGAAGATCGCTATGCTTACTGCGAAAGATTTTATTTATTTGCGGAAACATGCTCGGGTTGTTGGATCTTACAGCCCGAATCTTATTGTTCCAATGCATGTTAACAGAAAGTCTGTAGTTCTGAACAATTAATGTTTGAATGTTTTTGATGAGCGATTTCAGTGTCCTAATTTCCTCATCTCGTCTATCAGTAAACCGCCTGTACAAGGTTTTTAATCTTGACAGGAGTCTACTTTTCCGTTGTATCGCAATGCGACAATTGACGCACTACATCAATTGTCGCATTGCGATACAAGTTTTCGTTGTTTGTGCGTGTATACCGTGGTATCGTACTGTCCATTGTTCGTTTTATTGTCTCGTCCAATTGTATAAGATACATGTCAATCTCCTCGTTTGACAAGTTTCTATTGGACGGTATGTGGAGCGCATTCGAGGAGACTGCCCTCGTCATTTGTCTCGAGAAGAGTGTCCAGCGTGTCCTACTGTAATTGTAGGGATACGTTTGAACAAACTCTCCTAATTCCGCAATATCGTTGGGGATCTTGATTTCGGCACTGAGTCCGCAATGGTCACTGAGATACACGAAAGTGTTCAAACAGTTTACCGTTTGTGAGTTTGTGTCTGTCAGCTGCAGTCTTGCGTCAAATAGCAGGAGATCCAGATAAGATCCGCTTCTGGGGAAGGACGAGATCTCTGTTGTTTTCAACTCGAGTCTATATTCGACACTGTGCAAGCAATACCAGCTGTAGAGCTGGTCCCCTCTACTATTGGAAACTATGTTTCCCCAATATTCATGTCGGGCATTTAAGTCCCCGGCCAAAATAAAATAGTTCTCCTCCGAGTCCAGTCTTAGACATCGAAAGAGTGAATCGAGCTCTGATATCGTAGTTCTGGAACTAGGGGGGCCGGAGGAGTAGACCGACACCGCATACAGCTTCTTTCCACTGCGGAGAGAAATGCACACGATACAGGCCTCCAACTCCTGAAACCGTCGAACTTCACTACTATACACTCTTTGTGTTTAATGTTATTTTTAATGAAGATCGCAACACCGCCTCCACCATTGGAGTTGGGCCGGTCTCTTCTAATAACATTATAATTACTGTGCTCCAATGTGCCTCTCTGGGTTAGCTTGGTTTCGCTAATCAGAAATAGCTCTGGGCTTTGATCGTCCAACAATCTACAGAGCTCGTTTTTTCGCGGGATCTTTATCAATGAATTTGCATTCACTGCAAGGATCTAATATGTGCTCTCCGTCTGCGCAGCCATCAAGACTGGTGACGTGCTTGGTTCTGCAGGAGCGCCAGAATTTGGCTTACCTGCTCCTCTAACCGATCCATACGCCTGTGCTCTTGGCACTGAAGGCTGCTGCACTACCTTCGGTAGCTCCTTTCCCGTGCTCCTCTGACCAGACGCCATTTGGGCGTAAGTCACTTGAGGGGTGACGGTTATGGGCTGCTTCTGCAGAACCATCTTTGTTTTCCGCTCTTGGAACTTAGGGCAACCCCATAGTTAGCGGTGTGCCCGCGTTCCCGCAGAGTACGCACTTGAGCTGACTTTTGTCAGCTGCTCCCTCTTTCCCCAGCGGGCATTCCTCCGCCTTCTGATTTTTACTGCACTTCACGCATCGAGGCTGCATTTGGCAGTTCGATGCGGCGTGCCCAAACCTTTGGCAGCGAACGCATTGGATAATGCCGTCGCGCCTTCTTATGTTTTCCCAGACGCAATAGTAGTCAGCTAATGTTCTCAAATCATTTAGCTTATCTACTTTGCTGTTGGGTGACAACTGTACAATGAAGAACGGTAATTTCCGTCCCTCTCGTTTTGTCTTAGCTGTGGTGAAGGGCTTGACCCCGACGAACTCAAGACCATCGCACACTTGCTCTTTGAGCAGTTGGAAGACCTCCTCCGCTTCGAGCGGTGCGGCGATCTTTAATAATTTAGATTGAATTTTTTCTCCTTTCGGTGTGAAGGAGAAGAACTCAATCATCGAACGCTTTAGACGTCTTTTCAGAGTAGCGTGATTATCAACTGTCTTGCAGCTGATAGAATATTTTTCTACCCCCTTATTTTTTTTAATTTTAAAATGCCCAGTACCTATGGCTCACCTACATATCTCCGCAGTTTGTATGATGTCCGGCTTGTATAAGTTGATCGGTGGCACTTTTTCCTTCTTATTTTGTTGTTGTTGCTGCTGGTGTACTGCTGGATGCTGTTACTGCTCACTCGATGCATGTTGCTGCTGCTTCTGCTGTTTCGTTGCTGCTTGCTGTTGTTGCAGGGCTGCTTTCTTCGGTGGCTGCTTCTGCTGATGTTGCTGAGCCGCTTTCTTTTGTTGCCGGCTTGCTGGCTGTTGTTGCAGCTTATTTTGTTTAGATGCAGATGGCTGTTTTTGTTGCTGCATCTGCTGCGGTTGCGGTTGACTCGGTTCAGGCAACTGTTTTTGTTGTTGAGCGATTTGTAGGTTTGCTTGCTCCTCCACCTTTCTTCTCCTTTCGAGAGTTCTTCTTCCAAGCTCTCTAATCTCTCGGAGGAGTTTGTCAGTCTCCTCCTTCAGATCGGAGACTTTCGTCTGCTTCGAGCGGATTATGTCTTCCACTTCTTCTTCGGTGTCGGAGGGCATCGATTCGAAGCTGATACTGCTCACTGCGAATCGCCCCTCCCTTCCGTCTGACACATACGAGTATGCATCGTCATCTGCATCGTCTTCGTAAGATGTCTCGTTCGATGACGTAGACGTAGCTGGACTCTCTTCCTCTTGAGTTTTGTGGGTTGACGCGTTAATTTGGCGTCGCTTAGAACTGGTGGAGGCTTGCCTCTTCCTCCTCCTCTTCGTTGTGCCTTCATTAGGCACCGTTGGGTGTTGGCGTGACATTTCTACCACCGGTTTATGTTTCTCGCCGACCGCTCCTAGACGAGCGGCCTGCCCGTTCTCCTCCCTCCATACTTTGCACTCACTTCTCTATTGATGCAAATATGCAGTTGGTTGAAAACGAAAAAAAAAGACGTATTCCCAAGCTGGGTTTCGAACCCAGCACCTGCTGGCTCGCGGTTGAACGCTCTTTTTTTTTTTTTTTTTTCATGTAATTTTATTTAATTTTCGTTTATGTGGACTTACTTGCTAGACAAAAGTACTTAAAACTAGCTTAATTAACTTAAGAATTTACAAATGTTCTACTGACCCTATGCGGGTACTCTAAGCTAATCTAATGTACGTTATAAATGTGCCTTTCGGCTTAATCTGTTTTTTTTTTAGTCTTTAAGACAATCTTTTAATAAAATTTTTCATTTGCCAAGAAAAGTTTTTTAAAAAACTTGGCTAACTAAACTTACTTACATAACTACTTAAACTACCTTATACTAACTTACCCTAACATAAAACTTTTTTTTTTTTGGATTTTTTTGGATTTTTTTTTTTTTCCTTATAACTGCCTTAAACCTATGTAAGTTGGCCACCATGGTCAACTATCTGGTCATCTAGAAAAGCCAGCGGTGGCGGAGACTGGTTTTGGTGTAACCACCAGTAAAATTGCCGTTCTTTGGCAGACTCTTTCCTGTCACGAACGGGGATCGCTCTACTGAACCGAAGAAGATCCTCGTGGGTGCGAGCGACATCCGGTTCGTATTGGAGTCGCCTGTCCACTGTTCGGCGTACGACATGGAAGATAACAGGGCATGCGTCTGTATCATGTATTAGGCCAATCGTGTCTAAATAAAGGAATGCTTCGGGAGGAATAAAGCCGTTAAGGCGCACCCTTTCATGGTACATGATATTGGGGTAATAAGCCCCGAAAATCAGACTGTTGGAAGAAGTCATAGCCCGTGCAATGTGCCTTCTGATCAGCTTAATAATAAAATTATCTATCCTGTTCAAGTTTGCCTCGTTGTACAGGACCTCGTTAGGATAGTACCTCTTGTACTCGGACTCGGGTGTACGATACAAACGGAGACAGCTCCTAAGACACTGTCTCTCGAACAACCTCATCTTTTCCATCTGGGAAGGACTCACGTTGAACCACAGGGGACAACCGTACGCCATAATTGGCCGGATGAGGGCCATGTAGCAGATTACCTTCACCCTGGTATCAAGTTGGCTGCTGTAAAACAACCTCCTTGCCGCAGCAAAGGCTTTTCTGGCTTTCGTCAGAGCAATATCTATATGTTTGTCAAAATACAGATATTGATCCAGCCAAATGCCAAGATATCTAACTACACTTTTCACAGCTAACGGCCGTCCTTGCGGGTCAACTTTGCCGAACTTGCGCCAGTTTTGGCGCGTATATCGCGGTGCCGTGTACAACGGGGTCCTGAAAAGGGTAGTTTCACACTTCAGGAAGTTGATAATCAACTTCCAGTCGTCGCAAAATCGCTGAATTTTTTCGAAGTCACGCTGCAACAAGATATTTATTACTTCGACCTTCGGACCTGATTTGTACGCTACTAGATCGTCGGCGTACGCAATTATGTGCGGCATGGAACCTGTAAGATCCGCAGTGAATATTGAGAACAAGATCGGCGAACCAACAGCCCCTTGTTGAAGACCATTTTTAATGTCAAAGACCGTGGTAGAAGTTACGCCGTTACTTTTCACGACGAACTTTCTACCTGTTATCATGGCATAGATCGTGTATAGCAATGGTTTACTTATGCCGAGCCTGACCAGCTTGAGGAAGAGACCCTCCAACCAAACGGTGTCGAACGCCTTCTCCAAGTCAATCAGACAGGCACCCGTGCACTGATTTTTGCTTTTATTCCATTGTATGTCGGATACCAGCTTTGACGCGGCATGTATGGTATCATGCCCCGCCCTAAATCCGAACTGGTTGTCCGGTATGATTTTATTTTCATCAGCCCATTGTTTCAGAACTCCTATGACTATCTTTTCAAAAACCTTGCTTATGCAGGGAAGAAGTCTGATCGACCGGAGATTTGTCGGGATGGATTTGTCTTTGTCCCGTTTAGGGATCGGTTGCACTACAGCTGTTTTCCAATGCCCCAGGTAATGTGCATTACTCAGCGCGTTGTTGAACAATGTTGTGTAAAATTGGACCGCTTCGGGGGGCAGATGGCGAAGCACAATATTCGGTATTCCATCGGTTCCCACTGACTTTTTCTTTTTCAGCGAGTTAAAGATACCCTGAAGATCTTCTTGGGAAATCAAGATGTGATTTACATCGTAGGCGACGGCACTATGTGCCATATTATCGTCACTGAACCTGGTGAAACCCCGATTCTCGGATCGCCATTGACTTATCTCTTTGCGGAGGTAGAAGTGGTTTAGCAAGGCTCTGTTCTCCAGATCGTGATTCGGTCTACTAACCTCGTTGACCGTATACACTCGCTGGAACACAGCACCAATAGCTTTAACCTTCTCCTGGGGATTTTCAACCACGAAGAAGTCATTTTCTAGCACTGCCTCACCTGGATCGATGCCAATTGAAGTCAGTAATTGTTCTTTGTGTGTCGTCCTGGGAAGTCTAACGACCTGAATGTCATTTTGATCTTTCCTCCGAAATATTTTATTTACTTGCGGAACCCGGGTTGTCGGATCGTACGGCCCGGATTTTATTGCCCCAGTGCAAGCTTATAGCCAAGCTGTAATTTATTCGAATTAACTGTTGGAGGTTCTTGATCTCAGACTTCAGCGCCCTGACTTCCGCGTTTTGTGGATCTGTAAACCGTCTGTGCAAGTGTTTGAGTCTTGACAGCAGTCTACTTTTGTGCACGTGAAGTGCATCGATGGTAGCATTTCGATAAACATCGCTGTCATCGATTTGTACTACCTTCGGAATGGTTTTCTCCATGGTTCGTTTTATTACGTCGTCCATTTGTATGGGGTAACTGTCAACCTCCTCGTTCGTCAGGTTTCTGTTTGTCGGAGGATTGATCCCACTCGAACGTAGTTCTGTGGATAAAGCCCTGGAGAAACGTGGCCAGCGGACCTTATTGTAATTATAAGGGTGCCTCTGGACATATTCCTCCAGTTCTTCCACATCGTTCGGGAGCTGAATAGCCGCGAAGAGCCCGCAGTGGTCACTCTCGTACTCAACCGCAGTTAAACAGTTCCGTGTGCGTCTTTCCACGTCCAGTAAAGTCAGTCGTTTGTCTATCAGCATCAGATCCAGATAGGACCCGCTTCTGGGAAAGGATGGCCTATCGGTTGCAAGCAAATCTAGCTTGAACTCACTATTGTGCTCTACCAACCAGTTATATAATGAGGTCCCCCTGGCGTTATGCACCACGTTGCCCCAATGCATATGCCTCGAGTTTAAATCCCCGGGTATGACATAGTAGTTCTCTTCCGAGCTCAGTCGAAGGCTAGTAAATAGAGTATCGAGCTCTGAAATGAAATGGGGATTGATACGTGCCTTGTCAGACGCATAGATCGCGATCACATATAACCGCTTACCACCCCGAAGGGGGATGCGTGCGATAGACGCTTCTATCGCCTGGAATTTTCGCACTTCACCGCTATACACGACCTTATGACAAAGGCCTTTTTTGATTAAGAGAGCGACCCCACCAGCTAGGTAGGCTCGGTCTCTTCGAATGATATGATAGTTCTTGTACCTGAGGGTATGCGTCTGGTTTAGCCTAGTTTCGCTAACCATCAACACGTCAGGATTATGGATTTGCAACAAGTTACCGAAGTTTAGTTGACGTTCAGGCCTGATCAGTGAATTCACATTCACTGCTAGGATTTTAAGGTTACGGGCTGCCTGCGCAGCCATTAAACCGATGTTGCGTTTGGCTCTCCGAACAGCGTCGAGTAGATGAGGTCTACTCGCGCTGCTTGCTCAAGGAACTGCTTTTGAAGCTGAGCGATCTGCTCCTGGATGGAGAGCAGTACCGTCTTCAGATCCAGATCGGCTTCAGGTTGCCTGGCCACTGGGACCGGGGCCACCTTCGGCACTGTCTGTTGAACCGGTCGCCTACCCGATGCCATTTGGGCATAGGAGACTGCCGGAGTAACAGTGATAGCTGGAGCACGGGGTACTGGCCTCGCTTCTACCATTTTTCCTTTCCTTTTGGCCTCTATTATTTTCCTGATCTCTTGGACCTTAGGGCATCCCCGATAGTTGGCATGCCCAAACCTCTGACATGCCCAAACCTCTGACAACGAGCACACTGGAGTGTGTGCTTTGTCTTGTTTAATGTGTCCCATTTGACATCAATAGAGCCTAGACGATGTATTCGTTTTAGACTATCTAATTTGCTGCCTGAACGGAAGTTTCCTGTTCTCCCTTTTCGATACCGCAGTGATGAAGGGCTTAACCCCAACGACCTGGACATCACCGCTCTGCGCTTGGCGCAGCTTAGCGAGGATCTCCTCCGGATCAGTGTCAGGATCCACGTCCTTAAGGAGCATGGTCTGCACTTTTTCCCCTTTTGGGATGTAAGAAAAAAACTCGGCCTCCGACACCGCTAGCCTGTCTTTAACTACATGATAGTCTGCCATTTATAAGCAATGGACAGATACTCGCAATGGACCCTTATACTTAATATAATAAGACTCTTTAGTGACCAACTTACATAAGGTGTCGACGTCCTTCGTCTCCAGTCCGAAGACGTTGATTGGAGGGCATCTCTCCTTTTTGGCTGGCTGCTGCTGTTGTTGCTTCCGCTGTTGTTGTTGTTGCTGCTTCTGCTGCTGCTGTTTCTGTTGTTGTTGTTGTTGTTGTTGCTGCTTTGGCTGATGTTCTTGTTGTTACTGCTGCTGTTGTTTCTTGGCAGCTGTTGAACGTTGTCCCTTTGGCAACTGATGGGACTGTTCTTGTTGTTGCTGCTCTTTTGGCTGCTGTTTGTGTTGAGCAGCCTCTTTGGCCGCTTTCCTGGCCCTTAATTTGATTTGGAGGGCTTGGATGTGGGCATCCAGCTCCTCCCTCTCCCTCTGGCTCTTAATTAGCTGCTCCCGGTCCTCTTCCTCTTCGTCCGATTCGGACGACGTTAGAGCATTGAAGGGGTTCTCTCTACCGCTGTAGGAGAATCTCCCCTCGCCTTCTGTAGACTCGTATTCTACGTCGTCGACTATCTGTTGCTGCATTCTGGCTGCTGCTGTAGTTGTGGCTACAGTCGTTGTTGTTGTTGCTGCTGCTGTTGTAATTGCGATTTTCGCATCGGCTGATCCAAGGCTGGGACGGCGCTTCACCAGATTTGGCTGTGGCTGAAAGCTTCTTCTTCCTTTTCTTCCTCGCCTCTTCGTATGTTGACTGGTGGTCTGATGTCCCAGCCACCGGTACAACATCCCAGCCACCGTACAACATCAACCGATTTTGTCCTTTTTGTGCATTCATCACAACAACATTACATATGTATGTAGTTGATACACACCTGTCTTTTTCTGTTGTCTTATAGGAGTGACATACGTCACAGTTTTGGGCACACAAGGATAAGTGTAACGTGTGTAGCTGTAGGCGACACCGAACTGCACACCCGGTTTTATCTGAAAAAATAACGGTTTATTTTGGTGTACGTCTATTATCTTGGATTTCATTTCTCGAAGTTTGTCCACTGATCGGTTGTGTTTTCTTACGAAAATAATTTAAAATGTATTTTAATAGAAAACGTCTTTCTTTGGGGGAAAAAGTAAATATTTTAGAGGAGTGTAAAAAAAGGAGTGTCCCTGAGTGAAATTTCTTTGAAACACAATGGGCTATCGAAGTCTTCGATTTCTACTATAAAAAAAGGATAAGAAAAGTATCTTAAAGACATTGGATACTTCTTCAAATGGTTCTAAATTCAAACTTTCTAGGAAGAAAAGTGACTTTCTCAAAATGGAAGAATAGCTTTTTAACTGGTTCCTTATAAAACGCCGAAACAACATCCCAATGAGTGCTTTATTCTTAAAATCGAAGGCAAAAGAATTTCATAAGAAATTGTATAAAGGATCTTTTGCTGCCAGTGACAAATTTGGTATTCGGCCTCTTAAGGAATCAGGTGAGAAACTGTCTTCACAAGTGGAGCTGGTGAAGCCATTTAAAAAAATACTAACGACCGTTATAAGGGAGCATCATCAACAAATGAAAATGTTATTCATTAGATGTTGGTATCATCACCGAACACAAAAGATTCTCTTCTACTTAGCAATGAAGCGCAAGCCTTATTATAGTAAATTGCTTAGTTTTTTTATTTTTGAAAAAAATGTATGTTAACAATTCTAATTTTTTAAACTTAAGATTACTCCTTTAATCATAGAACTACGCCCATCATTTTTGGACCACCCTAATCTTGTGCCACTTGTACTATGCCCCAAACTTCATTAAGGTACAAAAGTTACTGATTTATTTCACCTCTTCCATACAATGGGACCACTGTGCGGTGTCCTTTTGAAACCTCATGTCGTTGGTGTCCATATCATCAAATTTAGGCTGCGCTGGCGTGATGCGTACAATAGGCTTTTTCTTGTTTTCTCGCACCAAATACCCGATTTCGATTGTGTTTTTTAGTTTTCATCACTTTAAGCTAATAAGCCAAACCCAGAATGAAGATACATCATCATAATCATATATTGCATCTTTTGCAGTCCACCTCACACTACTGAAGTTCTTTAAAAATACGAGACCCGTTTGATGCAAATGTAAGTAAACTTAAAAATCGTTCGTAATGCACATGAACGTAGGTAATGCCCACATTAGTCTCCTCCAAATGTTCACTCGTCTAAGTATCAAAACTATCCAAAAATATTGATAGTATGTATTCGTGTGTACTATCTACTAATAAGTAGTAATAAATAGTAAAAGATTGTTATTCAACGCTTTTAGGAAATTTATAGATTTGGACGTATACCAACAATTGCTGATGAGAAATTCTTTCATTCTTCCCCCATCTATACGTCCAATCTCAACCTCTAGCACCAACTCTCTAGTGTACAGAACAAGACCTCTGTACATATCCTCCCCTGTATACTGCAACATTTTCATATTTTTCCTCTTCCGTTGCTGAATTTCATTCTTGAAAGCGATGGAATTATTAATCCCGTGTGGATTTACTCCCTCTTAGGTTTTGGCGGCATTCTGCTCTTAATACATTCCATTGTGGTCACCGCCTCAGTAGTAGCCGAGTCTCCGTTTATTATTTTTGAGTTTTTTTTTTTTTTTTAATGAATAAAAATTTTGAAATGAAATTTATTTGAATGCAGTCCCAAATAATCGGTTACGCTTTCCTGGAGTTAATAAATTCCAATAACTTTTAGTATATATTTTTACATTCAGTTGTATATGCATAATATTATGCATATTCTTGCTTTAATATTTCAAAAAGATTGAAGCGGAAAAAAGAAAGTGGAAATAACGTATTTTTTAAAAAGGGTATAATACTTTAAAAAAATTTGTTATGAATGTGAGTTACTAAAAACAAGGAACATTTTAGGATATCTAACAACTAATTCAAATAGCCTGTTTACACGTTAATTATATTTCAGATTTTAATTGACGATAATCTTTTACTAGTGAATTTAGATCAAGAAATCACTTTGCAATTAAATTGCTTCTGATTAGTTGCAAGTAGTAAGTAATGAAAGTAGTGAATAAAAATATATCTTTTAAGTTACATAAATTAATACATACAATAGGTTGTTATGCATAGACTTGCACTTCGATTTTATATATGTGTATATGATTTTGATTAAAATGATTTGAACGATTTTCTGTGGCGGTTAGTATTTATTTTTCAATAAGTTCGGTCCATGAACACAGGTCGAAGATGAAAAATAATCACAGAAAAACATATATCAATTAATGATCAGTCCACGTGAGTTCACTATTCATTCAAAACATTATGTCAAGAGAGCAATTGTAATAGCCCACTTGACAATAGAGCACAAATTCTGGTTTACTTTAGCAGCTGAATTTTCAACTATACCAAGAGGATAACTTAATTATATTTGAACATCATCCGCATAGATATATATCTATGAAATTGACAATAGTACAGAAAACATTTACGTCATTGATGATGAACAAAAAGTAATAGCTGGAACCTTGAGGTCAAAAAAAGTGACTTTTGAATTAGAAAAAAATGATGATAATGTAACAAGTGGGAAGTAATAGTAAAAGAAGATCAAATTGAAGCTATCTTCTTCACTAGGAAAAGGAAGTATATACATATGCCGCTTGCTTTGTATAATTTGTATTATATATTATATATTCATATTTACATATATAAAAGTCCTTTATCTTGTCTTTGCATTGAAGGCTTTTTTTCTCGTATTTTCCTTCAGAAATAACTATTTATCACCTTATATTGTTTCCTTTGGTTTATATATAAAATAATTTTTTAGAAGAAAGATATAAGCTCTATAATCTTTGTAAAATGCGTGACAGCAAAACAAAACAAAAAAAGAGGTTGCATTGGGAAAACAGTTTATGATAGTGCTTTGTACCTTCAATTTAAGCTAAATGCAATAATCTATTTAAATTGGTACAATGTTTCAGCTATCCCTTTATTATTATGCAATGCATTTTTTATTTGTAAAATGAGTAATGGCTAATGGACGAAAGAAAACTTAATTAATACAACTCGTATTCGAAATTAAATCGATGTCTTCTTATCTATTTCTTGTTTGACTACAATATATACAGTCACACGAACTTAAATGGTGACAAGAATCATCAATCATTTTATTATATTCTTCATGGTACATAGTAAAATGCAACGCTGAATTATTTTTGCAAATAATTTAGTTGACAGAGGGTTTTTGTGTAAGCAACACTTTCATTCAATCAATCGTGGGGAAATTGATAATCAAAAGTGGTAAACTCTTTATACCACTTTTTTTCCGCAGCAGTGACTCCTCGATTTTACCAGATAGCAGCTTTTTTTGATAGCCTGTGGGTAAGAATTTCGACATTTATTTAGAAGGATCCACTTTTGCAGAATATTAGGAGAAATACTGGATATTTTGGATTCATAATTATGTCCTTCTCAGAGTCCACTCATGAGAGAACAATAGCACGCACAACACGAGTGGTTGCTGAGAAGCTACGTCCTAGCCCTCTACGGGTTGTAGCGCCAACCATATTATTACTATTAATTATGTCCAAAGCCATTCATTTTAATTTCTCTAGAACGCGAATTTTCATGCTCCAAATTCAAATTTAATCTAAAATTGTTTGAATCGTACTTAACCGAAAAACAATAATCAAATTTGAATCGAACGGATTGCGCAGCACCCAATTAATTTGTTTGGTTTGAATTGGGCAAGTATTTCGTAAGAAAACAGTAAGACAAATCATGGAACAATATTATTACAACAAAAATTGTCGTGAATGTAAATTTATGTTACATGGCATAGTGAGAAGCATTCAATCGTTACAAAAAAAACGAATTAATTTAAATGCAGCTGATTGATTTAATTACTATTTTCATGGCATGGCAATTCCGCATCGCCATTCGCTCATCTAGCGTGATTAGATCAATATCGTTCACAAATTAATTCATTTAGGCCCAATTTTGTTACAACATTTATCAAAATTGTCTGAAGAAAAGATTCCAACAAATGATATTTAGAATACAATACATTTTTATTGGCTAGGAATAGAGGATTTTTGTATTATAAAATATTGTTTTTTTCTTGGAATGCTTCTTAGGTTTGCTAAAAATAGATTCTTCATAATCTGGGAAGAAGATCCTATGTCAATCCGTTACTTTTGTGCACTTACAACAACAACAAAAAAAGAGCCCTATAAAATGTATCTCCTAAAATAAATAGATTATTTAGAGATATTTCTCCCAAGCCCAATTGTGTCTCATTACAAATGGCACAACTGCATTAACGCACATCATTTTAATTTGACAACTCCAAACTTAGTAAATTTTTTGTAATTTCGGCAGAATATTAAAGGATTAAGTGTGGGTGCGAAAATATTAAATCAGCTAATATACTGAGATTAATAGTAAATATGTTCTTTCACTTGAACAAGTTTTAGTTATTAGTTTAAGTGTATTTTACATACAAATTAAAATTTAGGCATACATACACTTGCAAAAAAACACACCTACTGTATTCAACGTATCACTTGAAATATATCTCGAAGGTCTACATCGCACAAATTTCCATTTTATCAACTGCCACAATGTGCAACTTAGAAGAACATTTATTTTGGTTTCACACGCTTTTAGTATAATTGGTTTTTTTACAGTTGTTGAATGGAAATGTTTAATCAGAAGTTGTAAATCTATATTTCAATAAAATCCCAGTAGATGAGCGAATTTATCGAAATTATCGTTGTATGTAAAATGATGTACTTATGAGCCCACTACGCAAACACTGACACTTCATTCTTATGAAGTTTTCTCATTCGCATAGAATTTCTACACACTAACACTTCATCGCGAATTTTTTGGCAGTGAATTTGTGGATTGGATTTGCCTCTTTGCGTATTGCGATTTCAGTTTGAATGAGTTTGAGAGAATGATTGATTCGCAGATAAATAATTTCAAATCGTTAATTAGGATAGTTAAAACAAGATTTGTTAAGACTTTTGTCCATAAAAGAATTCGATAATTCCATTCCCATATTTCCCAATCAGAAAATAAGGGAGTATAGAGATAGCCGACTTCACAGCTGATTGCCCCCTAGTCTATCGATGAATTTGAAGGATATTCACCTAATTTTTGCCGGTTATTCACGAATTTTTGACAGTTATTTACAAATCATCGAACATTGTCTCATATACGCGCACACTTGTCTGGAAAAATCAGTCCCAAACGAAAATGGCGACTCATTCGTGAATTTCTGCTCTCAACAAAGTCAAAATTCATGAATTGCCCACACAATTCTTGAAAAATAATAGGTATGAAGATTACCTTGAGACCGAATATGGTGAGGATTCGCCTGCGTCTACATCGCAGCCATTCGAAAATGCTAAGCTAAAAGAACCACGAGGAAATCCTTGAATTTTTAAAAAAAGAGGCTAGTGAGGAACGTGGCCGCCATGAAGAGCAGATGGAAATTGAAAGGCAATGGATTAATATACTAAAAGATATTAAAATAACTTTAGACAGAATTGTCTAACCTTTTCCAAATAACGACTAAAGGAGCATTAAAATGAATTAAGAAGCGCATTGTGTTGCATTTCTTAGTTATTTTTTTTTGATTAAATAAACAGAAAGAAAGGCATTTGTGTGTTTAATTACATATTTAAATGTAAGAAAACCAAGATTATACAAGTTATCCCTATCTGAAAGGTTGTTCTTTTCAACTGAAAATTGTTTACAATTTCAAAAGAAGGCCAGATTTTTGGGTATCCTCCGGTGCAAATTTATATAAACAAGAAATAGTTTTCTTGAAACCCATTTTTTCCTTTTTTAATTTTATTATTGCAACCATCCAATAATGTGTTAAGAGTTATATTCAAAATGTTCATTCTTATTTTTCAGAAAAAAAGTGGTATATAGATAGTAAATAATCTGTTCGTAATCGAAAGTATGGTTTGCAATTGTATGCTTTTGACTACTTTGTTGCTTTTGCCTTGCTAAGTTTGTGTTTCCGAATAGACTCTAACTTTCTGTTTATATTTGGTAATTGTAATTGTTACACAGAGTATACTGTCCTTCCGGTTAAATCATTAACAGAAGGACCCAAATGTTGCACAAACTCTTTTCGCAAATACTATTGTATTGTAACCACTAAAGAAAATGCACATTTCGAGAGGCGTATTTACATACATATAAATGCGATTATTTTAAATATTTTTGTATTTATATAGAAATTAATACAATCTTAACAGGTAAGCAAAACATATACACATTGCTTACGGTAACTTAATTAAAATATAGGACATTTGTTTAATATTTATTATGCTACATATAGATATTTTAGTTAAACCAGTCCCACTTTGTGTGACTTATTTCTGATTCCAATTTAGCTATTGGTGTATGGTGCGTGTTAACATTACGCACAAATATTCGTCTATTGCCAATTGGCTGAAGCGCTCTAAAATTATCAACTAAAGCCCCATCGATTGTATCCTGAAGTTGCCGAAAGCGTGAGATCTGAAAACAAAATATAACCGAACATTATAAATCTGGAATAAATTAAAGAATTCATATGTATATATGTATGTATGCACATAATAATAAAATGAGGCTATCAGGCAAACGTGGCCTAACCCTCTTACCTGTCCTATTGAGGTAAACGGACTTTTTCTTTAGGCTATTTATAAAAAAAATATTCCATTTATTCTATTCATATATAGGATATTTTTTGAAATTAATTCTAATCATATTGAATGACACTAGAGTCTTCAGACACTTAAATTTGTGATTCGCTGTGGGCCTTTTTTGCACTGACTGCCTCAAATTCTTACCTGTTTTGGTGAAACTGTTAACGTATCGGGATAAAGCACCCAAGTAATTGCCTCAGAACAAGGTGGGGTTGTTAGGGATCCTATAGAATGAATGCAAGTAAATTTAAAACAATGGATTATTATGTATGGACGCTATTTGTGTTAAAATGATTAAACAATTTGCATGCAAATACATGTGTATATTCATACTTGGGATTTCTACCTTAGAAACAAATATTTACAATGCCTCATTTTTATTTGAGTATTTGATTATTCTGAACAGGAGACATATGTATATTGCATTGTATGCAGTTGTATATGACACGTTCATATAAATAAACATTAGTAATCTGTACGCAGCCTAACCCAAGTGGAGCATTTGTGATTTCTGGAGATCTGTCAAAAGCTACTTACAGACATAACTATATGTATTATATGATTGCAATGTATGTATTATTGTTATGATTTTTTACCACTCTCCTGTTGTGATGCCATGATATAAATATATTCATATATTTGTTACTTAAGTCACGAAGAAGTTATTTCAGAATAACGTAAGCACAACGGATACTCATCTTGAGGTATTATACACAAAATAGTTCATGATTTCTTTAGGGAAAGTCTAATAACGTGTATATCACATACAAATATTATATCTGCAGGCTATATTTTCATTACATATTTTCTCAGAAGAAACAAAAACTAAATGGACAACAGAGCAGGAGGTGAGGTGCTGTAATTATTTCGTAGTGTAAATAGAAAGCGCACTGTGCCCTTGGAGACTCACATAGCAGTGGACAGACCGGGTGAATCTGAGAAATACTGCCCAATACGGTTCATTCAACCGTAGGTCAGTACGAAAGCCCCTCAAGAAAAAATTATTGCATTCACATCTGAGAATCTATACTACAATTTTAAAAGACATCATCGACATTGGCGTATAAATGAATCCAAAATCGTCACACAGACCCACGACGCCACAACAATACGCTGGGTATTAATGTTGACCAAAATATGAATTGGTCTGATCATATTAAAAATATGATATTTGTGGTATGGTTTTTCCTAGTAAATACTGAACAAAATATTGCTAACGAACTTGTGCTTCGGGATATTTCACTCAAAACTACAATATGATTTATGGAGGTGCTTACAGCATGAAATCCTGCGCTTTTTTAGAACCCTGAATCTCTTGCCGGTTAGACCCGGTATTACTACAAGTTGTCAATTTATGAGAAGTTGTTATTTGCAGAGCAGATGCCCGATTTTTTTTGGGGGATAAAGTTTAGAAGTACTGTGCATTTTTGTTACATAGCATTGTAACGAAATATAGAAATTCGTTAGCCCCTTGCGAATTTTTTATTTTTTTCAAATGCACTTCTTGTGTTACGTGTATGTACTATTATTATTTTTAATTACTAGAACATATGGTTAATTTCACATAAAGTGTATTTTATACTCGCACTTATTTTGATCAATTATTATAAGGAAACCAAAATGCATGTACTCACCCTTATAAGTGTAAAATCTATCCAGATCCACATTCAAAAGCAATGATGATAACGAAAATGTTACATTCATGTTAACATAATCGTGAGAGTTCTCTATCATGGATAAATGTCTGCAAATTGTCACTATACCTTTGTGTTCTATGTCATCTAGCTGTGAATATAACTTTAGTAAGGTATACCATTCGCGTGTATTTTCATAATAGTTACAGCAAAGAAGAATCCTAAAACAGCAGCACCATCAGGATGCGTCAAAGCTTCAGTTATATTTTCGTATTTCTTATTACGATGAACGATGTGCATTTCCATAGTGTATCGGATATCATTTATCACGTGCTCTGCACCTCTATTGTTCTTGTCACCCCAGTGAAAGTGGATACCTTCCACTTCAAATTCACCTGGTAATTTGCCACCTCGAATGTAGGGACGAAACTCACCCCCATCGATGGCTTCTTGCGAAAGTTTAGGGATTGAAATTGAAACTAAAAGCAAACAAATAATGATAATGCACACATAATGAGTATCCAGTTGTAATAAACTGATAAGAGACCTATCCAATTATGCTCACCTGTGTGACCATTATTCATTAACTGAAGAGGGTATGGGAGTAGGTCGTGATATCCGATAAGGTCAATAGCTGGCATATTCAAAGCAATGGCCTAAAATTATGTGTTTACATTGTTAATTAATTAAGTCATAGCATCCATTGTATGTTTATCCAATTAAATTGGACTTCCTTCATTTTAATTTACTAGTAGGATATTTACATTATCTAGATATTCAATCAATTTCATAACTACTTTGTGAAGAAGTTACTGAAAAAAAGTGGAAAGAGACGCACAAATTGATGTCCTTACCTTGCTATAATGGACTGATATCGGTGATTGCGATTTCCCTGAGCAATGGCCATGGTGTCTGGCCCATCTTCTCTGATTTGGCTGTGAATAACCAAACCCATGGCTATTAACATCTGAAAATGGAAATAAATGTTAATGATAATACATACATTAGGAAATCAATAATTTACAACAGTGACATAATATTAATATTGTGAATGTCGTCACCGCAAAGGTGATAATACAAAAAATGTATATAAAACAAAATTGTGGAGACTACTGATAAAAATGTGTAAACATTTCGACAAAATGATTTAGTTGACCGCCGGCTATCACTTGTAGGCTAATGTATTGTTATTATAGATTAGCTGAGTTAAATATAGCGTACTGATTATTTATGAATTATTTTGTACCTGTTTAATTTATTTGCATAAAATTTAAAAAAGCGAGTATTTTTTACTCGTGATTTTTCGCAGAATTTGTCTACTTTTTATAATAACTTGGATACTTTGGATAAGATAATAGCTTATGCAGATGATTACATACGAAATCCTGTATTTTTTTAAATGCATATACATAAATACTCATATACAGGGTGCATCATGCACATATATATTTCTTTATAATCTTTATATTATATTATGTATTAAATATTATACGTATGTATTCACGAAATCCCCAATAGCCAACATCAACAGGAATGATAATCGGCTTCAGAGAATACTTTCATAAGAGTACTCAAAAGAAATTCTGAAATTTCTGGCTCTAATAGTTTTTGATTTGTTGGCCAGAAAATGCCTCTACAACATTGACAGTGTTGTAGAGTGTGCGCAGATGAGTATATTAAATTTCAAAATATAAATTTTTGACTGTTGAAATCGATCACTCCACTCATGTCTTAGTCTTGATATGCACATTAAATGCATCCCGTAACACACAACAACTACCCATCCTAGTTTGGCAGGTAGTATTTTGTAATTTCAGTCAATTGAATTTAAATCTTATGATGGCATTGTTTAAGTATAATTTTTTTAAAAATATTTTCAGAACACGGAATTGTCGAAATATGAGTAATATTCGCGCCTGACCATTTATTTATCACATTGATATTTATCACCCCCGTCGTTGTGCCGTCGTAGTTGATTGTCCCTAGAGACATCATCAACAGAAGTTGTGCATTTGCTTTTTTTATGAGCCGATTGATTTTCTGTATAGTTAAAAATATGAAATGCAAAATAAATTTAATGTTTCCAAGTGTATTAATTTTTTCGACTATCATTGTTTATGTAAAGAGTTCAATTGCCATCACTTGTCGCAAAGCATCGCATATATGCTGTATAGAAATTGTGAATTGATGTCCTTTTAAAATGGAAAATAAGAATAGACCTAGTATTTATAGCTCATCATTCTCCAGACAACCTTCATATAAAATCGATTACTTTTCACTTTCTGTTAATTTGCCAGCTTATTTTGATTTACCCATTACAAAGTGCTTATGGTTTGATATTGAAAATTAATAACTCATTATATCACATTCGATGTATGTATGTACATACATGCGAGTAATTACTGAAACGCAAACGTACTTGACATTTAAACTTATTCCTACCACGTTGTTCCGGGATTGTTTTTGTCATTATCCATCAAAATACAATTTTGTTGCAGATAAGCTATACACAGGCATGAGCACAACGTACATATGTATCTGTCGATTGCACTGTACTCATACTAAAAAATCTTTTAATCAATGAAAGTTTTTGGTGAATGCACAATTTTCCTTGATATATACATTACATAATATACATATGTATATCTCAAGAACATTTTTGCCAGCATTATCAAATAGGTCTACATATGTCATTAGTGAGTTCGTTTAACAAATTCTTTATTTAGACTAGACAAGTATATTACGTCGCGGTCAATTATGTCAATATGGTCAAATACGTCGATGAGAACAATTATCACATCAGAAATGCGTGTGATGTCAATGATTTATTCAATTGTCAAAAAGTTATACAACATTCGCTAATTGAAAATCTAAAAAAAGTTATCCAAATATCATCGACATCTTAAAAATTTAATATCTTTTGAAGATAAGGTTATGCAACTTATTGTAATTTTCGAAAGAAGGCGAATATAATGAAGACGTGCTAAAAACCGTCTACACCAGTGGGTGGGGATGAATATGTAAAATAACAGAAAGTATATTTTATTACATGTAAATGTATGGAAATATACACAGTAACGAATTCATTTGACTGTCCCATATCCACCTGTATATACCATACTATGTAATATATCTAATGAATCAAAGTGCATCAAAATTAATCTCCTCATTATGTCTTTCAATCATATAGATTTTTAAGATATATGTGCTCATACATATGTATGTACATATGGGTCTACATACGAAACCTGTCTTGTGGTTTTGGCTGAGCGAGTTTTTGTATTAAAATTCTTTTAGTCTTATTAGATATTCAGTAGGTAGTTTTGTTGTCGATGAAGACATACTTTTATTGATCATTTTTCGTGCTTCGATTTGATGCTTTGTCTTGAATAGCTTAAAAGTTCTCCCTCCTTTAATAGATACAAGGCACGTAATCGAATCTTCGAATCGGCACAACTTTCCGTCAATTAATCATTTGATGACATTCTCACGAGGAGTTCGAGCATGTCGTTCTCAGTGAAGCAAAACTCTGCTCAATGTTAATAAATGACAACATTTGTATCAATTATTATAAATGGATTACTGCTAATATCAATCGCAGTCATGTGCGTATTGTTTAGCAGTTAGTGCTGAATCGAAGGTTTGCTAATTATTTAAATAAATTTGCCAAAATATTTGAAAATAATATCAAAAATCTATCCGATAAATCATTCGACACCAAAATGAGTTCCAAATCATAAATTCATACATTTCTTTTATTTTATGGAACATGATTCAAATTATATAACTTAATAAATGATAAAATATTAAGAATGCTGCTGGCCAATGAGGCTAAATATCATTTTATTAAAAACATGTGATAAAATGAATTTGGCTTAAAAAACACTTGAGCATGTGATCGTTACTTAGGTCAGCACCCGCACAAAGAACTACCTAAATGCAAAAAAATCCATTTAAGTACTCAGTTAAATTTGTTCACGAGGATTTTAAATTATATAAGGATTTAAATTTCTATATGTATGCATACATTAAATTCACAAGAAACTACAAAACTGTATATATTTTCCTTTGCTGCATGACTCGTGTTAAATTTAAGGGAATCATTCAAATGAAATGTAGAACACGTGACATGAAATGAGTGTCAGTGTAACCGAATTCCACTTTTCTCATTTTCATCTTAATAAAGAATGCAATTAGTTTCTTTTACCTTTACTCAATGATAACACAATAATTTGTATGATAAGAATGCATTTCACTGAAAGAATTTTATTTATCACGGGTAAACTAAGCATTGTTATCACCTTACGACACACAAGTCTCAAATTAATAGCACCGATCACCACACGCCCGGATTAGTTCGGAGACAGGTCCGTTTACCTTACTTTCTTACTTTCAAAAGAACACTGGTAAAGTCAGAACTCGTATTCATCGGTTACTCTCTAGGTATCGCGAAAAATATGATCGTTTTTTTTCTGTTCATTGGATACAACGTCCATGTTATCGGGGATACATACATATATGTATGATAAGACCGAATATAGATCTATACTTTGTTTAAGATATCAATAAGACATGCTAATTACTTGTAAATGAATTGAAAATCGACGAAATACTCATAGACCTAATTTAAATATTCGCATGTAATCGTCACACAAGCATGAATATGACGCATGGCCAGTGAATTAAGTCACTTTTTGAAAAAAGTAAAATATAACCACATTTAAAGGTTTTTTTTTATCAGAAGAATGGACAAACTTTTACTAGTGATCATTTTCACGATAGATTCGTTATCAGCAGGTGGACAAATTAATTTACAAGTTCAATCAGTGAAATCTCAATTGATACTTCTGTTTTGCACTCATAAATTCATAAAATAGAATTTAAAAAGAGAAATATATAACAGAGTTTTGGAAAGAAATATTATCTTTGTTTCAGTAGGTGCTACGGTTAGGAAATTGGAAGCTATGGATGGACTATTAAAGCAGAATGTAAGTATAGTTACTGAATTCTCTTGGATTCCTTAGAAATGGAATATAAGTAGGTACATACAAAATTTCGGAACTTCTGGGTAGTGAAATAGTTTATTATGTGTAACACATGACAGTTTGTTGCATTTATCTTTAGCAGAAGTTCAACTTTTGGTGGATTTGTTTAATGTTATGTGATAAGATAGATCACAAGAATATGTAAACCAAAATATTGAATATGGAAAACTTTACTGATTAATTCAAATAATAGATTTCGTTGCATGGTTTACATGAAATAAAAGCATGTTTATTCTCAAAAAATCCACCACCCGTATACATTTATCTACACATATATGTACAAAAATTAAATGTTCCACTGTTTATTAGTATGTCCACGCTAAATCCGTATGCAATTTCCACAGTCATAAGATCGATTGGTCACAGCCTGTAAAACCCAACTCAAATTAAATCTAAGTGGAAATAACTTTGATGTATTAAATACTTTTGGACTCATTAAACGACGGCTAGTGAAAATTGATATACATGTACAGTAGCGTCTGCTTATAATGAATTAAAGTTTAGAATAACTGAACGCCTAAAAACATGCATCAGATTTTGCGATATTTTTAAAAATGAATGATTTGATCATTAACTGGATATTTTCTTCGGATGCAATTCCGAATAATACCCATAAAATTTGCTCTTATTGTCTATGCTAGACGATGATTTTAGCACATACTTCTGAAGTGATATTAAAATAAAGTTGGTAATGTGCGAGTATTACCTGCATGCTAGAATCCTCTATAGTTATTAATCTTATTAGACTCTATAGACTCTATTGTTCGTTATGAAATTATCATACGACTTGTATTGACTTTTTTTTTTAATTCTCGAAATAAGAATGAAAACTTACTTTAGAAAGAAATTATTTCAATAACTGTATCAACAAAGAAAATAAGAATAGATTCAATTATAGCCAGAGGGTGCCACTAACTTGTTTATATGTCACCGACAACTGTACTATACGACCGAGTTTTGAAAATGCGAAAACAAAAGAAGAGTTACGATAAGGATCGGTTTTAATTAGCTCTTTTTTGGAAGAGATTATTTTTTAAAAATAATTTTGAAAATAAATTCATTTTAGCCATGTTAATTAAGATTCAAAGTTACTTGTTAAATACAAAAATTATTAGCTGAATTATATTTTGTTAATTTATTTACTTTTTTCTTTTCAAAATAAATGAATTTAGATATATGTATACAATATATATAATATGTATTCTTTAAATAAGAACTTAAAAAAATATCGCATTTTAGTTTTATTAATTTCTAATATCAAATCGGTAGCTAGCCAGATAGCAATTATTTTGATTACTATTTTTGAGTGCCAAGAACTGTAGTTCCGTAGAGTAACATATTCACATAGCGTTTATTACAATAAAGCTACGCTTGTTTAAAGTCAAAATTTCCTTATGGGTGGCAACTACTTACGCTATTCAATATGAAAGCATCTAATTAAAAACTGCATTATAGCTTCCAACACCATAGCTTAAAATGGTGTTATTAGGAACGTTACCAATATGTATATTGGAACTACAGTACAGCCCCGTTAGTTCGGGCACATAAAGTTTTGTGTGAGTCCGGAACAGCAGAAAGTCCGGACTACAGGGGAAAAATAGAGTGAAGTGTTCAACCTTCAACTTTTCAAACTCCCTTTATTACGTATAGAAATTTATATGTTTGTACGTATGTATGCAGAATGTACACATTTCAAAAAAGCCTTAACTAGCAGGAAAGTACGTGTTTATTTTTAACAGGAACGCTTTTTCTAAAAACATCTGTTCTGCTTTTTCGCGTAACATCTTTAGTAGAAGGATATCCATTTGAGATGTATTATTTTATTCGCCATGAAATATGGTGATGGCACTTGGTTTTTTTATGTTCATTTGGTCCTTAAAAACCCAATATTCAACTTTTGAATAGAAAATTTAGATCTGATTAGTTGAAATGTGTAGTGTTTTTTTTTTATTTTAGTGTAAAAAATGAGGTGTAAATGAAATATAAATATCATACAACGCAAAATCCCAAAACAAACGACACTTATGAATACTTACACCAGACAATATAACCAGCAGCTGCATCGCCATAGAATTTTGCATCGAGACAGAAGAACAGTTAGGCTTTTAGAAAAAAAAACTCATGGAAAATAAACTTGGGCATTTACTATTCTGCTGGCTTTTATAGCGAATCGTCTGACTACTGGCGGGCTGACCTTACATGCCATTACCCTGCACACAACAGAGCATGCAAAATCAACAGACACATACGTAACCTTGCAAATCGACTGCAAGCGCCATAACTAGTAGGGGAATTTCCATAATTGTATGAAGATACAGTCAATATATATACGCATTCTCATACTCTACCCGGGCATTAGAGGTAACACAGTGAAAGTGTCCGAAATATAGAGGTGTCCGGACTACTGAAGAGTCCGGGCCAGCGAGTGTCCGCACTGGCGGGGCTGTACTGTATATGAATTGAACTTTCATTGCCTAAAATAAATTATACACATAGACGTTGCCTTTTGATAACAGAGCTTTTGCGAAATTCGATGATACAAATCTAGTTACGGATACAGGTATTAGCGTTTGTGATTCGACATACGGAATACATGTCCATTGTCGGTGATTGACTTCTCCTTCACCGCATAACTAGGTGTGCATTTTCAAGTCCCAAACACGAAAATATGACAATTTCGCTTCTTAAGGTAGCTACCGATAAGGAAATGCGCCTAATGGGAATATATGATTTCTTGAGTGTGGCATTCAATTTGTTGGCTTTATAAAGGAATAGTCGAATACGTTTTTGCAAAATGTCATTTACGCTAAAGCAATATTGCCAGTTGAGGGAACACTGGTGTGTATGTAACTTCTTGGCCATTATTACCCCTAATCCAGTTTAAAATTTTTGCTTATTCAGCGACTTCGTGAATAGTATCTTTTATATACATACATATGTTTATACTATTACGCTTCGAGTATTGGTGTCTGCAACAGTTAAGCATGTTTCGAAACAGTTCCTGTTGCTTATCATCAGTTAATGCACAAAACATTGGTATTGTTACGCTCGAAATCGTTGTTGTGAGTTTGATGGTAGGTTGCTGTGGTCTGATGAGTTGATGTTGTGTTTTGCCTTTGGATAGGATGTCTGCCAGTTATCTCTTGATTTGTGTTGTCGGGCATCATCAACGGTTGAGTTAACACTATGAGTAACATTCGGTTTCTTATTGCACTTCAGTAAAGTTGAAACTAGATTATCCGGGATTCAAAAACAAAATCGAAGAGTTAAGACCTTGGCCGGACAATTACGAAAGGTTCCTTAATTTTGATGTCTTGTTTTATTGAAATGAATTGTGACTTTCTTATTTTGTTTCCCATTTTTGGTTTGCCATTCATCATTTAAAAAAAAAACTCTATCAACGGGGATTTTCGATTTATCGTGATGAGCTCAGTCCTGACTATTCCGGATAATCGAGTTTCGACTGCAAGTCTGATTGCAAGTCGTAAATAACAAACATAAATGATAATAAATAATTTAACAGACATGAGATTGTTGTCCATTTAATGTTTCTCTTTTTTTGCATGCATAGGTGATTGATATACATTCCCATTGTTACCGTAAACTAAGGAAGTTCTATATTTGGTCTTAAGAAAAAGTAATTTTCAAGAAGTTTGAACTCACGCTATAAGTGATTGAAGATTTAAGTCAAATTTAGATATGTTTTCATTTATTTAAGTAAACAGTACATTTTTTACGCAGAAAGTTGCTGTTTTGGATTTTATTGTGTAACATTTTAAAACTTGATCCCAGTTCTAAGAGTTCTCAAACGGTGATTTTACTAACCAATAATTAGGCCATCTTTTGAAGGCCTTGTGAAAGGATCTTTTCTTTCACTTTTGTGTTGTCCAAAAACATACATTTGTCAGACGAATACAATAAATTACCGAATATGGCATTTCTTTGAATAAACATTATTACGAAGCTTAAGACACGAACGGATATACATATACGATGGTTCTATGTGAACTGACTTAACATTGTCATAATTGATACTAGACAATCGACGTCAGTGTTGTCATATCATATCTTTATATAATAGCTCTTGTTGATCGATTCCCGCTTTTCAGAAATATAAGCAACAAGAGGAAATTCAAACTAGATAACATATTACAGAACGTATATTTACGAAACAACTTATTTTGCGAAAACTGCAGCCGGCTAGGCAACCGCCATGTTAATTAAAACTCGTAATACATATATTCATAATATATTTTTAATTTTACGATACTACATTCTTTGATACTTAATATATATATTTATTGATACGTAGATATGATACTTTAATTAGAATTAGTGTAGAATTCATGAGGTTTTGGAATATCAGCAATCAAAAAACTTGCTGGTATGAAATTGAACACATTTCTTAATATGCGTAATAGTATCCTTTCAACCGTCTGTGTTACAACTGGACGAAGCGCTTCGAAGAAATCTGTCCAGTTGGAATTGAAGAATTCATTGGTGCTGTCCTCTAACACCGTATTTCCATTGAACAAATTATCGAATCGAGTTCTGAGTCCACCAATCGAAAGATCTAACTGTACACTGGTTACGTTATAAAAAATCAATCCATCTTTTTCGTAAAGTCTCGTTTCAGAAAACATTTTTATATTCATATTATCTGTGAATTATGCAATTTTAGAATAAATATTAGATTCATTGTTTTGTACATCTTTATAAAAAAGACTATTCAACAGAATTTCGAGAGATTTAATTCGTTTCAAACAAACACATGCAAATAATATTGATATTTGAAAATCTAGTTCTGATGTTCATTCCATGGCAAATAATAACTTTGATGAACAGAAGCTGAGCATTCAAATATGTTTCCGGTAACCGCATTAATTACATTACTTGTATTTAACGATATTAATATATATAATAAGATGACTGTAGTTGTGGTGTGCTTTAACTGAGAACAATTTAATCATAATTTGATAATCATACAAATGGTTTTTACAATTTAAGTTATGTCTGTTTACTTATTTTTTACATTATTATATTGGCTGGTTTACTATCTTTTGCCGACACGACGGCCAATGTTCTATGCTATGCAAATAAATACGAAGACAGACGAGTAAAAAAGATGGCTCATGTCGAGTCACTGACTGAATGTTCAGAGAGTATAACTATCTAGTATCTAGAAAATACTTCTCAAATTTCGCCGATTGAAGTCGATATAAACATGTAGTACGTAGTACAATAGTACGCAAAACAGGAGTCATCGCTGTTGAAACTACATATATCAAACTCTGTTAACTGCGGCGTTAACTTCAATACCCAAGTGGTTATAGAGTAAATTAAAATTACGGACAATCGAGGAAGTATTCTATACTCACCAATTTCTATAAACATTTTTCCATGTCCCTTAAGCGTGACCACAAGTACTTTTCCATCCATTTTGTACTTTCCGTCCATTCTCATGTTTGGTACTAAGATTTTAGTTTCCCAATGAAAGTCTTTCTTGCTTACTCTAGAATAGAAAATATTATATCCGTATATAAATGTAGAAATATATAGATATGTATCTATGTAGATATTTTGAATTCAATGAATAAATATCTTATATATACGTGTGTAGTAAATATCGATAATGTTTTTATTAAATCAACAAAACATTGAATGATTGATAGAAAAGCAAATACATATTTCGTGCTACCTGGTATCAAAGAACAGTTGCTAGGTATCATTTGATTATTTTTATATTGACAGTTAAAGTTACATATATTATTGCATCAATTTTAGCCCTGATATGACAATATAATTTTATATAGTTTTACTTACTTGCTTTCTTTAACGATGGCTTTGCCAAAACCCTTCACAAAAAGGTCTGTTAAATTAGCTGATATTGTTGCTACTTGATTATTATCTTGCTTGTACATAACTTTTTTAAGCATATAAGGATCGATTGGTCCGATTGTATTCAATCCAGGTATGCCTAAATTAATTTTTGTTTAATTATGAAAGATGTTAAGAGTAATAGAAATTGATTACCTTTGGCCAACAGTTGAAATAAATTCTGTGTTGAATCAGTTGAGCACTTTGTGAATCCGGGCTCATATATTTTACATGGGTGTATGTAACTAGCTAAATATATGAAATATTATCCGCAAATAAAAATATCATTTTGTATGTTGCTACTTATACTTACTGTATTAGTAAATAAAGCTATAAATTAAATATTTTATTTTTATTTTAAACCTTTTAATAATCTCTCTGTAAATTTAAATCAAAACGAATATATTGTTGTCCTTAGATTATATTGAATCGTATTATAAAAATGCACACTGATATACAAGCTTCTTTGGTATATAATCAGAAGGGAAAAAGTGATATGATAAATTTATGTGCAATAACTATGGTGTCTTGTAAAAATAGCGACTGCGGTCACAATAATTTCGGATTCTCTAAAAACTCAGATACGTACACATTGTTTTAGACAAAATACTTTACATATATGTATACATATGTGTTTAGCCTAATGTCAAGACAACACAATGGTGTACTCTGTTTTATGATTGTTTTTACTGCATAGGGTCAACATTTATGGGCTATCACTTAGCACTTATTTCGTCAACACCAGACATAAAATGGACGTATTGGGAGGGTTGCAATACAATTTGGAATTCACGACAAGTAATCACAGTACACACCACAGCAAAGATGTTAAAATTTTAGCGCAATGTTGTTAAACGCAACGGATAATGTGTAGATATGACTTCCAAAGGCCTGTTTGCTATCGTGTCAAACTTCCATACAATCACAAAAGCCTGGTACTATTCTTGAAATTAAATGTGAGTACAATATCAACTTACGTTGCTCCTTCAAATAACTATCCGCGGATGTTAAGGATGCAAGACATATTGTGACTACTACAACTTCGAATAGTTTACGAGCCATTATACTTTCTATTTGAACTGTATACTGCAAATATAACGTGATAAGTAAATTCACAACCTGCGGATGCAAGTATTTATTACTTTTATCATTTTTGCAACTTTTCTAGAATTATTAGCAATAACATTGTAATTCATTTGATACTGTAGGTACGAGCAGTTTATAGTTTCACTCACACCAAGTTACATAATTAGGGTATGTCTGCATACTTAGATAGCGCTGTTGACGTTTTATTAATTACCGGTTTTTAATCCGAATAAAAAAATGGATAATTAACTTAATGGATTTACTAGTATATTCTTGTACACTTAAACTGAAACTATGTTATGTGCTACTGATATTATAATTTGTATGATATGATTTCAAAATAAAATCTCAAAAATGGCAGAATTTATTTAAAATTGCCTTTATGCGAAAAAATGTGGATCAGCTTGCTAAAATCATAAGTTTTTCCCTTAGTGGAATATATTAAAGCGTAATATATTAAGAACATTGTGGACGTATCATACTTAGAATTATGCACAGTGTCAAAACCATCTTAGTAAGAAAGTACTGAAAATACAATATCGATATTTTAACACATGATATTTTGGACGATAAGCGTCTGTTAATGGAATTAAGTATGCTATTAGTTGTGATTGAACAAAGTACCTGAAATGTTAAGATGAGATAAGGTGCGGCGGACAGTTTTATGAATTTTTTCAAGCTTGATTTGGAAAGTCCCAAATAGAAAAAACATGGTCAAACATCAACCTCGCAACTAGTACTTAATATCCATGGCAAGAATGTCATGCTGAGTAGATATTTGATACGACAAGTTTGGAATAGTATTCTATGAAGTTCTAAAACCTTATGAAACGAATACTGGGTTTCGCTATCGTCAATAACTTATAAAATTCAATCGAGCACTGCTTCAAAGATATTCCGGACATGTTGCAAATCGAGTAAAAACTATTTGACTAATTTCATATTTATTAGGAAGTTCTGCCCACCCGCCCACTTCACCAGACTTGGATGCTTTTGAACAACACCTTCATTCTTCCGAAGGTGTGAACGTTTAGTCTCAAACGGTGAAAACATCAACTGAAAGAAGGTCGTAGCTAATATTGGCCAACATATTCAATTCATATAATGTCGTATGAAGAAATTATTTTTTTTTCAAGCAAATAATCCATTTTTAATTTTTACACAACTATCACCTCTTACATGGATATTATTTTTGCAGAAAAGATAAAAACACAGCAAAATCCATAAAATACTAAAAAGAAACTTCAATATCCGTACTTCGAAATACTTCGAAAGTAATTTTATCAAATATTTATATATTAAATATAAATTAAATTAGTTTGCTCTTCCTGCTCAAATGTAAGTATATGATATGGCCTACTTCATAAATGCAACTTCTCTGTTTAAAAATGGAGATACATTTCGACAACTGTTGACTTATTTAAAGAAACCTTTTTATTTTTGGGCAACATTTCTCATTTCTTGTCTACCCATTATCCATACGTGATGTAAGTACACTTGAATAGTTCAGCTTATCCCTGCAACGACAGTAAAATTATGCAGGCAAGCATAATGCTGTTCACCAAGGCCACAACCTTTATTGTGACCACATATTTAAAATGATTGCGACAAAATAATTCGCTTATTTTAGAAAGGTATAAAAGTGGCATCCGTTATTTTGTCCTTCGTCTAAACCTAAGTATTTGTTTAATAACTTAAGAACAAAGATACGGTGAAGTGGGTGAGAGGTGTTTGATGACTTTTCATTATTTGCGTGAACATTGCGTATGAAATGATTAAGATAGGAGCATTTACTTGGGAAAAAAGATTTAAATTTACATACATACATTTGTCCTCCTGTTCTGGAGTTTATGTTGATGTAAGGATTGCTAAATGAAGAAACGCTTTGACACATTCTTCAGTGTGTAGTATAATTCCATAATACATAAACATACATATTTGTTTTGTTCTGCAAATATGTTAGTCAGAAAAAAGGTTTTAAAATTCTTTAGTTTTGTTTAATTTCGGTCTTGGTGTTTCCGGAACACTAGTTTTTCAGTTATAAATCTGTTTATTAAATTTAGTGCAATATATTGTTCAAATATTTAGCACAGACCATACGTCTACTAAAACATCTTTGCAGACGGGCAGCTGCTTAGCTACAAATTCATGCCACATTGTTTCGGTAAAGTTGCTGGTTAAAGAATTTGTCCCACAAATCAAATTCCAGGGAATACTAGTTAATTTGCCTTCTCTTTTTACTGAACTATTTGAAACTGTTAAACTCTTAAACGGTTTACACTAGAATTGTGATCTGTTAAAGCTATTGAGGGAGAAATGGGAAATCTAGGGTAGTATGGATATAGTCGACAAAATAATCAGTTCTTCTTGTTTATTTTTTTTTTCCTCATCAGATGTGTTAGTTAAACAGGTTTGAAAGTGAAACATAACTACCAAACTAGACACATTTTTATTGAAGGCAAATTAAACTGTAATTACTATTCATTGTACAATCGCTAATAATATTAGAAATAAATGAATACTAGGTATATAGTAAGACTGGACAGCTCCAATCATTTTTTCTGATTGATGATGGCTGTGTCATTGGCTGAGATATATCTTTTATGGTTTATGCTTTATCTGCTAAACTTCGAAACCGGTCTTCACGGCAGTAAATCAATGATATACAATGATAATACTTCAAATCAGATCAGATGTCAAGAGCTGCGATGTTATTTTAATGTGGAATTAGCTTACACGTTCTTGTCAGGTTGAATTTTTCTATATAAAAGTGACCGCAAATGACCCTTATTCAGAATATAACAAATTAGTGTTCAAGTAATATTCAGATTATTAATGTATGTCAATTCTAGGGAGTAATCTAATATCATAGTTTTAGCTGTATGTTAGATCCAGTACACAAATTGATGAAATATGGTTAGCCGTTTAAATATGACTATGTACATAACGAAAGTAAAAAGCCTTCTTGGTGTCGTAATACCCAGAAATAACTCTTAATGTAAAACTGAAGGAGTAAGTTAAAATTAAATGCGAAGAGTTTGAGTATATAAAATATTCGAAGCGAAATATTGACATACATATATTAAAACAACACTTCGACGCGCTCCGGTTATCAATTAGGAAACAAGAATATTTTACAAACGTTTCAAACAAACACTGCCGCTAATATCCATAGGAAAAAACCCAGCTGGATAATTTAAGAGGTGTATATCTGTATATGTCCTTCGTAGAGATGTGTATTTCAATTTGGTAAAAGACACAGTACTAAGTACGTCATCTTAAACTTAGAAAGGATTTATCTACACATACAAATAGATGCAAAGTGTTAATATGTAAAATATTTATCTTTAGTTGTTTTTTTTTTGTTTCATTTATTAGAATATTCCAAATTATTTTTTAATTAATGACTATATCAATACGATCGAAATAAGCATAATATTAAATTAAGAGCTCCTCTTTTATAATACATTTACGCCATGTTATAATTCTCAAGAATTAAATTACCTTCAATACAAAATGTTAACCATAAAGTTGTTCTGATGTTGGAATATCAGAAATAAAATACTTAGCAGGAATATAATGAAATATCTTTTCAAAATTGTCAAGCAAAATGCTCTCTACAGTTTGCGTTAACGTGGGCCGTAATGCTTCAAGGAAATCCATCCAATTCTCGTTGAGTAAAATATTCAAACTGTCTTCCAGCTCCACAGCTCCATTGAACAAATTATCCAATTTTGTTTTTAATTGACTAATCTTAAAGTCGACTTTTACAGAGGTTACATTGCCAAAGGTCAGATCACCTTTCTCATATAGTTGCACTTTGGCTACAGTATTCATGTCAATGTTTTCTGAAGAAACAGAGAGAAGTAAACATAGTTTTATCTTGAATATATTTTGTTAAAGTTTTACCCATTTCAATGAAAAGTTTTCCATGACCTTTTAAAGTCAACAATAGCAATCTTCCATCCATTTTGTAATCGCCGTCGATCCGAAGTTTAGGAATGAAGAATTTGGTCTTAAAAGTATAGTCCTTTTCATCAACTCTGGAAATGATCAGAATGTAGAGAATGCTACAAATTAACGCACTCACTTACATATTCTCCTTTATAATTGATTTCCCAAGACCTCTAATTACAAGGTTAGTAAGTTCCGCGTTTAAGTTAGCTGCTTCATTGTTTTGAGACAGTTTAACTTTTCGAATTTTATAAGGATCACTTCTTTGCAAGTTTTTTATTTCGGGAATACCTATGGCAAATATATTATATCAGATCACACACAAATCCAATCGTGAGATTTTTACCTTCACTCATTTTATCAAACAACTGTTGCATTGATTTTGTAGAACACTGAATAAAATTAGCATCTCGAATGCTACATGAATCCAGAAAATCAGCTGAAATTTAAAGAAGCATTAAATGTTATGTAACATATTCTTACAAACTTAGTCACTCATTGTAACATGTAGCACAACAAAATATTCCTTCGTGATTTTAATTTAAATACACACACTCAAAAATGTACTTACGTTTTTCTGAAGTGTAGTCCAAGCAAAGACTTCCTTTGGTAAGGATAGTCACAAGAAGCCAGAGAAATATTTGTTTCATTACGCTGCCGAAATACTGAGTGTACTGTGCAGACGATTCTACAAAAGACGATTAAGTTCTTTAATTTTGTCGTCTAAGCTAACGGGTCAACATTATAGCAAACCTGAAAGATTTGATGATAAATGGAGTGACTATTTTTTACTGAAACTGGTTTTTTTGGATTTGCTATGGTAATTTAAATAAGCCAATATATTTTCTCATGTTTTAATATCAAGTCTTGTTTGATTTTATAGAATTGAAGTTTTATTTCATTATTAAGTTTCTGACTCGTGGGACGAGATTTAGTCGGAATCACTTAACAAAAAAGATATCAACTTCAACTAAGAAACCAGACTTACTAGTGTAATAGAAATACGTGCAATTAATTAATGCTAGTATAGAGCAAAGGTTGGAAATACGAGTAAGCGTTTAGGTTTGTATGAATGCGTTCGTATGAAAGAATTTAATTATTTTGGAGTTATTATATTGAATATAATTTACGTACCCGTATCTGTACGAAAAAATATATGGTTTCAGCTCTTTTGCTGATTTTAATTTTAATTAATTATTAATTAAATTGTTGATATAATCCCTTCATGTGTCCTTGACACACATTTCTCATGGCTTTTAATAGTTTGCACCACTGGTTAGGCAATCTTGATGGATATCAGTAGCTTGCATAAATTAACCAAACGCTGAGACGGTTATAATTTTTCAACGAAAAAATACATATTTTATCATACACTTAGCATTTGGTGTTATTTCACGACGTTTGTCTATTTCGGGACTACTGCCACTTTCGTACTTTTGTCTTGAGGTCTGTGCTCTCCTTCTCTATTCTATGCAAAGTACGATATTGGGGCGCTTAACTATAAGCTATTTGGTGTTTTGAAAAGGTCGTTTTTATTTTGTAGTAACAAAAGATAATAGCCTGACAAAAAAAAAGACACAATAATAAAATTCCTACACAAGAATAACAAAAGTACTTAATTTTTTCGCATCAAAGAGCATTTGTGGGATTATATCATATGTGAACGTAAATATATTCGAAAACGGAACAATGGTATGGTAACAATTTGAATTTGTCAAATTGAATGAAAAGTTGGTTGAGTCAATGAGTTTCTAGTCTAATGTTAAGTTGTTTACCGCTACAATGCGTCAGGTAATTTTTTTTTGCTGCCAGCGACGCATTATTACCCATATTTAATTCGAATTCGCTTCTGAATTTGAACCCTTGACAACGTAGTAAACAATTCCTAGAAAAAAAGCAATAGTTGCAGTTAGCCCTTAAAATCTCACACCTAGAAGAAACTTACCGCTTTATTTATTTTATTGAAAAAAAAATTAAACTTGTGCTAAAGATGTTTACTCGAGAGGTTAGCTCTCTAAGCTGAGTTGAAATCGGAAATTTTATATATCACATCCTAATACTTCATTGTGTTCAATGTTACCGGGCTTCTGTTGGAACTAGAAGTGTATTTTCAGCATATTTTAGTATTGGGTGTCCTGAGCAAAAAGTTATCTAATCGAAAAAGAATTGAGTGATAGTTTATTCATGCTCCCGACCTTCGTACCATAGTAGCTATATTTTACAATTTTAGTCCCACCATTCAATAATAATAATATGGGTGGCGCTACAGCCCGTAGAGGGCCAGGGCCTAGCCTCTCAGCAACCACTCGTGTTGTGCGTGCTATTGTTCTATCACGAGTGGAAGGGACCTACAGTTTTATGCCGACTCCGAACGGCCAAGTTTGAGAAGCTTTTCTAGACAGTTTTACTCTTTGAGCATTGTCAGTGACTCGAAAGAGGTGGGGCCTTGAAAAGTATTTCTTGTCGTACCAGGAATCGAACCTAGACAGGTAGGTCCAAGTGCGTAGAAGTCGACGCACATACTTTTTTTTTTTTTCCATGTAATTTTGTTTTTATTTAATGAAATATGCTTACTTGCTAGACAAAAGTACTTAAAACTAGCTTAAGTAACTTAAGAATATACAAATGTTCTTAATACTAACCTACTGACCCTATGCGGGTACTCTAAGCTAATCTAATCTACATTATAAATGCGCCTTTCGGCTTAATCTATGTTTTCTTTTTTTTTTTAGTCTTTAAGACAATCTTTTAATAAAATTTTTCATTTGCCAAGAAAATTTTCAAAAAACTTGGCTAAACTAAACTTACTTACTTAACTACTTAAACTACCTTATACTAACTTACCCTAACATAAAACTTAAGACTATCTTAACTATGTCCGTAACAGTACGGACACGTGCACCAGGGCGTATATTTTAAGTATATGCCTAACATATATATTTTATACGCCGTGATGCACCTTTTTTTTTTTGGATGGGATTTTTTGTTTTTTTAATTTTTTTTGGATTTTTTGTTTTTTAATTTTTTTTGGATTTTTTTTTTTTTTTTTTTTTTTTTTTTTCTTTATATCTACCTTAAACCTATGTAAGTTGGCCACCATGGTCAACTATCTGGCCATCTAGAAAAGCCAGCGGTGGCGGAGACTGGTTTTGGTGTAACCACCAGTAAAATTGCCGTTCTTTGGCAGACTCTTTCCTGTCACGAGCGGGGATCGCTCTACTGAACCGAAGAAGATCCTCGTGGGTGCGAGCGACATCCGGTTCGTATTGGAGTCGCCTGTCCACTGTTCGGCGTACGACATGGAAGATAACAGGGCATCCGTCTGTATCCTGTATTAGGCCAATCGTGTCTAAATAAAGGAATGCTTCGGGAGGAATAAAGCCGTTAAGGCGCACCCTTTCATGGTACATGATATTGGGGTAATAAGCCCCGAAGATCAGACTGTTGGAAGAAGTCATAGCCCGTGCAATGTGCCTTCTGATCAGCTTAATAATAAAATTATCTATCCTGTTCAAGTTTGCCTCGTTGTACAGGACCTCGTTAGGATAGTACCTCTTGTACTCGGACTCGGGTGTACGATACAAACGGAGACAGCTCCTAAGACACTGTCTCTCGAACAACCTCATCTTTTCCATCTGGGAAGGACTCACGTTGAACCACAGGGGACAACCGTACGCCATAATTGGCCGGATGAGGGCCATGTAGCAGATTACCTTCACCCTGGTATCAAGTTGGCTGCTGTAAAACAACCTCCTTGCCGCAGCAAAGGCTTTTCTGGCTTTCGTCAGAGCAATATCTATATGTTTGTCAAGATACATTGATTGTACAGATATTGATCCAGCCAAATGCCAAGATATCTAACTACACTTTTCACAGCTAACGGCCGTCCTTGCGGGTCAACTATGCCGAACTTGCGCCAGTTTTGGCGCGTATTCCGCGGTGCCGTGTACAACGGGGTCCTGAAAAGGGTAGTTTCACACTTCAGGAAGTTGATGATCAACTTCCAGTCGTCGCAAAATCGCTGAATTTTTTCGAAGTCACGCTGCAACAAGATATTTATTACTTCGACCTTCGGACCTGATCTGTACGCTACTAGATCGTCGGCGTACGCAATTAAGTGCGGCATGGAACCTATAAGATCCGCAGTGAATATTGAGAACAAGATCGGCGAACCAACAGCCCCTTGTTGAAGACCATTTTTAATGTCAAAGACCGTGGTAGAAGTTACGCCGTTACTTTTCACGACGAACTTTCTACCTGTTATCATGGCATAGATCGTGTATAGCAATGGTTTACTTATGCCGAGCCTGACCAGCTTGAGGAAGAGACCCTCCAACCAAACGGTGTCGAACGCCTTCTCCAAGTCAATCAGACAGGCACCCGTGCACTGATTTTTCCTTTTATTCCATTGTATGTCGGATACCAGCTTTGACGCGGCATGTATGGTATCATGCCCCGCCCTAAATCCGAACTGGTTGTCCGGTATGATTTTATTTTCATCAGCCCATTCTTTCAGAACTCCTATGACTATCTTTTCAAAAACCTTGCTTATGCAGGGAGAAGACTGATCGACCGGAGATTTGTCGGGATGGATTTGTCTTTGTCCCGTTTAGGGATCGGTTGCACTACAGCTGTTTTCCAATGCGCCGGGTAATGTGCATTACTCAGCGCGTTGTTGAACAATGTTGTGTAAATTTGGACCGCTTCGGGGGGAAGATGGCGAAGCACAATATTCGGTATTCCATCGATTCCCACTGACTTTTTCTTTTTCAGCGAGTTAAAGATACCCTGAAGATCTTCTTGGGAAATCAAGATGTGATTTACATCGTAGGCGACGGCACTATGTGCCATATTATCGTCATTGAACCTGGTGAAACCTGGATTCTCGGATCGCCATTGACTTATCTCGTTGCGGAGATAGAAGTGGTTTAGCAAGGCTCTGTTCTCCAGATCGTGATTCGGTCTACTAACCTCGTTGACCGTATACACTCGCTGGAACACAGCACCAATAGCTTTAACCTTCTCCTGGGGATCTTCAACCACGAAGAAGTCATTGTCTAGCACTGCCTCACCTGGATCGATGCCAATTGAAGTCAGTAATTGTCCGTTATATGTCGTCCTGGGAAGTCTAACGGTCTGAATGTCGTTTTGATCTTTCCTCCGAAATATTTTATTTACTTGCGGGAACATACCCGGGTTGTTGGATCGTACAGCCCGGATTTTATTGCCCCAGTGCAAGCATATAGCCAAGCTGTAATTTATTCGAATTAACTGTTGGAGGTTCTTGATCTCAGACTTCAGCGCCCTGACTTCCGCGTTTTGTCGATCTGTAAACCGTCTGTGCAAGAGTTTGAGTCTTGACAGCAGTCTACTTTTGTGCACGTGAAGTGCATCGATGGTAGCATTTCGATAAACATCGCTGTCATCGATTTGTACTACCTTCGGAATGGTTTTCTCCATGGTTCGTTTTATTACGTCGTCCATTTGTATGAGGTACCTGTCAACCTCTTCGTTCGTCAGGTTTCTGTTTGTCGGAGGATTGATCCCACTCGGACGTAGTTCTGTGGATAAAGCCCTGGAGAAACGTGGCCAGCGGACCTTATTGTAATTATAAGGGTGCCTCTGGACATATTCCTCCAGTTCTTCCACCTCGTTCGAGAGCTGAATAGCCGCGAAGAGCCCGCAGTGGTCACTCTCGTACTCAACCGCAGTTAAACAGTTCCGTGTGCGTCTTTCCACGTCCAGTAAAGTTAGTCGTTTGTCTATCAACATCAGATCCAGATAGGACCCGCTTCTGGGAAAGGATGGCCTATCGGTTGCAAGCAAATCTAGCTTGAACTCACTATTGTGCTCTACCAACCAGTTATACAATGAGGTCCCCCTGGCGTTATGCACCACGTTGCCCCAATCCATATGCCTCGAGTTCAAATCCCCGGTTATGACATAGTAGTTCTCTTCCGAGCTCAGTCGAAGGCTAGTAAATAGAGTATCGAGCTCTGAAACGAAATGGGGATTGATACGTGCCTTGTCAGACGCATAGATCGCGATCACATATAACCGCTTACCACCCCGAAGGGGGATGCGTGCGATACACGCTTCTATCGCCTGGAATTTTCGCACTTCACCGCTATACACGACCTTATGACAAAGGCCTTTTTTGATTAAGAGAGCGACCCACCAGCTAGGTAGGCTCGGTCTCTTCGAATGATATGGTAATTCTTGTACCTGAGGGTATGCGTCTGGTTTAGCCTAGTTTCGCTAACCATCAACACGTCAGGATTATGGATTTGCAACAAGTTACCGAAGTTTAGTTGACGTTCAGGCCTGATCAGTGAATTCACATTCACTGCTAGGATTTTAAGGTTACGGGCTGCCTGCGCAGCCATTAAACCGATGTTGCGTTTGGCTCTCCGAACAGCGTCGAGTAGATGAGGTCTACTCGCGCTGCTTGCTCAAGGAACTGCTTTTGTAGCTGAGCGATCTGCCCCTGGATGGAGAGCAGGACCGTCTTCAGATCCAGATCGGCTTCAGGTTGCCTGGCCACTGGGACCGGGGCCACCTTCGGCACTGTCTGTTGAACCGGTCGCCTACCCGATGCCATTTGGGCATAGGAGACTGCCGGAGTAACAGTGGTAGCTGGAGCACGGTGCACTGGCCTCGCTTCTACCATTTTTCCTTTCCTTTTGGCCTCTATTATTTTCCTGATCTCTTGGACCTTAGGGCATCCCCGATAGTTGGCATGCCCAAACCTCTGACATGCCCAAACCTCTGACAACGAGCACACTGGAGTGTGTGCTTTGTCTTGTTTAATGTGTCCCATTTGACATCAATAGAGCCTAGACGATGTATTCGTTTTAGACTATCTAATTTGCTGTCTGGGGTGACCTGGACTAGGAAGAACGGAAGTTTCCTGTTCTCCCTTTCGATACCGCAGTGATGAAGGGCTTAACCCCAACGACCTGGACATCACCGCTCTGCGCTTGGCGCAGCTTAGCGAGGATCTCCTCCGGATCAGTGTCAGGATCCACGTCCTTAAGGAGCATGGTCTGCACTTTTTCCCCTTTTGGGGTGTAAGAATAAAACTCGACCTCCGACACCGCTAGCCTGTCTTTAACTACAATATAGTCTGCCATTGATAAGCAATGGACAGATACTCGCAATGGACCCTTATACTTAATATAATAAGACTCTTTGGTGACCAACTTACATAAGGTGTCGACGTCCTTCGTCTCCAGTCCGAAGACTTTGATCGGAGGGCATCTCTCCTTTTTGGCTGGCTGCTGCTGTTGTTGCTTCCGATGTTGTTGTTGTTGCTGCTTCTGCTGATGCGGCTGCTTCTTCTGCTGCTGCTGTTTCTGTTGTTGTTGTTGTTGTTGTTGCTGCTGCTTTGGCTGATGTTCTTGTTGTTGCTGCTGCTGTTGTTTCTTGGCAGCTGTTGAACGTTGTCCCTTTGGTAACTGATGGGACTGTTCTTGTTGTTGCTGCCCTTTTGGCTGCTGTTTGTGTTGAGCAGCCTCTTTGGCCGCTCTCCTGGCCCTTAATTTGATTTGGAGGGCTTGGATGTGGGCATCCAGCTCCTCCCTCTCCCTCTGGCTCTTAATTAGCTGCTCCCGGTCCTCTTCCTCTTCGTCCTCGGATTCGGACGACGTTAGAGCATTGAAGGGGTTCTCTCTACCGCTGTAGGAGAATCTCCCCTCGCCTTCTGTCGACTCGTATTCCACGTCGTCGACTATCTGTTGATGCATTCTGGCTGCTGCTGCTGTAGTTGTGGCTACAGTTGTTGTTGTTGATGTTGCTGCTGTTGTAATTGCGGCTGTTGCCGCAATTTTCGCATCGGCTGATCCAAGGCTGGAACAGCGCTTCACCAGGTTTGGCTGTGGCTGAACGACGTCACCGGTGATCGCTCTACCGTGAAGCTACCGATTCTTATTTTATTTCGGCGATATTTTGCGCACTTGATATTTTAATACTTCCGCACTAAGTCGAAACACGTCTGCACTGGGTGGAGGTCTGTGAACGACTGTGTCGACTGTGACGACTGTGTCGACGCACATACCCACAACGCCACGTGCCACCCACCATTCAATCCAGTTAAGAAATTGTTAAGATTTGACAGTGTCCAGGAAAATATCGCAAAAAAAACTTGAAATATTGTTGAGCAAAGCGAGTGGTTTGAGGATTAATCCTGTGCAAATTAATTTAAACAAAGTTTCATTGAACTTTGTAAATTAATCGACAGCAACAGTTATATCTGATTTGAACAGAGTGCCAATAAGAATTGAAAAAATATTAGTTAGTTATTTGCTTTAGTACGCCTTGGCTATAGTATTTAAATTACCGACACAAGGCTTCCGATTTATTTGTTCACCTTTTTGAATTTTAATTTGCGCTTGAGATTACATTGCGCGCCCTAACTAGAAGTTGGGTGCTTTAATTATTTAATAAAGCAATTACGCTAAGAATAAATATTAAATTTGGATCTGTATAATTGGGAATGTGTGAAGTGAATTTGTCCTTAATTCCAATTAACCTCTTTTGTGTATTTTGTTAGTTAATGAGGTTTATTTTTAAACCGACTTTTTTATTATATTATTTTTCGACTATAAATGGATGGTCAATACTTTTCACCAACCTAGTCTCCAAGGAATTTCACATTGTAACTTTTGTCAGAAATGAAAATAAATATATTCCCATTTTGTTTATTTAAATTGTTTTAACAACAAAAATAAAACAAATTTTGAAAAGGAAATCGAGCGAATATTCAAAGACATCGTCTTTTTCCACTTTAGGTACCGTTGTACCATTTTAGTAGGGAAACCACAGAACAATTATGGTGCATCTATATACATATGAACTTTAATTGGTATCGAAACAATTTAATTACATTAATTAATATATCATATTTAGTCAGCACTGAATTATTGGATAAATTTAATCAACGTTTCTTCAATTAGAAAAATAAATTATACACAAGACATTTATAACATTGTGAGCCAATTACTTTTATGTATGTTATAATTCTATTCAATTTCATACGAACTTCTTTGATTCAATATCTATTAAATATAAGAACTCAACCTGTATATCATGGATATTTGCAGAACTCCTGGTATTTCTCTTTTGAGAATTATTTCTATCAAATGTACAAGGTTAGTCACTGGGGATTACATTTTTTAATTTAAAAAGAAGATGCTCTGGGTATGGATAGAAGTTCAAAAAACCATTCAATTGAATTACTTGGGGACTTCTCGAGATGCCTTATTTCCCCTAACGCTTTTATTATCAACATCTTTTATTAGCTAAATAGAAGTAAGACACGGTAGAGTAGTATTTTAGTAAGATAACTGTGTACAAATATCCGGTAAAAGTTCATTCATTCAAGATAAAATTAAAGCAAGCTACTCTTCAATTGAATGACATATTCAATTGTAACGTCAAGGCGTTGGATCGATAAAACACTAAGTTCCCCTTTATCGGATTAATGTTGATTAGAGTATTCGGAGATGTGAAAGCAATTTCTTAAGCTGGAAATGATGAATGACAAGATCATGCGAACGAAAGTGTCCGAAATTACTCTCCTGGATTTGAGTATCTACATTGTGTTCTTAATAGCAAATACGTTCCGTGGGTATACATATTTTGTCGTAATATGAAATTACCGTTAAAATTAATAAACCGTTTATTTCAGTTGCGATGTCAATTACCGAAAGTAATATGTTTTATTTTGTTCAACTTATTGAAAGACTATTCAAGACGCGCTTGAGCTATAATGAATATGGATTCAAAATAGCATTCAATGATCTCGTGACAGTCGATGATTGGTGGATATTCGCTAAGAATACATTTGTGGAAAATATTGCAATATCTGAGTCGAAAAACAATTCAACTTTTGATGCATATGTGTGTGTTACTTTACCTAGGTTACGGCAGTTAAGAGTTCGAAATGATACATGTAGCGTTAATTACTCTTTCTGGAATCTATATAGTACATGTTATGGAGAGTATTCAAGTGAAAATGAGGACATAAGCGGTTTTCAAAAGTAAGTACAGCAATGCGTAGTTCAAGAAATATGTCCATACTGTACATTTTCTAATTTATATGGACATTTACATTCCTTTAAAAATTAGGATTTATTTTGTAAAGATACAATTTCAATATAATTTCCATTTAGAAATTGACAGATTGTTAAGTAAGATGTTACAAAACAAAGCCACTGGATGGTTTCTGCACTAAACACCACCCCTCGCACCTACTTCACCAACCTATTCCATCCTCAACAGCTGTTAAAAAGGATATTTAACTAAAAAATTAAAGACAGCATAGATAATACCAATATGAACAGCTGGAAAAGCGCTCAATTTTTACTGCAGTTATATGCCAATTAGTCTCGTTGGGTTTCTTAGTAACTGCTTTGAAACGGTCATAAAAATAGTTTTGTTTTTCTTTGAGGAAAATGCAGTTTCATCTCATGGGGAAATTGGTTTTAGAGTTTATCATAGTCTTATTCACCAAGTGCATCATATCACTAATACTGGGTTTGGAGATGTGTTACTGTTACTGAGCGTATATTTTCCATTATATTTCATAAACTAAGAAGTGGAAGAGTAAGAACCGGGAATATAAGGAGGGTTGCACTCCTCTGCAGCAGACTCTCCATAATGAGTCCAAGAACAATGGGTGTGAAAAAAATGCATCTTAGTGGGTTGCGGGGCTTCTCACCACTTTACGAGGAAGACCGACAGCTTTTTGTGCCGAAACTTCTCACAGCTATTAAGAATGTACAATCCTGTGGCCAAGATTTGGTTGCTGCAGTTCTTAGCTACGAAGCGAACGGAGCAGATCGTGTAGCTGTACTGTCTGTCATATGGTGTCCAGCGGATGTGTGTTTAAAAGTGCATGCAAATCTAGACGTGATCGACGACTTGTGTACAAGGAATGGGCTTTCAGTCAACACTCTTAAAACCTAGGTACAACTTCGATAACCACATCATGGAATACATTCGCCAGGCCAATTTCCGCTAAAAATGAACTGGTCTTTGATACAACTCGCACTGGAGCTTCGATAACATTGCGTACCGAATTTTCTTCGACCCTAGTCTCATGGAACCACCTTCGCCAAACACTAAAATGTGCTAGTACATAGCGATGAAACCCTCTGCGGGGCCAGTGGAGAAGACGACGACCATTTCGATTTCAAAGTGTAGAAGCTGTAAAAGTGTGACAAACATGACGGGTGAACGAGAAAACATACCCCTATAAAGATTCAGATATCAACATGCAATAAGTTTCTTGCGGGCAACAAGAAGTTGTATTGTTTTGTATTGATTTATTTTTATTTTACGTATACACGTTTTTCTTTTTACTGTTTTCAGAAAATTTTCAAATTATATTTGTTTAACAAAAATCAAATTTTGTTTTTGTAAGATTTAGCACGAAAAATTGATTTTTGCAAATTATTGCTATGATATCGATTGTGAATATGAGTTTCAAATTCAATTGATTTCCCAAATTTCATAGCTACACATCCTTATATACAAAAATATGCTTATGAGAACTATAAATAATAGTAGAATAATTCCCATCCATTAATTTGCCTTGACAGACAAATTAATTTAATCTCCACCATAATCTAAGGATACGGAAATAGCGAAATAATATGGCAATCACTTATTTGATTAAATTTCCTAATTTCAGTCTACATGAGTCAGCGCTAGGAAAATGTATCAACCTCCCAGGAAGATTTCAATTAAAGTGCATTTAAAGAATTTATATAAACTGTGCTGCTATTGCGGACTAATTAATTTTACGTTTAATCCTTTGACAAAAAGATTCGAGGTTTCAAAACGTTTATCAATTATTTCATCATCATTGTATAATTTATTCGTTAGTCTTTATGGAGCTCTTGTATTTTTTCATGTATTAATAATAACCCTTTCTTACATAAATATATTTAAATTTGAATTTAAATCAAGTGCCATTAAGACACAAGAAAGTTTACTAAGTGACTCTGAATCCATTTGTGAAATTTTTGCCGGACTTTTACTCGGTGTGAATTTTCAAAGATTCAGACATATGATTCTTCCAACCACTAACAAAATGCTTTTCATTTTGCAAAATATTGAATCTGAAACTGAAAATATGATTTACATTGAACACAGTTTTCACCATGTTCTAGAATTCAAGATCTGTCTCACTGCTATTGTCATAGGTTTTAAGCTGATTTTTTTGTTTGGTATGACAATTACTGGCATTATTTTCATAGCAAGTGAAAACTCTTCTCCAAGTATTATGGGATTATTATTTGTAATCTCTTTATGCATAATATTCTGCTACGTAAATCTTACTGCAACACTTATGCATTTGAGCCATGTCTACTCCCAATTGGTGTTATTGTGCATCTACTCGAAATTAAATGAAGTTTTGATATTTTGCAGTTTGCACTCAAGTCACTGCCAATTGAAAAAAGTTATTCGAAAATGTTTGAAAATTTCTTTTGAAATACATTGTGTCAAAAAAGAGCTGGAAATTTTCTTCACAGTCTCCTACTTCATAAGCTATTTGACGGTATTTGCATAAGTTCATCACTTGTATGAAGTGCTGAAAGCAATATTTTACAAAGCAGACCACTGATTACTTGATTAATCTTATTATTGCTTATGTAATAACATGTTTGCAGTTCTATGCTGGTGAAGAATTCTATAAAAGGAACTAACAAAGAAAGATGTTTTGCCATTATACCTATTTTAAAGTTGTAATTTGCACAAAATAAAGAAAGTTCATGTTTAGTCTTAAGCTACTCGTCGAAAAATTACGAAAATGTAATGTATCTTATCTGGAAAAATAACATATGTGATATAATCTCATAATCTTAAGTTGTATTGCTAAATGTTTGCCTACAATAAATTCTAGAATCTGTGCCTACCTTCGACAACAACCACTTTTGAGTTCCAGTAGTGGTGACCTGCACTATGCCGACTCCGAAGCATTTGACAAACAGTATTGTCACTAACCTGAGACAACTCAGGCTGTGTTGTTTGTGTTGGGAATTCATCCTACTACGCCAGGATTTGCCAAATCCGATATTGAAACTCCCTAATACGAGTATAATATGTATGGTAGTGCATACTTCCATTTGCTGAATGAGTACATTGAAAAGAATGGCAGTACATTAAATATGTAGAATGTTCAATAACTGTCATCCATAAGCAGTTCATTTGACTTCAGTTCTTGCCCGTCGTTTTACGGAAGTGTATCAGCCATGAAATAACAAGCCGTAGGTAGAGTGATTGAACCTAGACATCAGATCAAGGGTGAGAATACTACGTATAACGCTGAGTATTAATTTAATAGTTCCTTCCTTTAATAGTTGCGTAAGCAAATAGAGAGTTATGGAAATAGAGTATCTGTGACATCTATTCTGCGATTGTCCTGTTGGACTATTCTCCGCCCCATTCAGGACAGCGTGTCTACCATCCTCAGTGCCCTGTTCGAGATTGAGCAGCTCCGAAAAGTGCTCGCTCCACATGCACAAAGTGGCCACCTCATTGGAATGCAACACACCATCTTTGGTTTTGAATAGTTGACAGTTCAGCCCTTCTCTTCAGACGAACTTCACAAACCGTCAGTTTCACACAGGATAGTAACACAAACAGATCTATCAACGATTTCAAATCCCAATAACACTCCCTCATGTCGATACATTAGCCGCCAATTCGCACCTTAAAAATAAATTGTACCTTACGGTATGACCTTTCATTTCTAATCAAGAAATCTGGTAAAAATGTACCTTGCTTAAAACAATCGACGCACTTAATGACTACAGCACGGCGACCTCACGGGCAGGTAAATGGAATATGTGTAGTCATTTTGTTGACAGTGTTAATGTTGGTTTATACAAATATTTATGTTATTCAATTGAAGTTTGTCTTAATTTTGTGTTATCGTCTGGCTTTTGTTCTTGTAAATACTTATTTCTGCGATATATGAATGACCTATCATTTGCCTTGAAGTTCAATCCAAAAATACAGCATACACTTACGTCGCGTCGGATGTCGAAATTATATATAAATTGTATCAAGTATGCGAGAAAACGGCCATGTATGGTACAATGGGAAAGTATCACAATTTGGGGGTACATTTAATTATCTGGGGTGTGTCCATTTTCTAAGGGAAAAGGATAAAATGCTATAGATTATGTCTACATTCTAAACTCCATCATGCTCCCATTCGCAAATTGGATATGGTAATTAAGTAGGAATTCATGCAGGATAATGACCTGAGGACACTTTCAAGTTTGCTAATATGTATATCTATGACTTTTATGGAACAAGGTCGCAGTAATGAAGAGGTCATCATAGTTTCTCTATCTTAACACCTAAGGGGAATTTCGGGACTGCAAATCTAATACGAAAATATAATTAGGGTTACAAATTCAGTCTGTGTGATACTATATTTCTACTGAGGTCTGTGCCAAATGGGTGCATTCTATAGGTCGAAGATGTCCACCATTTACTAAAAATAAAGGGTCACCCATGTAAATTTAGTATTAACTCTCAAAATGATTCAGTTTCATAAAACAGCAATTTCAACATTTCTTAGAAAATTAATTGTGTTATTTACAATGTCTCCAGTATTTATTCACTTAAATGATTTCCCTTAAAGCGGGACATATATGACAGCAGCGGAACTTGGTGCAACAGCTCTATGGGGAATGGTTGCAATTTATGGAGGTGGAGGCTATATTAAGGGTCTTTCTCTTAATATTAAAGAAAATATTCAAACTTTGGAAGGCCTCGTGCACAATAACTGGATTGATCGAGGTACACGAGCAGTTGTAATTGAATTCGCCACATTCAACGCTAATAGTAACTTGTTTTGTAACGTAAAGTGAGTGTGAATAAAAAATAATTATTGTCTGCTGCTAATATGTGGTAACTTACAGGTTATTGACAGAAATTCCGTCGACTGGTGCCATTTTAAGTTTTAGTGCCATAAGCCCTTTAAAGTATTCAGTTTTCGGTAAAGGATTTCTTGAGTATATATCTGCAGTATTATTTTATGTGCTAATTGTATACTATACTATTAATTCAATATTCACAATAATTAAAACTGGACTGACATCAACGTTGGGCTGCATTTGGAGTTTTTTGGATCTGATCATAATAACTGTAAGTAAAATATTTTATTGTAAATTAAATAACCCTAAAAATGAAATAAATAAATAAAAATAAAATTAACGATAATTAAATAAAATATTTTCATATGCATATCTATACGTATGTATATATTGTATATTTATACGTATTAAATGATCAGCGTTTACATTCATTCGGATTTTTTTTTGCTGTAGACATAAATAAAACGAAACACAAAACAGTGAAGTTTTGGAAATAAAATTGTGTACAGTCAACAGTGCAGGGTTTTAATTATTATTTCATAACAATCCAGCAAGATTATATACATTCGTGCAGAAAGTAACAATAAATAAAATCAAATTCAAGATAATCCAATTGGAATGTGTGTCTCTATTAGTATTACTCCATTATAGGTATAAAGTATGCTACACTTTTATCGAAAATTAATCGTGAAATACATTTTATGCAACCTCAAAGCAGCTCCAGTTGATAAGTGTCAAAAATTATACTGCAGATACAATTTTAACGAAATTGACAATCACCTAAACTAGTTTCATATAAAACACTATTCATTGAATTGTCATTTGAACATTGTTTTTTTTGGATAGTGCATATGTATGTATAAGCCACAGATGCTTTTTGATTTTCTCTTTTATTTTAAATGTATTAACCACCCAACGAAAATAATCAAAAAAGCGTTATACATTTTGTATTGTATTACATACATATATATACAGTTAGAAAAATAGAAAAATAAGAAGCAAGTTAAAAATAAATCATATTATTTTTGGCAGATGGTGTAATGAATTGAAAATAAAAATATGCGTGAAGGTAGGATAGGATGCGTACGTTTTTCATTAAGTATCAATAGTTCATCGTAACCTACCAAATTCCGTTACCGGTGAACTGGAAAGTTGACTATATCGGCATCACTGATTTTTGGTATATTTTGAGATATGGATGTATCTATAGTTATTCACCGAAGTAAGTCCACAGCCTATACGAAGCTATTACCAAAAGCTGTACCATAGTTTAGATTATTTTTTGTTTTAATGCACATTGTAATTGTTTTCGCGGTTGGCTTTGTTAACGTAAATGTGTTTCCTCATAGCTCATGATGAGTAGTACTATAAGTTACACATTCTCCATTTATTAATTCAATTTCTGGATTTTAGGTGTAGACCCAAAATAAAGGGGTCTCGTTTCAGTTTCAACTCTGTGTATTGTGAAGAAATTGTGCATGTGCACCCACTTCGAACATGGTTTTCCGTTGCCCCTGTTGTGTACTTACTGCTGTGAATGACTGCATGTAGGAGTATTCTAGATTGATGAATTGGGTTGAAGCTCGTTTTTTCAGTGAATCGAACTGAATTCATTTTATGCAGTTCGATATTTACAGTTACATCTTCCGAAAAAATCTTTGCTGTGTGGAACGTTCGTAATCCGAGTACTACATTATTGTTGTATTAAAATGTCCTAGTGACTCGGAATGAAAAAGCAGTAATAAGTTCATCTAAGAGATAGATAGATATACAGTTATTTATTTTCTGTCTTTCATAGTACAACATTAGTCGTGTTTTTTTGAGATACTCAAATAGCTGAGTAGAAAAATTTCAACGCAAAGCAACAACAATACCTACTTAAACTTTTACTGAAAGATAATTCTGCCTGCAGCCTCTACTCATGATAACGCGTTGATTAATTTCAAGCATAGGTGGCGTTAGGCGAAAAAAATGTTCTTAAAAATTGGTAGCATCGATCATTTTATACAAACCAAAAGTGAAATAAGTAAATAAACAAACAACTCACAAAAACATTTTGTTTTTGTTTGCGCTTGATAGAGACTGACAGTAGTATTTTGCACCCACTCTTAAAACAAAACAAAAAATCTGAGAAAAGACCGTTTTTTTTCCGTTTTTTTCAGATCTCACTTACTGTTCTTTTTCAGTATCTCAAAAAACGCGCCTATTTTTTTTTTTTGAAGCTGAAATTTGAAATTTGCTTTAGCTTGCAAAGAGATATGGTTTTTAAAACTTTTTAAAATAATTTTTAATTTTTAAGTAATTAAATACTAATATGTATTAGATAATGAAAGCAATAGTGGTGACCCGTGGCGTTATGGGTATGTGCGTCGACTCCTACGCAATTGGACCTACCGTGTCTAGGTTCGATTACCTGTATTCCTTCCATTGGGAATGTTAAATGTGTCCTTTAAATCCAATAAAAGTCGTACAGTATGTATTGCTTTTAGAATTGAAAAGTAATAATAATCCCGATACGAACTTAGACATATTGCCATTCAACTGACAAAAATTACTGACAAAGAGGAAACTAACTAGCTAAGCCTCCACAATCGAAATTTTGACTGTCAAATTTCATAAAACGTGAAAGATTTCGGTGGAACAGCAATCCTTTACGGGTTCCTTCGTAGTCATTTACACTACACATGTACAATCCTGCTGTAAGAGTATGTTCAAATGTGATGTCGATATTTTTTTTTTTGATAATTAATTGTATTTAAACGCTTCTCCAGGATGATACCAATATTAAATCTGACTGATTCAGAAATACAAATACAAAATTGTAAATAAAAAGCCTATTAATACATTTATTTTCAGCTTGGATATGTAACCCTGGTGTACATTATTTGGCATACCATATATCTGTATTCTATTTTAAAAAGTGATGCAATTCAGACACATCGCTTTAGTTTAGATATTATCTGCCATTGGTACACGTTTTTCACGTTTACTCTTGGCCTGTGCGTCTTCCTAGTGTGGATCAAACTACTCAAATATGTAAATCTCCACCTGGTAATGCAGCAGTTTAGTAAGACACTTCAAAGGGTAATTATTGTTGGTTAAGAATATGATAAATGGCTAACGAGACTATCTCTCCACTGAATAGAGTGCTCAAGATTTACTCGGATTTGCTATAATGTTTTCCATTATTTTCGTTGCTTATACTAATCTTTCGATCCTATTGTTCGGCTCAAGTCAAGAACATTTTCGTGACTTTCGGAATGCCTTGCTCTCCACGATGCGAATGGTATTATGTGATTTCGATTATACCGAAATTGAAGAAGAGTATCCCATTTTGGCCCCATGCTTTTTTTTATCCTACATATTGCTTGTGTTGTTTATATTAATGGTATCGTTTTTTCGTTAAACCTAAGAATATGAATTACTTGATTATACTTGCAGAACATGTTTCTCGCAATTTTATATGACACTTATTCTGAAGTGAAGAGTGAAATGAAAAGTGGAAAACTCAATGGAATTAAAAATGACTTCATGTGTATGTATGAAAAGCTGAAGAAAATGCTTTCGAGAAGCAAGAGAAGTCCAATAAAAATATCCATGCATTCCCATGAATCATCAATGAAGCATGGTGGAAATAAAAAAATGAGAGATGAAATCGAAATTTTATCCAAGTAAGATTTTTTTTATTTTCCTTATTTGTTTTCGTAAATGAAGTACTGTTGCATCGGTTAAGGATATGGTCGAATATGAACTGGATTTTATCACGGAAACGAAATTAATTTCATCATTCATCGCAGAATACTAAGTAACCCTTCAATGACACGTCATCTTATATAGTCCGATACACTAATTAAAAAAAATAATTAAAATGTTTTTAATCCAATACTGTCAAATCGTTGCAGGATAACAAAATTTTGCGCATTTTTCAAATATATGTCTATTACGTTTCCTATATCCGGAGACTTCTTATTGTCAGATATTTATGTTATGAATAAGTAAAAAAGGTGCTACTATGTTCAGTGCGCGATGTATATTCAGTTAGTTTTCCTGGGATTTCTAGTGGACCGTAACTAGTGGACCGTTGTAATTATGTATTTGTTATTAATGAAAAATTGAATGACTATTTCGTCATTCCTTGCAAGCACTACCGGAGGAGCTGCTACTAATCACTGCATAAATGCATATTTGAGTAGCTCGTCAAACTACTGCTACACGACAATGAACTGAACTCATATCTCATATCAAATGTGAGTAATTCCTGGCTAACCTGCAAGGAGTACAATTCTTTAGTACCTGCAAAGTCTGGTTTTATGTCTATTGCCTATTCGGCCTTAGTGTTGCCGTCAATATGTTTATCATCTTCTTCTTCCGTGCGGTGGGAATTGCCCCCTCCCCCCCCCCCATCAAAAATTAGCACGGTTGAAACGGCTAGTCCACATAGAATATGTATTTTTTTTTGCAGTGAACCCGACTTGTAATCTTGTAAAGCTTCTACAGCACGACGGGGTAAGCAGTCTCTCTCACTTTATATATATATATATAAGAAAATGTGAATGAACCCAATATAACGAAACTGTCTCCAATATATTTTTGTTCTTTCAAATAGATTCATTATTTTTGAGAAATTAAATTTTAAAAGCACTTCATACATAAAGTTGTTACAGAGGAAAATATGTTTCCTCAATATTTAATTTTGTAGTGACTAAATGAGTAAATATTCATTACAATGTTAAGCCAGCACAGACGAGATTCATCTGATGTCCATAATATTTAAAGTCAAAATCAATACCAATCAGGCCTGTGGAGAGATTTCCGTAATCTGCTTAAGTAATATTGTTGAGAGTCAGAAATTCGAGTACATAATCCATGGTTTTTGAAATAGAAAGAGCACTTGCAGATAATTGCGAGAATTGTCGAATTTCGTAACTGTTCTTGGTACGAAAATGCAAAGAATTATTGAATGAATCTATCGAACTATGACGAAACCTAATGTATATTTCATCAGAAAATATAGACGAGTGTTATATTTTGTTCATTATTTTTATCTTTGTGTTCCCGGTTATGAAATTCGTATTAGAATGGGTGCTGAGGAACATTGAACATGTTAATTATTTTCTCAAAATACGACAACTAGATCTATTCACATAAAATTATTGATACACCGCGCTAGGTTTATTTTATTTTTTTTTTATTATTGTACCATGGTAACTTACTGACTTATCAGGCTGGCGACCCATGGAGTGTCTGAGCCTGAGCAATTGCTGACGGTCCTGAGCACGCTGCTTCCAGTCATCAAGACCAAGTTGTCTTGGGTCCGCCATTACTTGATCGTTATACCGGAGGTTCGGTCTTCCTCACCATGCGCTTGATGTGGCCAACCCAGTGCAGTCCACATCTTGGTATAGCTCATAGAGTTTGCGGCTCTGTCTTCTCCTCCATTCACCAACGGGACCGTATATTTACAATCCAGCTTTTGGCTCCATTTAACAGGATGAAACTGACAAAATAAGATTTTTGTAGAGCATGCTTTTCGTCCGTTCTACATCGGATCTCAAATATGAAGACGTTGGTGGAGTTCACGTTTTCCCCGAGGTAGTCAAAAATACTTCACTGCCTGAAAATAGTAGCTGTCGATCGTGATGTTTTGTCCCAGACGGCATAAGTGTATTTTATTTTGTTCTCATTGACCCTAAGGCCGACTCGCTCCGTCTCTTCTTCAGTTAACGTGAAGTTCCGTTTCCATTCTAAGGCACAATCGTATTGGACTATCGGTACATTAAAAGTACGCTAATCACTTTTCAAATCTTTTATATATTCGCATGTATACGACAATCCCTGGTATTTATTAAATATCTAGTTTACCTAGTGTGTCTGTTAGTTTAAACGTTTTTCATTGAAAAGCATATACAGTTCTAAGGTCATTCCAATTTTTTTCTAGGGAACTTTTCTTGTTGTAATTTTTTTCCATGTAACCCATTTAACATTTGCAGTCAATAGGAATTTTTCGTCCAAATGTGCTGAATATTAAATAATTTAGAAACAGTGTAACTATTCGATTATCATGTCGCATGAAATTCCTTCTGATGGGCGCTGGTCTTCATGGTTTTCAAATAAAAAATATGTCATGGATGCATGGACCGTTTGCACATACAATTTAGTGTTAGAAGGTTTGCCAATGTGGATTTTTTACTCTAATGCATTATTTAACGCGTAAAGTTCTTCATCTCTATTTGTTTTGATGCATTTGCTATGTGTAAACAACTCGGGTTATGCATGATGAATATGAACTGGCATGTTCTCACGTCTCACGTCGTTAATTTTTCTTATTTTCAGATGGTTTGAAATTCATACCGAACAAAGTGCTCACGAAGAAATGGAAGAGTAAGTTTTGTCCCAGAAGTTGCTATACAATGTAATTGATCGAATTTATAATATGTATCCCCACAGATTATATAAAAGACTTCAGCTCTTAGAAGAATCATTATCTAGAGTTCTTGTGAAAGTAGATTATGTTCTCGGGAAAGTGAGCATATGATGACACTATTAATTAGGTTGTTACACACACGCTTGTGGTACATATCCAATAAAATGATTTGAAATAAAAAATGTCTCGAATCAACAGCTCAGTTCTGCTGATGAATTTGAATGTTGACTTTGCAAGTTCAAACGCGAAAGTTAAAAAATTGTAAGGAAACATACATATAAAAATACATACTTACACCAAAAAATATATAAACAACATTTCTGACTCAATTCCCTAAAGTGCCATATTTTTTTCTTCTGAATGACAGTGGGTATATGTATTAAAAAATAAAATGCAAATGCACAATGACTGCGGCTTGTGCGGTGATGGATTGCTTGCTTGAAGAACATTTTGTGAACAACATCTCTCATGTAAAAGAGACATCTGTGTTCTCATTCTTATCAAATTCCAGCAACACATCCACAATATTCTACATCTATTCTGCACTTTAACATACCTCAGTTATAACCATCCCTTGGAAACCATTTTCGAATGGTGTCTTTTTTCGTATTTATACCCAAGGCGGGGAAAAGCTTCCACGTACATCCTAATGATCTAAACCCTATCAGCATATCATCGTTGCTTTTTAGAACTCTAGGAAGACCACTAAGATGCACTGTAGACCCTACTAAACTATCAGTGTCTCAACATGCGTACAGTAAAGGCAGATTCGTGGAAACGGCCCTCCATACCTTGGTACGCACCATTGAGAAAAAATTGCTTTCCTAGACATTGATGGAGCCTTTAACAACATCTACCCGCATACCCACACAAGCACTAAGCGAACTAGAAGCAGAAGTGGAACTTGCAGCACTAATAGACCAACTACTCACGAGTAGAGTAATTATTGCTCTTCGCTCTAAATGCCACCACTATTCCGTTCTCGAATAAGGCGAAATATTTCGGCCTTTTACTGGACAATAGACTTAACTGGAAAATCAACACAGAATAAAGTGTAAGGAAGACCATTACGGCCCTATACATGAGCAAGAAAGCCATTGGTACAATTGGGGTCTTCAACCTTATATAACACACTAGCTTTTTATAGCTGTCATAAGACTTATCGTCTTATACGGCTTGGTAGTGTGGTGGCACCCCCTTCAATAAATTAAGAAATTTACAGAGACAAGCCTATGCATCAATGGAGGCCTTAAAACTACACCCACTGATGCGCTGGAAATTCTCCTGAACCTTACCCCCTAGATATCTTTGGTAAGCAAATAGCAACCAACTGCGGAGTTCGTCTGAAGGCATCATACACTTTGGCGAAGGCATACATACACAGATGGATCAAAAACTGAGGATGGAGTAGGAAGTGACATTTTCTGGGAGCGTCTTAATCTGAACAAATCCGTTTGTACTCAATCACTGCAGCGTCTTCTAAGCGGAAGTATTGGCGATCAGCGAAGCCCTGTCCTGGCTAAGGTGGAACGATATCTGTATTATTACTCACAACCAAGTAAAAAATTAAATCCCTGGCATCGTTCTCTATAAACTCGAATATAGCTATCGATTACCTTCAAGTTACATCTCAATAATTTCTACGCAAAGAAAACCAATGCCCGATGGTCGACAGGCATCACTTGTGGAATCTCTAAACAAATCTGGCCAAATCTCTTCCCTAAATAGATCTAAAACTAGCACTGCAGTGGGAATAATCACCGGGGACTGCCCACTAGGCCTTCACTCAAAAAAGACTAGGCCTATTCTCCAACGACTTCTGTAGAAGCTGCCTAGACGAAGAGGAGGAGGAAAGCACCCACCAACAACTTTCCGGTTTGTGCCTCAACTAGGAAAGCCACCACAGGCTCGACCTCAGCAAAATACCAGTCAACAACTAATAATATTTGTTGAGGAGACTGGCAGGCGGTCATAAACCACGGCAACCTTCTTTAAATTTTGAAACACCCATGTGGCGGCATAATGGGCCTACTTGGGCCTGAGTACATTACTCGACCATCATCACAAATCAAATTTCATCATTTTCACAACGGTTTTGAATTATCGTCAGGATGTTAATAACTGACAGTTTTCTGATTACGTACAGCCAAGAGATAATAACACAGATTGTCAGAAAGCGATGTTATGAAAAATGAGACAGTTGTGAATAATTTTCGACAAAAATATAGAATTCCTTGGTTGAGTGTGTATCGAAATAGGATAACGGCGGATGGAAAAGTGTACACTACACTACTGTGAGTAAACGTTGTATGTGTTGCTTTGTAACTTGTTGACTTTTTTTAGTTCTCTATGTCTAGAGTCAGGTTTCTACAATTTTGGCTATTTACACCAAAAGCTGTTTTAAGTTTTGACGTATTTCGTGCTAAACCAACAGTAGCTTACAAAAGATAACTTCACCGTTTGTTTTGCCTTCACATTAACGTGTTCACTCCTCCAATATTTAATCGTTTAGTTCGACCAAAGTAACCGAATGGAAATTACGATGCACTAACTCAAATATAAACCATTAGGTGTGTTAAAGCATTGCATACTTATGGGAGATTGGAAAATGCCGTGAATATAAGCGCCGTATAACAGTTTTGATTAATTTTTTTCCTCTGCATTTCTTCGATTTCCACTCAAATTTAAAATTACTTACAGTAATAGAAATAGTTCACAGAAGCATCTACATCAAAACAATTAATTTTGTGATAACAGTTAATGTGTTTTGATGTAATGGGAAAATAGTTGCTACTAATGTGTAAAATTATAAAATGAAGCCTGAATGAGTTGAATCCACGAATAAATTTGATGATAGTGAAGAAATTATAATAAGAATTTGAGTGAAAAAAGCTAATCTGGTTTAAGGCATCCGAGTAGTCTCATGGGAAATCATCATCTCTCTGTCCACTGAATGTGTAGTCCAAATTTTTCTTGACATCTTCTCATAATTCATCCGCTTCTTTGACTGACTGTAAAATACTGACATAGTAACGGAGTAGAAACACAGTCGAAAACACTACCTAGTAAGAGCTTGACTGAGTAGTGCTTGTCTAACATTTCGAAGTAAGTACTCCCGCCAGTTCTTGGTAAGATCTTTGATTTATTCATATATTTGCACTTATATATTTTTATGACCCCTTGAATCCCTTTCAATAAATTCTGTGAGCAAAAAGCCTTGGATACTTTGTGGCATCATGCAATTACAAATCATGCAGAGGACTTTATTTCCGCAGCCGAAATTGCAATAATGACATCCTGACTGCCTACATACATGTATGTATGTACATAAGTACTATATGAATAAATCGTGATGTTTTTCAATTTTTTTGCATTGGCTCGCCTCTATTGAGGAAGTATGAATTTAAGAAAGTATTTTGAAGAAGGGAGAGTTGTAATTACTCCCTCCTTCTGTCACTGCGGTAGAACACAGAAGTAAAAGTTAGTATTTTCTATCAATGCTCGTGGAATTTAATTGACTGCATCTATCATTTACTGATTGTGTCTATTAAAGGGTGGTTAAATTTTATGGACCGATGTTGATTTTAAGTAAAACACAAATTATTTAGGAAATTATTGTCATTTATTTTTATTATGATAATACAGGTATTTTTCAATTATGTATGGAACAAAATATCGGCCAAATGGCCGCCGCGACCTCGGCGGCACACCTCCATCCGATGGTCCAAATTTTCGATGACGCTGAATCATAATTGAGGTTATATGCCGTTAATGTGCCGAATTATCTCATCATTTAGCTCTTGAATTGTTGCTGGCTTATCGAACGTATACATTTTCTTTCAAATAACTAAAATCCAACGGTGTCAAATCACATGATCTTGGCGGCCAATTAACGTGAGATAACACGGCCATTGAATTTGTCGCGCAAAAGAGCTATTGTTTCATTAGCTGTGTGGCAAGTGGCACCGTCCTGTTGAAACCACATATCGTCCACATTCATATCTTCCAATTCGGGCCATACAAAATTCGTTATCATTTCACGATAGCGAACACCATTCACAGTAACTGCCTGAACGGCCCAATTTTGGAAAAAATACGGCCCGATGATGCCGCCAGCCCATAAACCACACCAAACAGTCACTCTTTGTGGGTGCATTGGCTTTTCGACAATCACTCTTGGATTATCGTTCGCCCAAATGCGGCAATTCTGCTTATTAACGAATCCACTGAGGTGAAAATGTGTCTCATCACTGAAGATGATTTTCTTTCGAAGTGCACGATATGCATTTTGATTTGAACGCCCATTTTCATAATAAGCCTGAATAACTTTAACGCGTTGCTAGATTGTGTGTCTTTCCATGGTTCAAATTGAGTTAGTCTGAAATTGAGAAATGTCAAATGAAATGCAGAAAAAAACTTGACGTTCAATCTTAATTAAAGTAAAAATTAAAGTAAAAGCATAAAGTTGACTGCGTTCTGAACAAAAATTAAATTGAATGGGGGGAAAGGACGTCAAAATATTTCCATTTTAGATTATTTATTAAGTGAATTTTTTTTTATCAATTTTTTTATCAATAATTCATACGTTTTCAACTCAAACTAATTTGAAATATTGCGAAATAAGAAAACAACGTATTGTCATTTGTCTTATAAATACAATTTTGTTCAGTTTTGTACACTTCAAAATAAGCATGGAAGGATTAAAAATCAGTTCTATAAAAAAATTCCTGGCAAAAAACGCATCACACTTAGATGATGAGCAGTCCAATAAACGTACTCTGCAAGAACTCTGCATTTATTTGTTATTTTTAACGTTGACAACAATAAGTGAGTACTTCAATTTTTAAATGAATCTACATATGTACATACATATTTTATTCCAATTACATAATTGCTTAGTAACTTTGTCCGGAAGAGAAGTTGGTATGTTTTACTTTAACGAAACCGTCAACCGACTTTTTATTCAACGACTTTCCGATAAGGAAGGCGAAGAAGATGCCTTGGAATTCACCGACCTCGTAACAATTAAGGATTGGTGGACATATGTTGAGACCATATTTGTTGAAGGAATTGCCAACTTTCAGGATAAAAACTCATCACTTGGGTTAGCTGTTGGTGGTAACATTCTTCTTGGCGCGCCGCGACTAAGACAGATTAGAGTAAAAAATGAAACGTGCAATGTTAATGAAGCTTTGCGAAATGATTTCACAACTTGTTATGGACAATATTCAAAGTCTAGAGAAGATACGAGAGAATATTTGGGGTAGATAATAAGAGACTAAATGTTTGATTACGTACCTACATTAAATTGTTTTGTAGAAAGAGCTATTATGATAACAGCAAACTGAATACTTATTCATTAAGGGGATCTGTAACACAATATCGCGGAGGTGGCTACATAGAAAAACTAACTAAAGATAAGGAGAAAAATGAGAAGATTTTAGCACAACTCAAAGAAGCATTTTGGGTAGACAGCGCAACAAGAGTGATCCTACTGGAATTCTCGATATTCAATTTAAATGTTAACTTATTTTGTAGCGCAAAGTAAGTTCGGTTGTGAAATGATTGTTGTTAATTTAGATCGCTTATTTTTAGACTGATTGCGGAAATTCCGGCAACTGGTGGCATAATAACGTCAAGTCATTTTCAGTCGCTGAAATATTCTCCTATGTGGTGCGAAGGGGAATACTTTGAAATAATATGTTTTGCTGTATTTGTTGGCTTTATCATTTACTTCACACTAGATACAATTCGTGATGTATTAACGTTTGGATACATCTCTTTGATTTCATCTATTTTTAAACTGGGTAATATTGCGGTACTTCTAGTAAGTATTTCAGATATAATTCAGTAATATGTTATGGATTTTGCATACTTGCAAAGTAATTTGTACATATTTTCATACGACTTATTTAAATACACTTACCAATACCAGGCATTAGAAAAATTCGGGTCCAGTAGTCGCCTGTCGACATTTTTCCTATAGGCTATGTGCTAATCCGCTGTAGTGTTATCAGTTGGTGCGTCGACTCCTACACAATTTTACACAAAACGAATAATGTTCATAATTCACGAGTCACTGACAACGCGCAGAGAGTTTTTTTCTCTCTGCCTAAAAAGGGTCCTCAATCTATCAATTTTCATGTAAATTCTAATAGCCGATTAGGAGCTAACTTCCAACGATTTTAATTTATAATATTAGTAGGGTAACTTATTTCATTGTATTTTAAACACAGTTGTTGCAGCCGAGCACGGCTTGGCTACCATGCTCGGCTATCCAGACTACAGATCTTTCAAACTGTTTCAAAATTGACCCAGCTTAACCAATCCTACAGAAAAGGTCAGTATTACTCATCCTATCATTCGTGAAAAATACCTCCAGATACTCAAACTTCTCCACCTGCCTTAATGGGACTCCACCGACATATAGAGTCTATTGAACAAGCGTTCTGGAAATAACCATAACCTCTAATTTGTCCAAGTTAACCTTCATCCCATTATCAGCACATGCGGACACAAACCTATCGAGCACGCGTCGGAGTTCCGTCTGGGAGGATATGAGGATAACTAAGCCATCTGCAAAAAGATGATTACAAAAATATTACATTAATAAAGCATAATCCTTTCTATCTCTTCAACCTTGATCCACCAAGCTAGTACGTTCACATATGATTTCTGCTGTCCATCTTTTCAAGGTGGCAAATGGTGTTGCAGACTGCGTCCGGCTTCTTTGTACATAAATTACTTTTTAAAGACAGTCATTTTAAAGTGATACGGCACAATCCTCGCCTTCACCCGTAACACTTCAACTCACCTTATTCCTCCCACAAACATACAAAATATAATTACCATCAGTTTTTTCTCATGCTAAACAACTTATACGACATTTACATACATTTTACATATATTTACATACATAAATTCTGCAGATTGCGTACTTTTCAATTGCATATGTAATTTGGCATACATCTTACATAAAGTCATTGATGAAGAAATATTCCGAAAAGAAAGAAGAGTATTTGAGCTTGGATATAATATGCTTCTGGAATTTGATATTTATAGATACGACAGGAGTTTGCGTTTTTGTAGTTTGGATTCAAATATTCAAGTACATCCAATTTAACAAAACCATGTTGCTATTCAGCACAACTCTGCAAAGGGTATGTACATGCGCATAAGAAAATAAAAATTTAATTTTAATTTTAATTTATTTTATAATGGGAATAGTGTGCAAATGATCTTTTGGGCTTCAGTATCATGTTTGCAATTGTGTTAATTGCTTATGCATACCTTTCAAATATATTCTTTGGATCAGCACTCTTCGACTTTCACGACTTTTCTTCTGCGTACCTTACACTCATGCGTATGGTTTTGGGAGACTTTGATTACGAGCATTTAGAAAAAGCTAATAGGGTCCTTGGTCCAATATTTTTCCTGACATTCATACTGTTTGTGTTTTTGATCCTCATGGTAACGTATTTTGTAAAATTATGAGTTGGTGCAAGATCTTACAATAAATGTCTGCTTTGTAGAATATGTTTTTGGCAATAATAAACGAGACGTACACAGATGTTAAATCGGATAGCACAGTTGAAAAAGCGAACCAGTTCGAGGAATACATCAAGACATTATTGTCAAAAACAATCGATTTAGTACTACCAACGAGGCGAAAGAAAAAAGATAAAGAGATGCACAAAGGTTCCAAAGCCGTTAGAATAAAAGCGAGACCTTCTCAGCAGAGTAAATTTAAGACTCAGAAGGAAGTTCTTGAATCGTAAGTTTTTCGTAGATAATAGTTCTATTACGTTTAAATTGATTAAACTGATCAGTGTTTGTGTGACGAAATTTTTGTCAGCTCAAGAAAATGTTCATATTGCTGCTTCGAAATAATTTTTTGTTTGAGTTGGTACATTATAAATGTTTGTAGTTACTGAAAGTACTAAAGACTTTTTCTGACTTCCCGACTTCCTGAAGATTCTGCGAAAAAACTATTTGTGTACTTTGGTTTTAGATATGACCGCATAATCAAGTAAACAATATATATTTCTGAAAAAAAATATTTTCCTCTTAACGCTTGGAGCTGTGCATATGTACATACCTATGCGGACTAGGTAAAAAATATTCTTAATCTAACTTAATTAGAAAGCATTCGATGTCATTAAGTTATTTTAAAAACTTGTAATCATTCAGAAAATATCTTTATTTTTTATTGCACAGGGTTTTTGAAATAATTTCATACAATAAAGAAAGTGATTCGTAAGTTAACAGCAACATTTTTTCTGCTCACGTAATCTTATGAATGTGTTTTACTTTTTTTTTTAAATAGATTGAATGAACGAGTCATGTTGTTGGAACAAAAATTGGAAAAACTGATTGAGCGACTTGATTTAATACTTAAATTGACAAAACGCACCCAGAGGGACATTTCCAACCGATCACTGTGATATAACCATATCATAATAAAAATGAACTTATATTAACAACAAATATATATTAAACATTGAATGCATATTTGTATTATTTTTAAATTATGTTTGCTACAATCTGAACTAGTAAATTAATTCTACTACGTTGAAAGGACAAACCTATTCCCTGACCAACACTATTTTGTTGAGTGTAAGGATATTTATCACTCAAGAGTTTGAGGAATAATCGGTTCCGCTCGAATCTGTACGGCAAGAGAGTAAATAGTTTCTTCAAAAAAATGAAATAGAAATAAAATAAAATACAGCGAAGGCTTGGTTATGCTAACCTTGTCAGAGTCACATCAAGTCTTTCCAAAAAAATATCTGCTACAAACTAAGTAGCACACTGCATACGCCATTCACTGTGAATGTTTTATAAATGTCTAAAGCCGTTAGAAAGACGTACTGATTCAAGAATGGATGCAAATGCTTACACCATTGTTAAATCAATAACAGCGTGGTTCAAACATATAACACGACGTACAGAGGGAAACTAAGCGCATGGAAATAAAATTACAAAATGCTTAATGACAGTTAACTTAATCACACTTTATTTTCTTATATAGGCGTTTTTAATCATTTTGATTTATAAAAATTATTATGGAATTATAAGGATTTTCCATTTTGGTGGGTATAAACTTTGGATTCTCCCTTTAAAAAGATATAAAATATACTATATGTAGTTTTGCTTGAAATATCAGAGTTCGTCAGGCTCACTAAGAACATTTTCATACACTATGTTGGCAGTATACGAAACGTGTTACACATTGTAATCTCCATTACCTTCATATGCATCTAAAGGAAGTGCCAGTCAAACGTGACTTCAATTTCCCCTGCTATAACTTTGAAGGGCTTACATCCGGATACCTTCGAAAGCTGTTTCATTTTTCTTCTTCGTTGATACTGCGTTACTTCCCCATAACATGAACATTTTCTGAATTATTTTTTTGACCAGAGTATTTACATGCTTGTTTTAGTTTTTCTCTGAGTGAGGGTGGAACGTGGTCTTAATTCGAATTGTTTTTTTTGTGTCGGTGCAATTGTGGTGGATGATGTGGCACATTCGTGAGTGTTCTAATGGTGATGGATATGGATAACACAGGATTATCTTTATTTCCTCATAATAATTTTTCGCTGTAGTAGCATGAACTTGAAAGCTTTCTCTATTGTTGAAATGTTTATGAGGTTTACATAAATGGACGATTAAAGAGAGAAAGAGAGAGAAGAGACTCAACAGAAAAAAAACAATTTTGCAACTAAACAATATGTTATATGGGTGGCGCCACAGCCCGTAGACGGCCAGGGCATAGCTTCTCAGCAACCACACGTGTTGCGCGTGCTATTGTTCTTTCAGCAGTAGAAGGGACATACAGTTAGTATGCCGACTTCGAACGGCCAAGTTTGAGAAGCTCTTTCCAGACAGTTATATATAGTTATTATACCATTTTCAATAACTCGAAAGAAGTGGCCGTGAAATTCTTTTTTGTTCGTATTGGGAATCGAACCTAGAGGTTCAAGTGCGTAGGAGTCGACGCACAGAGCCACAATGCCACGGCCGCCACAAAATATTAATTTTATATAATGACTACGGAATTGATCTCTTAAGTTGTACGATGTAGATAAACATGCACTGTGAAAACTGAAAACTTGATACTGTATCTAAATTTAATGCGATACCAATAACAAGTAATTGAACATCGAGCATTAATATAAAAAAATAACTGAGATTTAAATACAGGTACAAATTATTAGCTACACTTTGGTATGAAAACAGAATGGAAAGCGATACCTATTGTAACACAATTTATAAGTTAATATTTCTGATATAGGATTCGGAAACAAGGAAGTGATTAGGAACCTCAAATTCCTATTTACCCCAACTGCATTCATATATGGTTGGTCATAATATTCTATATAATTCATAATATTTTTTTATTACTAAATTCCATAATAAATGTAGAAACTGTGGATGATGGGAAAAAATATGGACATGTACCGGGTCTAAAATTACCCTTAACAGAATTTTAGAAAAAAGTAATTGTCTATATTATGACAGAAAAATATAATTATTGTCGGTTTATAAATATTAAGAACTGCGATCGAATATGTTACTGTTTTCAGACAGCTGCCGAATAAAACTTAACATAATTGTTGGGCGTTGCTTCTTCTTTCATTCAATCAATAAGGACCAACAATTCTTCTTCTTTATTTGGGTGGACCTTGGCCTCAACCAACAAGGCTCTCCGATCGATCTACGATCTCTGGGTAGCTGTCTCCAGTGTCGCACGCCAAGTTGGTTGAGGTCCTTTTCTACCTAGGTGCGCCACCTTACAAACGGGCGTCCTCTATTGCGTTGTCCCACAGGTTCGGAGTCGAAGACGACTCTTCGGGACGGAGCAGAGTTGTCCATGTGTTCTACATGGCCATCTTATACGCTGGATCCCGTCCGTACAGCTCGTGGTTGAATCTTCTACTCCAAAAATCGTCAACGCCAACAGGACCTAAGATCGCAAGCAGAACTTTTCTCTCGAAGAGACAAAGGACTTCCTCTTCCGCTTTTGAGAATGTCCATGCCTCCGCGCCGTACAGCAGGAATGGAATGATCAAGGTCTTATATAAGGTCAGCTTGGTCCTTGGAGAGATGGCTATATTACTCAATTGCCTCTTGAGCCCATAGAAACAGCGGTGGACAAGATTTATTCTGCGTCTGATCTCGGTAGTGATTACATTCGTACTATTTACTGCGGAGCTGATGTAGACGAAGGCCTTGACTACCCCGAGGTATAGTTGCCCATTATGACTCTCGGTCCAAGACGTCGATGTTGTATGTCCATTCTTGAGGACAGCATATACTTCGTTTTGTCCTCATTCGCCGTTAGAACCATTTCAGTCGCTTCCGTCTCAATGCCAGCAAACGCTTCATTGACGGCTCGCTGTGTTCTGCTAATCACAATGTCATCCGCGTATGCTAACAGTTGTACGTACTTCTGGAAGATAGTGCCTGTAGTGTTGGCATGTGAGTCCTGCACGATCTTCTCCAGGATGATGTTAAAAAAGTCACATGACAGCACGCCGCCTTGTCTAAAACCTTTTTTCACATTGAAGGTCTCGGCGAGTTCGTTACCGGCCTTGGTGGAGCAGCGAGAATTCTCCATCGTCATCCTGCAGTTTGGCAGGTATGTCAAAACTAGACATGGCCTTGAAATCCACGAATAGGTGGTGGGTGTCGAAAGAGTATCTTGTATGCGATATTAAGGAGGCCTATCTCCCTGTAGTTGGCGCATTCAAAGGGGTCTCCTTTCTATTGGATCGGGCAAACGATACTGATGTTCCACTCCAAACTCTATCAGATTCTCAGTATCGACTACGATTCTGCTATAAGTTTCCCATTTTCGTCCCGGCTGGCTTCTGTCCGAATCTTATATGCAATGGATAACTGTTTCACCCTGTGGTGAAACTTTCGGACATTATTCCTGTCGTAGCACATCTCCTCGATCACGCGCTCTAGTGCTCTTTCTTTTTGGTCCTGAGAAGCCGGGTCTCTTCCCTCCGTCTCTGTTCGTAGAGCTCACGATAAAGCTCTCGTTGTTCGTTGCAGCGTTGCTTTGAAGGACCAACAATTAGATTTGTGATATTTTCCAAGCCTTTGCGTGAAGATACTTCAAGATGATCAAGATCGTTTACAAAATCAACTTTAGCTTTGAAGATAGGTTCTATAAGTTAATTGTTTTTGAAGCCAAAATATCTAGCGTGCCCTCTAAAAGATCGCAAGCAGTGGCTTTTGCTTGAAAATTTGATAATTTTTGGTAATTTCATTTTGTATCTATTCAATATTCAATCTATTTATATGTATCTAAAAAAACAATCTCAATCTATTCCTCAATCCCTTATCAGACATTCGAAATACCAATTGGCAAACGTTTTTACTCGTTTCGTTGTTCCTGGTCTCGTATTCTCTTACGGACCACGTTGTTGAACGTCGTATGCGATAATTTAACCGCATGTACATACATATATGTTATACATATGATCCTTAACTCATATACCTATTTAAAAAAATTACAGTATTCCAGGTTAGCAAGTATGTCATATGTATTACATTTGCATACATATCTTTAGTACTTTAAATGAAAATATGGTATCTATGTACCTCGCCTTGTTAACATTTTGATCTAAATTTTATCTGGGTTTTTTTAATTGAATGGAAAGATAATCGGCTAGCCGACTCAGGGTAAATTTCACGATAGAAGATAGTGAAAAGTAAAACTATATAAACGAGTGTATTATTTTACTTTGTTGCAAAACTAGTTTTTGTAAATAGTTTACAGCTTTTCCAAAGTACTTAAAACTACCGCCAGTTTTCCGTCTGAATTACGTACTTTGTTTTTTTTATAATAAATGTACATAGTTGTGTGTTTTGTATCCACATTCGTTCATTGATATTAAGATTGGACCATGAACTACGACCTTGAACTGCACTTAAGAATTGGTGTCTTTCGTCGATTTATGATCTTTGTTCCTGTTTTGGTTTACACGGCGATTACGCATTTAAGTGTGGTTGTGTAATGTATAGACAACTAAAGAGAGGGCGAACTAATTTACTGATTCCGAGATTTACTAACATTGGGATTTTCAACACAAAGGAGTTAGTTAAGTTTCACCGTGTTTTTCCAATGAACAAAATAAGAAGTGCATGGATTTCTCCGTGCTACAACAGGTTCAGTAAAATATCAAAACCGTTCGTAAACTAAATTAAAGCTAATCTTTATTTAACTAATTGTTTTAAGTGTTCAGAACTGGTCACACAATATTTCATTACTTAAATCTTAACCTCAGCCTGGTCGATCAAGGTTGCTTCATTCTTACGCTGGTTTGTTAAGATTCGTGCATACCCTGCCGAAAGTGCATGGTCTTCATGTTACATTCGTTAGTGCGAGCTCGTGAATCTAATTGCGCGTGTTGAATGTCGATCATTATAACTGAATTATTATCATATTAGGAACATAATGTTTACCTTGATTTGTCTTTTTTTTTTCCAGCGTATTGGTTAAATATTCCAAGCCTGCCTTAATACTTTTGTAAGGTAGAGGCGGTTATCGTGCTTCGCCGGTTGCCTTCGATATAATCCTTCTTTCTGTAAAGTAGACTCAACCAAAAAGCCTCTTTAACAAATGATTTCTGACTAATTGACGTCTTCTGATGCTTTATCTCACTGAACCGGAGTTGATGACTTTTCAGAGGTCAACTTTTTCTTCAAAATATCAAAAACTAATCATCGACTTTTGTAATTGGACATGTCATTGCTCTATAAAGCATGACTGGGATGTTCAATGTTTTGAGTACAGTCAGCTCAGTCATCTTCAGCATCCGTTGCAGAAAATACTAGATCAGGCAAAACTCTCGTGCTACCTTCAGTTGGAATGAGCCAACAATTTTGCAATATTTTCAAGAGAGTTATTCTGACTTCAGTTACGTCCGACACGGCTTTTTGAATTTACATATGATATTGTTGAAATCGTAGTGTTGAAAACTTTTTAATATATAATGGTCGCAAGTATTTCATATTATAATTGCCGGCACAAAATGTGTACCTTAAAATATGCTTGTTTATTTAAATAAGCTATGAAGGAATGGAATTATAGACAAGATTTTGAGAACAGTATGTGAACCATTAGACTTCAAAGTAAATTGTTTGTCACCATCAATCGCCTTCTCGCACAACCATAGAATGCAGATACCACAGCGAAATATTACCTTATTGAATGACAGAATATTTCTCTTTCGAAATGGAAACACCAATCATTCGCATAAAATTACCAATTAAACACCATTTCTTTTCCCTTTGGGGCAGCAATGGTCCGCCTCATATTTATGCTGTAAACGAACAATTCAAGACAGTCGCAATTTTGCGGCAAAGTGATGATAAAAATGCTCTAGGTGGACGTTTCAGGTTAAAAAAAACACTTTTCATAAACAAATAATTTTGCTGTGTTTCAAAAAGATGATTGCTGTTGGAGTGCAATTCAGGAGCTACCAAAAAAATTACATGTACTGGATACTAGTGGAGTCCCCCTATGTCGAATTCTCACTGGATATCAAAATTAGTTCGAGTTAGAAGGCGGTCGGCTTAGAGGATGGTTTTTTCGTGTTTAACATTTAAGGAAATGCCTAAATATAAAGAAATCTATTCAGAGCGAAATTCGACTTAAGGAGAGTTTTATTTATGGAGAGTCCACTGTACATTAAGCAATATGCACGCAAATCAATGCGTGTGATTTGTAATTTGATTAATTTTACATAGTTCCCAGTGACAGAGTCAACAAATCAAAGTAAATAGCAAAAAACGGGAATTCCTCTCTTACTCTCTTGTTTGTACACAAAAAGAAATGGATAAGTTAAAGAATAGTGCTGACTAAACGAATAAGAAATGAAGAAAATAGTCATGTATTAAATCGCTCTTTATAACCAAGTTTCAGGTACCTGCAGGTAAGTGACATTAAGTGTATAGTAGTCAGGTGGAAAACATTAACTTATGCCTCATTGCTAATATGTCATAACGAGTTATTTAAGTGACTCAAGACAATGGAATGGTTGCTGAGGAACTGATGTCAGAAACAAGAACTGTAACTTTTGACTGAATTGATTTTTACACAAAAGATTGACTACATATGTATATATATTTACTTTATAAGCAAATACATATGTATTACCGGCATGTGTGCATAAATTAAAATAGTTGTATACTGCAGTTAATATCTCCGTTCCTTTAAAAGTATAAATACAGAAATGATAATTTTGTCAACCCTCTAAAAATGTATTGATCGACTATGTTCTAACCCTGAACCTGAATATAGGAGCATAAGTCAACATGTTCATATGGATGTTGCGCCTGTTACCCCACATGTCCATCTCTCTAGTTAGCGACATTTCAAATTTTGATTGTGAATTGTATGCGCATATCATATACAATGATTGTCATCATATAACTTCATGCAAATGCAGAATTCACAATTTTCTTTTGAAGTGCATCTCAGTATCTGTTTCACAGAATTATTTAAACCAAAACAAACTTAGTATGCAATATCAAAGACATCGACATGTGTATCTACATATAGCTGCGTCGCATGCAAACTGGTTAGCCTAAGCAACTTGGTAGAAATAATCGAAACCTCCCTAAGAGTCAGCTGCTGTTGCTTCAATAACTATTACGTATCTATGATACTATATAAGAATGCACATGTATACGCCTGCACCTCAGTCTGAAACCTTGCAACCAGAGTTTGGTTTTCTTGTTCTTTACTGTGAGGCGTGAACTTCACAGCAGCTTTAAAAAAAACGAATGAGTCGACTTACAGCAGGCAACTTTGTGAGACATGTCCATAGTAGCGCTAGAGGAAGTGGTATAAAAGCGATCAGCACTTGAGGTTTCTTTTGAGTCCGTTGGTTAACAGAGTTTCGAGTAAGTGCGAACTGCAAACGAAAGAAATTGGAAAACTACGTTAAGCTCACAAAACAATTACGTAGACAAAGTGCGGTTAAACAACAAAAGTGCTTCAAATCGTTACACCCATAAGATTGAGTATTACGTGATTTGGGTTTTGTTTTTGTGTGTATTTTCATCTCCGCAAATTGTTCGAGTCTAAAGGACACTTGAAAATGAGAGTATTGGTAAGGCATTGTCAATAATTATGTATGATTTGTGTTGAAATAAATAAATCTTATGTGACGAATTTGAGGATAATTAAAGTCGACAGCTGATACAGATGCTGAAACGTAATCAAATAATGACGAGGAATATATGGAATGTGATTTTTAAGCAGCAGGTGTCGTGAAGTGCTTCATATCGAAATTCGAAATTAGGATGAAAGATATTTCAGGTGTTAATTAAAAATAACTTCACCCTTCTGTGCACAACGTTTGCTTTAACAGATGCTTTTAGTTGATAAATTCATAAATGCTACTACGACGTTGGTAGCCTGAAGATATGTTGTCACCTTATTGTTAAAGTAGTTGTACATAGGCAACATTCCTTAGATAAACTCAACAGGTGTTATGCAAGCGTGTCAGTGTGATCTAATTCAGTGTCAGGAAATAGCTCTAGTTATCATATGATTACACATTTTTGATTTATATGTTGGGTATGTGTAATGATTTTGCATAGTTGCAATTATTCATTGCCATAGTGAACTACTTGCTGTTAGCTTAATATGAGTAGCTTTAAATGGAAGACCAGTAACTAACCGGGCTTTCAAGGTTATCTCGTTAAAGTGCGTACAATGCTTACAATGACGCAGTGTAATTGAATGGTTATTGTGTTTCATTTGTATACAACCTCACATGCTGCTGAAACCGGATTAAATTGGAATTCCTTAATGTTATAATTCATAAAGCGTGGGGTAAAGAATGTCGCTGTTAACTGAGCTGCTTTGGAAGATATGATAAAATAAGTCAGCTGCTAAGAATGTATTTCAACATGCTAACCTTAAGAAATTGCAATCAATGTCGACTTCAATGATTTTTAAACAATTTCTATTAGCTTGCTGTGTGTGTGCCATGTGCAGTGGCTACTTGTCGTGGTTAGTTATTGCGATTATCAGTTGATGTGAGGAACTAAGTAGAATGTGTACTTCGATCTGACCATACATGTGTAAATTAGGTCTGAAATCATCTGTCATACTTGCAGAAAATCTCATACCATTTGCTAAGTGCATAGGAATAAGATATATTTTTTATTCTTTCCATATTTTTGTTGCATACACTGAGCAGGTATTATTTTTATGTTAACACGCACATTTTAAATCCATGCGATATATCAAGTGTGATGATATTTAAACTGACACAATAAAATTAATGAAATTCCAGGTTTGTTGATCTATCAACTTTAATTTTACTATGTTATTCACAGAAGGTGCATTTAAATCAAATAATTTAAATAACAAATTAAAAAAAGGAAAATAAATATATGAACAATTTTTTTTTAAATGATTGATAGTTTATTATTGTAATGTCCTTATTGGCGGTTACAACTGTTCCAGTACAAAAATCCACACTAAAATATATGGTTTTCTTATTAATAGTTAAAATTTCAGTGCTTTTATTATAACATTTACACCAAACAAAAAATACAAAAAAAAAATCCTCTGACAGCCAAAAGTGTTATGGTCATACGAATAAAAGAACATAACCCTGTCAACGATCTTTAGCCAATCTCTTTCATCACCATTATGAGAGCACACATTTAAAATACGTACTTCCACTGAGCAATGGTGGTCACACAATGAGTTTTTCTGATCAGTCTTTCATTTATCAATTGCGCTTAAAGCTATTTACACTTCAGCATAAACTTTTAAAATCTCACATTTTCTTAACTATTTTTCAATACAGGTAGCTTTTTCGTGCCTATTACTTGTTTTACAAGTTAACACCCAGCAGTATACAACACCAGTACCGATTTTAAAACAAATTAATCGTCACAATGCTGATGGATCTTATACTTACGGATATGAAGCAGCAGACAAAAGCTTTAAGATTGAAACAAAATATGCAGATGGCGAGGTTCATGGAAAATATGGCTATGTAGATGACCAAGGTCAAGTAAGAGAGGTGGAGTATGGTGCTAGCAAGCGTGGCTTTGAGCCCCAAGGTAAATTCATATTACAAATCGAAATATTCTTTTCCAATTGTTACAATTCTAAAATCTTAGGAAGTGATATTAATGTTGCACCACCAACCTTGAAGAGTAATAATCCGTATCCTTTGGGACCAAATGAACTTGACGACGGACAGTATCGTGAAGATCCGGCAGTATATTACAAGGGAGGCAGAACCTCCGCCCCAGTCAGATACAATCAAAATAACTATCAGCCGCCAGCACCTCCACAGCCACAATGGTCTCCACCGCCCCAAAGAAATATTCCAGTCACCAGATTTAGCCTGGATGACCTTCAACAATCACCACGACCAAGATGGTCTGCCCCACAAAATCCAGCTCCACAATATTACAATCCACCACAGCCAAGATATCAACCTCCAGCACCCCAACCCCAGTATTATAACCCACCTCCACCACGATACCAAGCACCATACCAACCGAGTTACACGAACACGCCTTCTAATCATCATCCAGCTCTTAGAAACTTAGACATCTCAAGCGGTTCTTACAGTATCGATTACACAGGAAGGAAGTAAACAGGTCCACATCGACTTCGTGTGCAAAATAAGACTTAAACCAAACGTTTACAATTAAGAACACCCTGTGTGCTAAATTCATATTTTCTAAGAGTTACAGAATAATATATTTTACGTACAAATGTTGTGTATATTTATTTTATTATTTTGTATCCGCTTTTATTTTTTTTATATTGTCTTCCAATAAAGCTATATGTAATGTATAATACTCAAAGAATTACGTTCACCCATTTGGCCTTTACCGCCGTTAGGCATTTTGTGCAATATGCTCCGAGTTATGTAACCAGAGAACAACGCCCAATATTTGCCAAATAATTACGCCAACACAAAGCGTCACATTCCACATCGGTAAAATCGAACCGACAGCCTTTCTATGATAGCCACATGAAATTCAATATTAAGTCAACTGCAACCGCTGATATTTTTGGCGAACTCTTTTGATAGTGGGCTGCGTTGCAAGTGTGTTTTGTTGTTTGTCATGTAAACGTAAGCGGAATTTGCTTGCTGAACCAAGAGACCTTTCAATAAAAATAACACATACACACAAGCGAACGTTCCTGCTTTGAAAGTTGTTGCTGCAGTTTGTATGAAGTAAGTAGATCGAGACATGGGCTGTGGCCTTGCGGAAGTGAATAAGCACCGCCATCTACTTCAAGGCTGTCAGCATGTAAAAATGTTGCAGCGGAAAATTATTTGAGGAATGCGAGAGTCTTTCATAAATAAGGTAACACGCAACTGCATCTGATTATTTTGTGTGTCAATTTAATTTCCTTCGTATTCTATGAAATGATTCAGAACGTTGTCGTTGGCTGAGATTTAACCCAGTGGCATTTTTTATGTAGGAAATTTCGTCATATGTATGTACTCGTACAATTACGAACCGCTCGAGCAGCCATAGTGATTATGAAGTAAGACACACATATGAACTAGGAACATATTCGACATAAACAGGTTCTTGCTAAGAGGAAAGTGTTTTAGTGATTTTGTGTGTGATACTTTTGCATATATAATCTTCATTGTTTCATAAAAAGGATTTAAACAAAAGCTGTGGGTTGTGCGTTTGTGTGCAAACAGGCATATGCTACATTTGAACATGTGTGTGTTGCCCACAGCAGAAGTTGTATTTAATTGAAATTGTAACAAGTTTTTATTTGAGTGTTACAGATTTGTCGCTAAGCCACAACGAGATAATCGTTGAAAGCAAAGATACTTAACAGTTATATAACTTTTTGACATTGGGAAACTCTGCGTAACTTAATCCTAATTTTTCTCTGTTGACGAGTGTTTAGATGCGTAAGAGATATGAAAAGAGTTTATGAATTTCCAGTCTCATTGTCCTTGGATTACAAAGCAAGGTTAGGCAGATTAAAATATTATAAATGGAAGCACATGAGCAACAATACTTCTAATTACTAATAATGGTATATATACACAATTTTTGCATGAGTAAGTTGCTCCAAATTGGTCCAACATTTTACTATCGCCTGCTTGATCACTTATTGTGATCATGTACTTATCTTATATTAACCTAATAGTAAACAGATTGACTGTGGGCAGTTTTTGTAACAATTTAAACATTAGTGTTTGAAAATCACTCTTCAATTTCTTAGCTATGGGATATGGAACCCCAAATATCTAATTGGAACCGGAAATAAGTGGTTGGCAATAGTAGGCCCACTTGGAAGTAGTAAATTTTAGTGCATATTTACCTCAGTGACCGATGCTAAAACAAGTCTTTATAACATCCACATTTTAAAATTGCAATTTAGTTTTCAACTTGGCGTGCGCGATTGGAGGCAGGTGGCTAAAGTACGTGCCAGTTGGCCCAGGTCCACCCAGAACTGTAGACACAATAGGAGAAATATTTTTCAACCTCATATTAGGTACTCTTAGTAAAGTAAAATATAGCCGTGGGGAATAGTGGGTGTCTACGATAAAGTAACTTTCTTAATTAGTAGCTGCTTCTCTTTCAGGTCACTGAAAATGCTTAGAGAGAATTCCTGTCTAAAGTAATCCTCAAAGCTTCTCTGCTCGGAGTGGCTGACTTCCTCCACACGCGACACGATTAGTTGTCTTGTTAGATATGACCAGATCCACCTCCGACTGTATTATTATTATATATAAGTGAAGTAAATATTACCATCTTTGTTTTTTAGTATTTGTGAGAGTCTTCAGTCTTCTTCTTGACGACAAGCATCAATTTCATCTTCTGAGGTCCATCTGACAGCAATTTGATGCAAATTCTAACCCAGTTAGGGAACGTAGGTCTTACTACTTTTTATCGACTGGTACTATTGAGTACAAGTCTTTTTAGCTTAAATTACCCCTTTTATATAATCGCTAACATTATTTCAGTGATTCCTTAGTATGTAACCTAGTATGTCATAGCCCACATTTTGTCTTAATCCAGAACATTAACCTCTAAATGCGAAGAGCCCTTTAATGGCTAAAAAATATCCTAAGCTATGGATATCTATATATTATCTATATTATTTGTAGGATGATGATATTAAATACACATGAAATAGCCCTCTTTAATCATTAGTTTATAACATAGATTTTATACTGTTTGTGGCACGTTCTTTGTCCTTAAGGTTTTCTGGGACAGAGTTCAAATTAATGTATGCGTTTATATTTTAATCTGAATGATGTTTAATTGATCAGAGACCCGCAAACCGCCTGTACGGATGTTTATTATCTGTGAAAACAATGATGAAATTAAGTGTGCAGTGTTTTTTCTTTATCATGATTAGCTTGAATTTCTCCAAGTTCACTAAACTGAAATATGCAGACGTATAAAAAATGATTTGATGATCGAAACAAATTTATGCATTTAAAATATCTTTTTTGCATTGCCACGCTGCGATATAATCTTACTTACTTATTTGTGACTTAAGAAATAATGGTCTACTTACATGTGCGTGGGAATAAATGTATACTGCTGGCGTACACACCTTTGATTAGTATCGACGGAAAGTGTATACTGCGGAGGAATAGGATCTTGATTCATTAGTCATACAAGCGGTAAGTCACGTCACCAGGGCAGTAAGTCACAGAAAAGTTAATTCAAGAAAGAAACATCCCCTACTTAAGTTATATGTATACACATATGTATGTTGGTTCAACATTAATGTTAGCTCGGACATGTGTGTAGTATCTAACCAGATATAACTGACATATATACGAGCCATGATACGGCGCCTAGATAACGTTAATACTTCTCTTTCAAGGTAAGTTATTCATAAACCTACTGATAATTTGGATGAACTTGTTTGGTAGCTTAGAAGTCAAGTTTGAAGTGGTTAACTACTTATGAGTAATAAAGTACAGTAATGAGGAAACAAGGTTAAATATAGGCGATGTGTTTTTGCAATGGTCGGCCGATCTTTTGATTCACATACATTTTCGGATATCTTTTTAGTAAATTATGTTTTCACGCAAATTAACTTAAGTAAATTATGTAAGATTTCAATAATAAATTGAAAGTGAAAATGTGGAAGGGTAAAATAAAATCATGTTTGCTTTACTTCCTAATCATTATCTTCTGCTCAATTAAATCGCGTATCTATCGCGCAATCATTTCTCGTTTTACATACAATTTCATTTTTAAGTTTGCAATATTAGCTTGATTTCCGAGACCGTTAAATGATGCGAAATATGCAAGTATGTATTTCTGTGTTTAAAAATGTAATTCTAACGAATTTTCGAAAACGTGTGAACTCCTTCAATTTTCATACTTAATTGTCTTTGTTGTCCGTCGATGTCAGTATTTACTAGTTCTATGTGATATCATTAATAAGTGGAGAAAATATGATCAAAAACTGTAAACCTCACTAAAATAGGGCAACCAGACTGGAAAGGTAAGTTGGTGTTTGTCTCCCTTAATCGTATTTACCAAATCTAGTCAGCTCAAATGTCACGTGTATAAGAGACTTTGCTGTCATTATGCGACAATCGAAACAAAACACACAGACACACCTGTGGAAATGCCATTATTTTATCCAACATAATCTATCAAAACAAAAAACAGCAAAGTCTGTATTAAGAAAATAACGCTTCAAGTTGCATTTGTGAATTTTTTACCATATATAATGTTCATTGTATTGCTGTTCTAAATATCTACTTTGTTTCCGCAAATCGAATCATTTCAGGCTTACATATTTGAGGTTTCAATTTTCCCAAAAGTAGATAAAACAAGGCGTATTCGAGAAAAAGTTAAAATGTCTGTATTGCAGTTTTAAGCAGAAAGCCAAGCTTCAGAGTTAAAGTTGAATCAAATATCCAAATGCCAATAAGTTGGAATAAAAAAAAAAATCGCAACAGACCGGAAGTTCTTCGTCCGTAAATCGTATTGTCATTGAATAACAAGAAAACAAAATAATAAATGTCTGCAAACAGATGTGCATTAGATGTTTCTGAACAGCAACACTTCTTATTTCAATACTTAATTTGGTTAAAATTTGTGAATTTATTGAACACAATAAGTATATAAGTATTGTATAACAATGAAACACCATTAAAAGAATCAAAGGCGGATTCACTTTCCTATTCAGCGGTTATGTGGCTTGAGACAACCTAACAATAGATTTCAGCAATAATTTAATCGATATAAATAGTACTAATGTGCCTATAAATATATCATATAAATGTGCATACATACACGTGGACACGTCAATGATCTACCTAGAACTACTCCATTCCAACATTGCATTTAACATAGCAGTAACAGTAATTTTGTCGATATACCTAAGATAGAAGTATCTCACCTTTGTTAAACCAGCATTAGTCACCCAATTGACAATACAGAATCAGTCTCTGTGCATTAGATACAATTTATCTTATATCCATTCATTTGTCTTAAGACCATGTTTATTTTCTACTTTGTGGATATATTTTAAAAGATCACCACTAACATAAGATATTCTATTTCTTTTGGGGATACTTGAATAAGAAAGACAACAAAAAACGATTTTTTTGCATATCAAAATGTACTGTAAGTAGTTATATGTATGGACAGTCGTTTGACAACCTCTAGGCATACGCAAACAACAAACTAAAGCACTACGACGGTACCTACAACTGACTACTACTGGTACGAGTACTTCTAGGCTACCAATACTCACCTACTTTATCCATTCGTGCTTTCACTGTATATATCCATATTATCCGGCTGCAATCGCCAACTCGAAGGCGCGTATATCAAGGTATAAAAGCCCCAAGAGAGGTTTATAAGTGTTCAGTTATATTGGAGATTTATATATCATATGAAGTGTGAACGGTGGTGGCTAGTTTAATTAGCGCCAAGCAACAGTACTGCATATACCATTATAATCATTCAGGAACAAAAGACGGTTTTTTTTTCATCGCATCCTTAAATAAGAATCAAGTGTGTTAAAGTTGCAGTTACCCCAGTTTTTTTCCGCAAAAATGATTCTGGTATGTGTCGATAAAGAATATCAAACTATAGTGTGGTGCAATAATTGCAGTTAAATCTGTGCAAACTCATATTTGCATTGTTATACAAACTCGTGGCATTATATTATTCCATTTCAAGCAGTTTATTTTAAACTGAAAATTAAGAGAGCAAAATCCCATTTGGATACATGTACAATTTGAGTAGTGATCAAGGCTGCATTGTGGAAATATCTGCGAAGAAAAACTCCCACCAGCGAGGGAGAGTTCAGAGTTGGTTGTTGGATTTTATTAACCTGATTACGTTGGTCGGTTGTATAGACTGTGTTATGCTCTCACAGGTATTGCAATTGTTGCAAAAGAGTTGAAGTGAATTTGATGCAAATATTTTGTTGGTAGTACTGCACACTATGTGTTTGTGTCTGCGCCCAGTCATGACATAATAGCAAATTCCTCCGATTTTAATTGGAAGAACGGAATAACTTTTTGTTACTTGTTGTTGTTTTTTGTGGTAGTGTAGTAAAATGTCATTTCAACGATGGAACTCTGGTTCTGAATAGTAGAACTTTTTCCACTTGATGAAGTTTGAATGGATGAACAAAGACAGGAGTGGGGAAATTTCATTAGCAGGCATTAGTTGTTGTGGAATAGTTTTAAACTTGAATTCGTAAATTTTTCAGCTCCGCGGAATTTTGTTGGCTTCTATTGTGTGTTCAGCTATATCACAAGATTATCAAGACTATGAACCTGCCCAACGTTCCGCCTCACAAAGGATACGTTCAAATGCTTCTCCTTCAGATCCTCCCAGAAATGAACCAATTGCAATATTGAAACAAATTAATAGGTCTGCGTTTAAAGTGATAAATTAGATTCCGAAATTGTAATGATTTATTTTAGACATAATGAAGATGGTTCCTATACCTACGGCTACGAGGGCGCGGATGGCTCATTTAAAATTGAAACCAAGCTTGCGACAGGTGAGGTCAAGGGCAAATATGGTTATGTTGAAGAGAGCGGTAAAGTTAGGGTAGTTGAATATGGCGCTAACAAATATGGATTCCAACCGTCTGGGGAAGGTATTACAGTTGCTCCACCGACTTTAGTAGATGAGACAACCAATAGAGGTCGGGAGATTCCAGAATATGACGATGATCCAAGACCACAACGCCAATATGTAGGTAACCTTGAAACCGCCTATTCATTAAAGACTAATTTTGGTACTCTCTGAAGACACGTCCAAGCCGTCCACAACCATCTCCACGTCCGCAACCTATTCAATCACAGCCCAGACTACAATTCCCGCAATACGATGATTTGGAACCTGAGCCTCCAAGGCGTCAACAGTACTCACCACCACCACCACAGCCCCAACCAGGTCCAGCTCCTCAAAGACTACAGATTCCAGGTGCTCAACCTACAGATGTTGTATATTCTCCTCAACAGCGACCGGCGCGTCCTGATTCTCACTATTCTCAAAGCGTGGTAATACTTTAACTTACAGACATATATTTTCAAATGTTTAACACAGTTCTTCTGGGTAGGCATTCGGAGGTGAACCATCAAATGTGAAGCTGTCAAGGCCTTCCTATGCTCCAGGACCTAGTGGAAATAGCTTAAATAGCCAACCTATAAGACCAGTAATAGAGCAGTCTCAATATGGTCCCCCTGTACGGTCTCAACCACCACCACCAAGCTATAGACTTCCACCACCACCACAAGGTAGAAGCACAAGTGTCCTTGACCAATTGGCGAAAGATTATGCCTTGCCGCAAAGCGACACGCAACCTTTGCACGACATTTCATTTGGTTATTATTAAATGCGTGTAAGCTAAGAAAGAGTCTGATAAAAATTAAATAAATCTCGGAAAATAAGTCGAAATAAATAAACAAAAACTCGATTGGAAATTGGTTTTAGGATGTGTTTTCTTGTTTTATCTTATACCGCATTTGTTCGATTTCACATAGCCTCTGAACTTTCACTACCAATAGTGGCATATACAAAAAACTTGCTTTCATCAACGAACAATGTGCTGAATGTGATAATCAATTACTTTGTCTGATCAAACCACAAGGTCAAAAACTTTGAATAAGCTTTCATATAAAACTGTATCTGTGTCTGCAGAAAGCCACTTGAAAAACTCGTTGACTCATTACAACGTTGACTCAAGTTACACCGAACCGATCAAGGTCGGAAGTTGGTGCAGTTGACTCGTGGTCATGTCGTATGCGTGTGAAGAGAGTGTGTAGAAGCAACGGTATATCACCTTGATTTACAGTCTACGGTTCCATGTTGCGTATATAGTCCTCTAAGTAACTCTTGATTTTCTTGAAGTTGCAACCTGATAGTTGTCCACCCTGACTTTGCGGTGAAGGCAGTTCATGACCAATTTATTGGGTTTCATTTATTAGCAAGGTTCAATGTATGTACTATGGTATTTCACCCTTTAACATCAAAGAAATCATTGGCACATGGGATAGTGTGGAAAGGCTTTGTTGGTTAGAAAAATAACTGCTTTTAGCCTTGTACAATCAACATGAAGTGTGAACGGGCTACAGAGATATTACAATATAAATATAAGAAAAGGGATAAATTATTTTTCGCTTAACATATCACAATACTCATCTTCAGATATGAATATATACCAGATTCTTTTTTCATAGCACGGTTGTCGTCGCTGATAACTTGATGGGTTGCAAATCAAAACCATCTAGATTTTGAATTGTGTTGCAAATTCATGAATCATTGTCTGGTGAGCAAAAATAGGTGTAAAAATGTCTTAGTCCTTGAACAGCACATGCGAACAGTGGCAAAGGAAATTGTAATTATTGAGATAATGCACTTCAAATTTCAGCCTGTAACCTCACCTGAATGTGAAACGCAAATTAATCGAAAGATGATGATGTAGAACGGGTGCACAGTAGTATCATTATGATGTGACAGCAAAATCATTGTCAACTCAAGAGTTAGACTATAGCAAAAAATGATTGCAGAGAATTTGTGCTGCATTAAAATTTGGTTGTCCTTAATTGATCCATTTGCTGAGGGTAGAAAGTCGCACGAGAGTGTGCATTATAGCAGGAATACTTACACAAGTTATCCGCCAACTTCGTTGGCATCTCTCAGATGTTCAGTCAAGTGTTCATAAAGTGTTATAATTAATATTCTAAGTTGCTAAAACCACCGCGGATCCTTGTTTATTGGGCTCCTTCAGAAATGAATAATAAATGACTAAAGCATTTCTAAGAATATATTATGGATCAGTACTTTGAGCACTTATTAACTGATGCTAAATCAGATGAGTAGGGAGCAGGGCCTACGCATTCAGGGTAAAGTTGTTGATTGCTCCTAACTTGGCAATTGGCGGTATGCCAACAAAGATTCCTGTTATTGCGCAGGTCAAGTTGACATATAGCCTCATCGCGGCGGCCCTTTGGTAGCCTTCACAACATCCGTTGTGAGGTGAACTAATGTATGTAGAGAGCACCCTAGGCAAGAGGGTCCATATCCACCCCGACCAGACCGGCGGTTGTGCGGAGGGCTAACAACCCGCCCAAGAAAAAATACTACCCGTTATGGAAGAGAATCCTGTATTGGACTAACGGACGAACATTCAACAACGACGACACGGGACGAAAAAGGATTATGATTTGCGAGTGGCCTTCTGGAATGTAAGAACACAGCTCATAAATTGGAAAAGATCCTCACGCTGTATAAGGCGGATATAACTGCAATCAAGGGATCGTCGGATCGTCGGATTCCGATAGTACACATCTAAACATATAAGTTAAGTCGCGAAATATTTCTCTCCCTGACATGTGTTCCACGATGGCATCAAATCACCAGCAACGTTCCCACGAGCGGCAAAACGCTGCCCTAGCGTCTGGCGAACCAGAGACAGTATTGCAACCAGCCACATTCCATCACGTACGGCATCCGGAAACCCGAGCGCACCTGTGGGAACGATCCATCAACTCAGTGCATGCGAGGTGTATTTAAGGTAGTTGTGAGCAAAATTGTAGTGCAGTCTTAAGTTAGCGTGTAAGGGGTGATAAGTAAATGAAGAAATAAAAATATTTTTTTTAAACTATAGAAACGCAGAAGGGACCATGGACCAGTGGTCGTCGCGAGTAAATATAAAAGCCTGTCGCCTCAAGTAGCCGCCGTGCTTCCGAGAAAAAAAATAAAACCAGTAAGTCGCCTCAAGTAGCCGCCGGTCAAAAATTCTCGGAAAAATCGTTCGTGTCGTATCCGCTGGTCCCAAGATCGCGAGTGGTGAAAAAAATCTAAAGGGCCCCGGAGTAGCCCACAGTGTACAGTGAAGATCCTGACGCCGTGAGCAAAACGGTAGTTTCAAAAACTAGCCGCACCACCAGATCAACCAACCCAAAAACACCCGAGGATGATCCACTACATTATGTTCCTGTAAGCCTAGATTTAAGCAAAGATAAAAGAATTGAATTTATATTTTCCTAAACTTAAGAAAAGTGTTATTGTACTAAAGAGAATTTAAAAAGAAAATATTTGTATAAAATCGTTTAACAAGAAAAATATTTATATCAAATTATTTAACAAGGAATATTTATATGAAATAATTAAACAATTTATAGAACTAAGAGACAAAAAAATGTACAACAAAATATTAAGAATATTCCTAAATTGAAACATATCCATTTTACTCTTTAGTCGACTGATCAGTCCCTATCCCCAGTTGCTGACGCTCAAAACGTCAATCCCCGGTATCTTCTGTTTACGTTTAAAATCGAAAGTTACACTTCTCAAAAATGCCTGAAACGCGGTCGTCAAAAGTTAATGATTCAGTGGATCAGTCCGCGAGCGTCCCCGGTCCAAGTACTGACCCATCAAACCGATCAGCAGTCGGTAACGCTGCTACTCGCGATACTGGTACAAGAGACCGACCAGCAGTCGCTAGTACCGCTACCCGTAGTGCTAGTACCGGACCAGGAGCTAACAATGCCCCCAGGACAAATATTCAATCCACCCCCGAACTAGATGCGTTAATTAAATCTATAGTCAGTAGGGTACTCGATACCCAGGCCAGAAGTATTATCGAAAATGTACTAAACCCCAATGCAGAGCGAGTTATGATTGAAGATCAACCTATATACGCAGGTTTTTAATGATCGCCTCGATGACATGGATAAGATACCGGACGTGATCCGCAGTCTGAGAACTTTCTCAGGTGACCCGGCCGAATTCTCTTCATGGAAAAAGAGTGTCAGTCGCATTCTCCAAATTTACGAACCAATAAGGGGAACCCCCAAATATTTCGGCATATTAAGCGTGATTCGAAACAAAATTATCGGACACGCAGACACAGCTCTAGAATCGTATAACACGCCGCTTAACTGGGAGAGTATTTCCAGATGCTTTGCTTTACATTACGCGGATAAGCGCGACATTGGTACGCTTGAGTACCAGATGACATCCCTTACTCAGGGTCACAAAACGGTCCAAGACTACTATCAGGAAGTCTATTCACATTTATCTCTAATTCTGGGAAAACTAACGTGCATGGATATCAGTAACGAAGACATGACTTTGCTCACACAAACGTATCTAAAGGGAGTCTGAAGGGAGACTTACCCAGACTTCTGGGCATTCGCGAGCCTGTCGACCTTCCACAGGCGCTGCACCTTTGCATGAAACTGCAAAACCAAAATTTCCGGACCACTCACGCGCATGTAAGTCAAGGAGGGATAAAGCATCAACTACAACATCCCAAAAATATACCGCATAGGCATTACTCGCCACCGGTTCAATACCCAATGAATTCCCACCAGTTCTCAGGGTACCATACTACCCAAGGTCCCACCAACTCTAGGCAAGATTTTCGCGTATTCGAACCACGGCCAAATCAAGGAAACGGATTTTCTTATCAACGCCCCAACTTCAACAATTTCAACCAGACCCATCAGCCAACAAGGAATTTCCAGTCAAGCCCACACATCAAACGGGAGCCTCCTACCCAAAGGTCAAGTGCGTTGGCTAGAGAAGTCCACCAACGTAACCGCCAACAATTCCAGACCGACACCAGAAGACCAAGTAATCAAAATCATCAACCAGGAAGATATCAACCGAACTTCCACATTGATGCAGAAGAGGAGGAACTAAGCACATACTATCAGAATATGAAGTTGCATGACGAATCCAACCCGAACGGTTATTACAAAACTCTGGAAGAACCTTCTTGGTCAAATGTATCAAACATCTCGGAACTTGAACACTGCGATATTAATTTTTTAGGTTAAACGACTCTTCCTTGCCTTTTTTTTGAATGCAAGACGAAGAGTGGTGAATCCCTAAAATTTCTAATCGACACAGGATCATAAAAAAATTATATTCAGCCACGGCTTGTCGAAAAGCCGTTGCCCAACGAACAGTGTTTTCTTGCGAAGTCCATAGGTGGAGATATAAAGATATCTCACCACACAATAATTAATCTTTTTAACCAGAATAATATCAGGCTAAAATTTTTTCTCTTACCGACATTAAAAACTTTCGATGGCATCCTCGGAAATGACAGTCTGAGAGAACTTTCGGCCGTCATAGACACCAAGGGTGGCGTCATGACAATTTCGCACACTACTAGGATTAAAATTAAACAACAAAATTCACCCTCTGTAAACTCCCTTAGCATTAAAACCGATGGTATGACTACGACACAGTGCGATCTTTTGAACATATCCGTAAATCGCTTTCCTAATCTTTTTTCAGAACCCGATGAAAAGCTAACATACACTACAAAAGTTGTCGCTGAAATACGTACGACAAATGATTCACCCGTTTATAGTAGATATTACCCCTTTCCTATGTCCCTTAAGTCCGAGGTCGAAGACCAGATACAAAATTTACTAAGAGATGGCATAATCAGACCATCCAGGTCCCCGTACAATTCACCTGTGTGGATTGTGCCAAAGAAACCAGATCCTACTGGGGCCAAACAATACCGAATGGTTATTGATTATAAGAAGTTGAATAGTGTTACTATCGCCGACTTCCGAGATTGGCGAGGCGAGGTCCTCGCACAACTTGGCAAGAACAGCTTTTTCACGGTTCTTGACTTAAAAAGCGGTTTCCATCAGATTCCCTTGAAGGAATAGGATATTGAGAAAACTGCTTTTTCGGTCAATAATGGTAAATACGAGTTTACCAGACTTCCCTTTGGCCTAAAGAACGCTCCTTCAATTTTTCAAAGGGCACTCGACGACATCCTCCGAGATCATATAGGAAAGTTTTGCTACGTCTATATCGACGATATAGTGGTATTTAGCAAGACCGAAAGTGAGCATGCCCGGCATATAGAGGAAATTTTTCGTACTCTCTATAATGCCAATATGAAAATACAGCTTGACAAATGTCACTTTTTCAAGCAGGAAGTCGAATTTTTAGGGTTCATCATAAGCTTACTACGGATGCATCAAAATACGCTCTCGGAGCAGTATTATCTCAGGAGGATCGCCCGATAACATTCATTTCTCGAACGCTTAGTTCCACGGAAGAAAACTATGCGGCGAACGAGAAAGAGATGCTAGCGATCATATGGGCTCTAAGCTCATTGCGCAGTTACTTATATGGCTCTGCACTCGTCAGAATCTTCACAGATCACCAGCCTCTTACTTACGCGCTAAGTAACAAAAATAACAACAGTAAGATGAAGCGCTGGAAAGCAATTTTGGAAGAATATAATTACGAATTGCAGTACAAGCCAGGCAAGGCAAACGTTGCAGCTGACGCACTCTCCCGACCCCCTCAAGTTTCGCAGATAAATGCGTTAACATCAACGCAGCACAGTGATGAAAGTTCATCGCATGGACTAATTCCAAGTGTAGAAGTACCTCTTAATGCCTTTAAAAATCAAATCCTACTTCAAATTGGTACTCCAGCAAGTCATACATTCGAAATTGTTTTTCCAACATATCACCGTCACACGGTAATTGAACCCGAATATACTCCAGACAATCTCACAACTATTCTGAAGAATTTCCTAAATCCCTCTGTTATAAATGTTATAAAAACCGAAGAAAGGATCATGGGAATAATTCAAGAAATATATTCGTCCAATTTCAATAGATATAAAGTAAGGTTTACTCAAGCCCAGGTTACAGACGTCAAAAACGAAGAAGAGCAACAAAACATTATTATTAAAGAACATAAACGAGCACATAGGAACGAGAAAGAAAATAAAGCACAAATCCTAGAAAAATATTACTTCCCGGGCATGGCCCGAAAAATTCGTAAAATCTTGAAAAATTGTAAAGTTTGTAAGCAGAATAAGTACGACAGGCATCCTAACAAACCAGAGATCCAAGCCACTCCCATCCCAACATATCCAGGTGAAATAGTGCACATAGATATCTTCTCAACAGAAGGGAAGCTAGTACTTACTGCATTGGATAAACTTTCAAAATATGCTCAAGTAAAGGTCATCAATTCAAGGGCCACGGAAGACATCAAGCAACCACTTCGAGAAGTTCTATTCGCTTTAGGAATCCCCAAGACTGTTGTGGTTGATAACGAAAAATCATTCAGTTCGGCTTCTATCAACTTTATGGTTGAAGATGAGTTTGGTATTCAAATGTTTCGTACACCTCCGTATACGAGTACAGTCAATGGCCAGGTTGAACGCTTCCACTCAACATTAGGCGAACTTATGAGGTGCCTTAAAGCCGAAGATCGTCATCAGTCCCTCACGGACCTTCTCGCGAAAGCAGTATATGCATATAACTTTTCAATACACTCCGTTACAGGAAAGAAAACTGTTGAAGCGTTCTTTGGCAAGCGTGTTAGCACTGATCCGGTACAACTTGAAAAAGCCAGAACAGAAAACGTAAAGAGAATAGCGGAAAACAGGAAAAAGACTTATTATATCATAACAAAAACAGACAACCTATTAAGTCATATAAACCAGGCGAAGTTGTGTACTTACTTACTTACTTACTTAAGGTGGCGCTACAGTCCGGGGTGAACCTGGGCCTCAACCAACAAGCGTCTCCAGCCAGCTCGATCTTTAGCTAGCTGTCTCCAGTTTCGCACGCATAGTTGGTTGAGGTCCCTTTCCACGTGCGTGCGCCACCTGAGTCGCGGTCTTCCTCTACTGCGCCGTCCCTCGGGGGTGGATTCGAAGACTTTTCGGGCCGGAGTATTGGTTTCCATCCGCTCTACATGACCTAGCCATCTCAGTCTTTGGATCTTCACTCTTCTGGCTAAGTCGATGTCGCTGAACAGCCCGTATAGTTCGTCATTATATCTCCTCCTCCACTCACCGTCTATGCAGACGGGACCGAAAATCACACGAAGAATTTTCCTCTCGAAGCAACCAAGGGCAGCTTCATCCGCTTTTGACAAAGTCCATGCCTCCGCGCCATATAGCAGGACTGGGACGATTAAGGTATTGTAGAGCGTTATCTTGGTTGTTCGAGAGAGGGCTTTGTTTACCAGTTGCTTTCTTAGCCCAAAGAAGCAGCGATTGGCAAGGGTTATTCTTCGTTTGATTTCAGCGCTGGTGTCATTGTCTGAGTTTATAGCGGTGCCTAGGTAGACAAAGTTTTTGACTACCTCAAAGTTATATCTGTCTCCTGTGACGTTCTGACCGAGACGTCGGTGTTGGGTGCCCTTTCTCGTTGACAGCATATACTTGGTCTTACCCTCGTTTACCGCTAAACCCATCTTCGCGGCCTCCGTTGCAATACCCACAAAAGCGCCATTGACATCACGCTGCGTTCTTCCAATAATGTCAATATCGTCGGCATATGCGAGTAGTTGGACGGACTGCTGAAAGATTGTTCCTCTGGTGTTGGCGTTCGAGTTTTGAACAATTCTTTCAAGAACGATGTTGAAAAAGTCGCATGACAGCGCGTCGCCTTGTCTGAATCCTTTTTTGACATCAAAGGTCTCGGTTAGGTCTTTACCGACCTTGATGGAGCAGCGTGCATTCTCCATCGTCATCCTACACAAACGGACGAGTTTGGTAGGGATGCCAAAACTAGACATTGCTCTGTATAGCTCGTCTCTATAGATGCTATCATACGCGGCCTTAAAATCGATGAAAAGGTGGTGGGTATCGATTTGTTGCTCCTGGGTTTTCTCCAAAATCTGCCGTAGTGTGAATATTTGGTCGATGGTGGATTTTCCTGTCCTAAAGCCACACTGGTATGGACCGACCAGGTTGTTGACGAATGGCTTTAGGCGTTCACACAGTATGGCAGATAAGATTTTATATGCGATACTTAGGAGACTGATGCCTCTGTAGTTGGCGCAGTTCAAAGGGTCTCCTTTTTTATGGATCGGGCAAACAATGCTGAGGTTCCATTCATCGGGCATGTTTTCCTCCGACCATATTTTACAGATGAGTTGGTGCATGCTCCTTACCAAATCATCGCCTGCGGCTTTAAAAAGCTCGGCGGGTAGGCCGTCAGCTCCCGCAGCCTTGTTGGATTTCAGTTTAGATATGGCAATCCTCACTTCATCCGGGTCGGGTGGACGGAATTGTTGATCTTCGTCGTCCCTTTCATTGGGGTTGAATGGTTCGTTCTGCCTGACAGCGGGATTTGGTTCTACGTCGCCGTTATACAGTCTGCAGAAATGGTTTTTCCATATCCTCAGCATCGACTGTGACTCTACTACGATGTTCCCTTGATCATCCTTACAGGCTTCGGTTCGGACTTTATAACCTTGACTGGTTAACTTTACCCTTTGGTAAAACTTCCTCACCTCATTCCTGCAGTAATATCCCTCTATTCTGCCGATCGCGCGCTTCTCATGCTCCTTCTTTTTTCTCCTGAGAAGCCGGTGTTCGTCTCTCCTCTTCTGCTCGTAGAGCTCCCGAGCAGCTCTTGTCCTTCTTTGCAGTGCAGCTTTGTATGCTTCTTGCTTGGCTGCATTCGCCTGCCGACACTAGTTGTCAAACCAGGGGTTTCGTTGTGGTGGCGGATTGAAACCCAGCACATCAGAGGCGGCATCTCTGATGGCTTTTTGGCAATGCTGCCACTGGTCTTCAATACTTGATATTGGCGGCGTAGGATTTCTTAAGAGGTTAAGGGAGACACGATCGGAAAAGGATTTGGCTATCTCTTGCGATTGTAGCCGGCTGACGTTGAACTTCCTCACAGCATTTCTTTGTCTTGGCGGTGTTCGGCATATCCGCAACCTTACCTTGGCTACAACAAGGTGGTGGTCCGAATCAATGTTGGCGCCTCGGAACGTTCGGACATCTATGATACTGGAGGAGTGCCTTGCGTCTATCGCAATATGGTCAATCTGATTGACGGTTGATTGATCAGGAGATCGCCATGTTCCTTTGTGAATATCGAGATGTGGGAATCTTGTACTAGCTACTACAACATTTCGCCCCGCAGCAAAATCGATCAGCCTAAATCCGTTATCGGATGTGGTGTCGTGTAGGCTGTGCTTTCCGACCGTACTACCAAAGATGTTCTCTCTTCCTAGCTTTGCGTTAAAATCGCCAAGGACAATTTTAAAGTCGTAGCTAGGGCATTGCTCATACGTTTTGTTCAGGAGCTCATAGAACCTGTCTTTGGTGTCATCATCTTTCTCCTCTGTGGGGGCATGTGCGCATATAAGGCTTATGTTGGCAAATTTAGCCTGGATGCGAATTGTCGTGAGGCGCTCGTTCACGGACCTGAACGATAGGACTTCTTGCCTAAGTCTGCCTCTAACGACAAATCCACATCCAAATAGGCGCTGTTTTTGTTGTTTGTAGCAATCACCGTAGTATATATCACAGTTTTTCATCCTTCTTTTGCCCGGTCCATCCCATCGCACTTCTTGGATGGCGGTTATATCTGCTTTGCAGCAGTCTAGGGCTTCCGCTAGTTGTTCGGCTGCACGTGGCCTATAAAGGGACCTTACATTCCACGTACAAATCCGAAGATCGTTGTCCGTATATCGTTTGCAGGGGTCGTCATCAGTAAAATCATCCGTTTCCGAGGCTTGTTGTTGCTTCGTAACTAGCAATTTTTTTTGTGTGGCCGGGCAGTTACCCCGACGGCACAACCCCCAACCTGGAGGGCCAGTTCCTTTTTTGTAACCCCTAGGACAAGAGGTCGCACTTATAAGTTTGGCAAGTTGAGCTCGGGTGAACTACAACCAGTACCCGATGGCTACCACTTGGAGGTAAAATAAGCACAATTGGTGTGTAGAAAAAGTTACAACACTGGGCATCGCCAGGTTGACGCCAGTCAGTGCCTACCCGATTCCCACAGCACCCAGCCGTCGGCGAAGTTGTGTACGTCAAAATAAATAAACGTCTAGGTTCTAAGCTAACGGCAAGGTACAGAAAAGAAATCATTAAGGAAGATAGGGACACCACTATATTCACAAGATCAGGCAAAGTCGTACATAAGTCACATATTAAAAACTAAATCATTTCTTTTAGACTAACAACTATGGTAGGGGAAGTATTATCAGCCTACCAGATATTCGACTATTCCAACGCACAACTACTGACACTGGACAACGGGACGGCAATGTTGCAGAATATACAATTTAAAATCATCCATATTGTAAACTTGCAATCGTACGAAGACTTACTAAAAGACCTGAACGAGACGGTGACTACCAGAGTTAGCGACAAAGACCCATTGTATCCGTTTATGATCCACGACATCGAACAGACTCAACAACACATAAACCGACTAAAGCCGATTAATAGGGTAAAACGATCTCTAGATTTCATGGGTACCGCTTGGAAATGGGTTGCGGGAACTCCCGACCACGATGATTTAAAACTTTTAACTTCTAAACTTAATGAGCTAATTGAAAGTAACAACCGGCAAGTCTCCATAAATAATATAATCGAAAATAAATTTAATGAACTGGCGAAACGCGAGAACGAAATTTTAAATGAACAAAGAACAGCAAATATTTTTAAAAGAGAATATGCCCTCGTAATAAAGAGTAAAATAGATCTAATAAAGAATGAAATTTCAAATATAGATTATGCAATTCAATGGGCCAAGGCCAATATTATAAATTCGTATATGATAACAAATATTGAAGAAAGAATAATTGAAAATGTTATAACCAAGAATAAATTTCCATATAATAGCATTGATCAATTGTTAGAGTTTAGCGAGGTAAGAATAGCCATAAGTGATTCTAAAATTTTGTATGTTATCAGCATTCCAACAACAGGGAATGAAATATGTAAGAGTCTAATCGTAAGGCCCCTAAAAAAGGGCAATGTTATAAGTAAAATAATGTATAAAACAATACTGAAATGTAACAATCGAGTTTTTGGTCTAAAAAAGTATTGTACCACTTACGAAAATGTAACCATATGCAATAGAAATAGTGTAGTAGACATAAGTAACACTTCGTGCTTACCAAAGCTGCTCAGCAACTTACCAGCATCATGCCCTCTCATGAGTAATCAGAACATACAATCCGTAGAAGAGGTCACCAGTGGAACGCTGTTTTTGAACCAATTCAACGGCACGATAGGAATCAATGACGACAAGATGAACGCGACAGGATCCTTCATTATCCAGTTCCAAAACGCTACAGTCGAAGTCAGCAATATCGCATTCCGTTCAACAGAAGTTACTATGGTACAACCGATCCCAGCGCTGCTACAGCCACGGTCATCAATGAATAGAATCGAAGAAAACTTATCTCTGGAACTAGTGAAAGAACTTCACTTTACCAACAGGAGGTACATTGGATTCATCGACGACGAGAACTCAAAGAAGCAGTTCATTAGTTTTGGGTTGTCATCAGTTGGTATTGTGCTTACGCTCGCAATATCAACCCTCCTTTACATTAAGCATACTAAAAACAGCACAAAAATCGTAATCCACAAGCTACAGATTCATCGGAAGCCCATCCAGTAGATGTCACGCCGGAAATAAAAGATACCGTCACGCCCGCAGTAAAAACAACCATTGCTTACAAGGAAGATGAGGATCCAAAGGTATCAAGGCTAGGTCAGATCCCATTCTTCTAAAGTTCGAACGAGGACGCTCGAAAATTTAGCGTGGGGGAGTTAAGTCGCGAAATATTTCTCTCCCTGACATGTGTTCCACGATGGCATCAAATCACCAGCAACGTTCCCACGAGCGGCAAAACGCTGCCCTAGCGTCTGGCGAACCAGAGACAGTATTGCAACCAGCCACATTCCATCACGTACGGCATCCGGAAACCCGAGCGCACCTGTGGGAACGATCCATCAACTCAGTGCATGCGAGGTGTATTTAAGGTAGTTGTGAGCAAAATTGTAGTGCAGTCTTAAGTTAGCGTGTAAGGGGTGATAATGCCCAAGTAAATGAAGAAATAAAAATATTTTTTTTAAACTATAAAAACGCAGAAGTTTTTAGTTTATATCCACAGGTGTACACAGGTCATAGGTACGCCTAGTTGGTCCGCTGTGGCAGTTGGAAGATGAGCCATGAAAAGGCTCCAAAATCCTTCTGTCAATTTTTAGGTGAAAAATTCGATTTCGTCGGATCCAGTCCAGTCTCTGGATTTCTATAATACACATCTAAACACATAACCACAGGTGTATACAGGTCGTTGATACGCCTAGTTGGGCCGCTGTGGCAGTTGGAAGATGAGCCATGAAAAGGGTCCAAAACACAAGGACAAGGGATAATGAAAAAGAAAGAGTGCAGCTGCCACAAAACGTTGAACATATCTGAGCTTCTACCTAGTGGTGAGTAAAAATATGTGTGTGAAAATCGTGCTCGGAGACTTCAATGCCAAAATCGGCAAGAAAAACATCTTTGGCGGAGTGATCGGAAAGCACAGTCTTCACGATACGACAACAGTTAACGGCCTCCAACTCAGAAACTTTGCGACAGCACGTAATATGGTCATAAGTAGGACGAGGTTCCCTCGCAAAATGATCCACACAGCAAACCAGACGGTCGAACCGCCAACCAAATCGACCATGTGCTCATTGACGCCAGGCATGCATCAAATATCCCAGATGTGCGAACATTCAAACGTCGACTCTGACCATTTCCTCGTAGCAGTAAGCTATCAGAGCTCGACTGTCCAATGTCAGAAAGATGCACCAGCCAACAAAGAGTAGTTTTAACATTGGACACTTGAGCACACCGGATATTTCCAGAGCCTAAGAAGAGCAATTGTGTGAGAGATTCTCCGATATGCCTACGTCGAACAAAGGCGAAGGCAGAGAAAAACTAGAGCAGCGCAAGAGGAGTACCGGGCTATAGGACGAAAAAAAGCTTGTTTCTACTCCTGAAGAAAAGGGCTCTCGCAACCTCTCAGCTCAAGGATATCGAAGTCTATAGGGATATAATCGAATAATCTGACGAAACAAAACTGCCTGACCATAAAATGCGGCAATGTACAAAATATGTCTCTTAGGGATTGAGATGAGTAATCTAAGATGACCCGCTAGGTGGTCTGGTTTGTCGTTGTTATCTAGCTGCAGTTTGATGGTACATATATCTGGGAGCTATCTTGCTAATGAAGATTGGTATTTTTGATTGGTTAGCCCGAATATAGCCATTAGAGTTGTTGTGTGCAGGTACACATGACACCTGTTATACCAATACATGCAATTCTTTGCAACTTCTGCAACTTTTTTTGCCGTTGTCTGCTGGACGATTTTAGGCCTCCAAACAGGATGGCCACGTATGAGTCTCCCCAACATTTTGCACTACCCAAGGTATAATTTTGGGAGAGAGATCCCACGTCCTGCCGTATAGACGTCCAGAGGCCCAGTGCTCTAATAGCACGCTCTAATGCGGACTTGATATGTGAACTCCAGTTAAGTCCCTTGTCCAGGATGACGCCAAGAAATTTGTATCTTTTACAACAAATTTACTTATTGTTCTTTAATTCCTGGAATTGACTTAGTACTAATCTTATCTCATTTCATCAATTTAATTTAAAATTATGAGTAAGTTTCGTATTCCTTGGAACCACTCTAGTAACTGAACTTGTCGTTTACAGACCGGTATCCTTATATAGGGCGGTGTACCGGATACCGGATACCCAAGAAGGATTCTGCTTTCCAGAGTGGTAAGTTCAATTCTCCTATATGCTGCGCCAGTCTGGTCGAGTGCTCTCTCTATAAAGGAGACAGCTAAGAAGCTCTCGTCACCATACAGGCTCTGCGCCATAAGAACAATCAGCGGCTTCCGGACAATTTCGGACGAAGCAGCCTGTGTGATTGCGGGTATGGTCCCCATCGACATTCTCGCAAATGAGATGCATAGGGTCTACCTAAGGCGATCGACGAACCGGCCAGAGACTGGCGTAAACAGAATAAGGAAGGAAGAAAGAGCAGCCTCAATGACAATGTGGCAAGCCAGATGGGACACCTCAAACAAAGGACTGATTCCAACAATCGAAACGTGGACAAAGAGAGCAAGCGGAAACTGCAACTTCCCCTTACGCAGTTTCTGTCGGGCCACGGGGTCTATCGACAGTATCTCCATAGGTTCGGGCACGATAGCTCTTCCCTTTGTCCAGAATGTGAGGACTCTGAAGAAGACGCAGAACACACGACTTTCCACTGCAGACGATTTGAAGGGACAAGAATAAACCTACCAACACCGGAGCTCCTATGACGGAGTCAGCCGAGAAATGGGAGGAAATCTGTTCCTTCATATCAAACTTGCAGATCGAGCTAAGAAGTCTTGAAAGAGTAAGGCGAGCCGAACAGGAAAACACAGTCGATCCAGCTTGAGTCGCTAACAGGCCCGCGAAGTAATACCTAACGGCAGTTCCGCGGGGAGAGTGGTAGAAGAGTGCAGGGTGTGGGTTAGTACGTAGGCGTATTCCCGAAATCGAGAACTTGGGTTTGCGAATCGTGCATGCTAATGGCACGGGCTATTAGTATCTTTCGAAGATTGCCACATCCTTGGACGTAACCAAAAAAAAAAAAAAAAATATAGGGCGGTGTGCAAAAACTGTGTCATGAATTTTATTTGTTGTCAACAAGCAGCCCGGTATTGTTTCATTGTTTTGATCTTTGATGGAATAAGTCCTACTATTTGTGTGAACGCAACTACTTTATGCAAATGAAAACAGTCAGGAGCACATTTTGTCGATCCTTAAACTGAAAGGGAAGCTAATAAGGCTAAACTACATTCCACATCGTATTAATCTAAACATTTGTTGCAGTCTATGCAAAATGTCGGAAAGATAAGATGAGGATTTACCCATAATTATTCGGAATACATAATGAAACCTCACAATATTTATTGCGACAGTGTTAATTACGAGTATATTTCAGATTTGGGAAAATAAAAAAATATCTGAAGAATATCAAAAAATATGCATGCGAAAGAATGTGTAATGATATCATGCACCATTTATCGAGATACAATATTTCCCATACCATTTACAATATGTCGGCTATCCTACAAATGGTAAATATTCATTATCATATGCAAATTGCGAATTGATGAGATGTTTATTTTTCGGCAGGTGATGGAAAATATACAAAATTTAATACTCCACTTTTCAACATAATCATAGTCTATACAGTCAATTATCGGCATAGTTAGGATAATGAATCTATTAAGTGATATGATAACTTTGAATTCCAGAGTTGGTTTTAATTGAATATTTAATTGATGACAAAAGGATGAACTGATTTACCTTCCCTTTATTATTTTTTTTATGTGCATTTATGCATTTATTCATCATACAGAGGGGCTCACTATTTCCAGGCAGATTACGCAGATGGCTTCAACGTCGGCATATGATCTGATCAGTTGTTCAAAATGATCTCATTTAGATCGATGAAGTCGCACAAAATGCTAACAGTTTTACAAGAGCAACGGAAAGGGCAGGAAAAGGTCTTCCAAGCAGAAACCTATGCGATCCTAATGGCCACGAACTATATTGTGAAGAACAGATGCAAGGGGCGAAGTATTTGTGTCTGTAGCCACAGCCAAGCTGTGCTTAAGGCCCTACACAACCCTTTAACCACTTCCAAGATAGTCCAAGAATTCAAGTCTTCTCTTCATTGAATCGGCAGGTTCAATACGCTAAGATTTGTCTAGGTTCCGGGCCACCACGGAATCACGGGAAATGAGATCGACGATGAACTTGATAGACAAGGATCAGAGGAGATACTATTAGGACCCGAAAGTGGGACTACCCGCATCCTCGGTTAGCACGAGCTCTGCAACTGTCCCGCCTTTTTCGGATCAGGTGGCTGTTATTTGGTGCTGATGAGGTGAGAGCCGATGTTGTAGGCTCCTCATCACAAAAGCGTCTGCTGGTATTCCTCCGAAATACCATTAAATTCCATTAAATGTAGATTGTTACCTGGTAGTACAATGGACCAGTTTTTGAGTCTGAGTGCTCCAGTGTAGCGTTCAAAAGCCTCCGACAAAAAAAATGCCAAGGGTAGACCAAACCTTATATAGCCCAAGACCTGCTTGTTCTGAATGACAATAGTTTGAGTCAGTACCGGAGACTAATAAGGTGTATGATTTGATGACGCTTGTAAATTATTAATACATTGTGCGAATATTTGTAGCACTTGTCCATGTCATCCCAGAATATTGATCATATGAGCAGTGGATAGTTTTGGAATTTTAAAAGTAAATATTCACATTCATAAAGGGTTTTACAGTACAGAGGCAGGTATATTTTTACAGTTGATGCTGGACATGGTATACGATACTAAAGTGTTCTTTTGGGAGAGTCTGCATAAAAGTATAGGTCAATAGTGTTGTCATCATTATGAACGGAGGTTATACCGATCGATGGTATGCAATTTATTGGCCCAAATTGAATTATATGGCTGTGAAAGTCATGTGGTTCGAAACAGGATGTCGCTACTGATGCAACAAACGGCATTCTGGACGAGCGATTTGATGATGGAATGGATATTTCAGATTGAGGCTATATTTCAGTGATTGGTTATTGGATCATGCTATATGAATACCTTACACTTTTTCTTGCCTGGCACTGCGTTTCTTGCATTGCTAACAATTCAGGCTCCAGGTGCTGGTTTCAGGTGGGAAAACAGTGAAGGAATGTACTTCAAAAGAAAACACACACTTAAGTACAATGGCATAAATATAATAATTTTATTTATTTAATTACACATTACAAAATGTTTCAATAAATCATCTCACACAGAACAATTTGAGCAAACGTAAAACAAAATCATTCCTAGTCTAAATATGTCTACTCGCTAAAAGTTCAATTTACAAACAAAATCTAATTAAATAAGACTACCGCATCAGTCGCTTGATTTTTCATTAGTTGCGTATATTTTATGTATATATATGTATGAATATGCAGAGATTGCATTTAAGAATTCTTCGTCATCTGGATTTATACATCTTTTGAGGCTGATTTTTTTTTCTAATAAGGCTATAGGCCACAGTTTAAAATTAATATAATTCATACGCTATCACCAGATGAACACCTCAGTAATATTCATCTGTAAAAACAAAAATCATGTGAAATGGTTATAAAATCATTATTTATCTGTATGTAAAGTAAAAAAATTCAATTCAGGGCGAAAGATTTATAAATTATGCATTTGTGATGGATGAACTAGTTTACCTTTCAACGGTTTCGGATATTTTTAATAACTATAACGGCGGCGCGGCGGTATAACTCTCGTAATGTAGATATGTATTTATATATAAATACACATGTGCGATTATTTAGGTTGCTTCAGTAATATTTTATTTGCAAATACTTACTATTACTCACATTATCACATTATAATAAATATGTTCTTACTGTCAATGACTTAGATTTCACTTAAATAAAAGTTACGTCATCAATTTTCTGTTGAACATTGCTGCGTCTTTAATACGAGAATCACGAATATATTCGAATTTTTTAACGTTCGGATTACGGAAGTCGCGCCTACGATCGAGTGCAATGTCGTTTTTATTTTGTGCGGGATTAAAGTACGTATACTTTTGTGCAATTGGCTGCTGTGGGCGATTTGGGCCTCTATCTAAAGCTGATGGTCGATATGAGTCTAAGTTGACTTGATAGCTTGTGGATTTGACAATGTTTTGCAGAATGGCGGGACTGGGAGGATAGGAGCTGAAAGAATTCTCTTGGTTAGGGTTTGAATATTGGTATCCTGGTGGGGAGCTTTGTGCATTATTTCCACTATCCTTTTGCTTATGTGCCATCTGTCGGTAAATATCTGATGGATTTTTTTCCTCTAAAGTTGGGAAGCTGGAGGATGTTTTATGGGGTATTGGGGGACCGTAAGCAGCTGTAATCGATTCGACGTGTTCAATTTGTCTTAGTGGTGGTATATCGTATTGATTGAAATCGTTAGTGTCTGGGTAAATATAACCCTCTTGGTCATTTTCAACTGTCACAGTGTTTGTAGTTTGTGGTTTTGATTTTATAGGCATTAGCTGAAGAATTTCCTGTAAGGCGTCCGCAGCCTTTCGTGCTTCTTTTTCTGAAAGTCTAGTTTGTCGTCCATATATATTGAATGCATCATGTCCTGTGTATAGAATAATTGTTCTTGGTGTTAAGTATTATGAATTTATTTTTGTTTATTGTGTGTAAGTAGCAGTTTGTATGTACATTTCTGGAATGTGGACTTTGGAACATCTCGATACCCTATTTACATATGAATGGGTGATTAGTAAAAAATCTGTTTATGTTTTTCACGCGCTTCTTATGGTATAGAATTTTGTACAATTTAGTTAAGATTCATTCACACTTGATTATATGTACATATGTATACATCTTTATACAATTTTTTTTTAAATGAAGACAAGAACATTTTTATTTATGTATTATTGGAATTGGATTGGAATTACATGTTATTAAAACCAACTTGAGTTAATGTATGAGAAAATAATATTTACACGAAAAAATGGGGAAAAGAAAAGAAGTTCTGAAACCCACCTGCAGAAAAAAAAACGATAAAAAATTATCGCCTGCTGTCGATAATTATGTTGGTGGGCAAATAAAAATAGTGGGCAGACAAGCCTAGTGCAAAATATTTACGGAAGTGAATAATACGCAAGAAGAATGTTTAGTTTCTTTTGTAGTGTGGCCTTGTGGTCACGCATAGATGCTATGCTCCGAACAAAATTGTATCGTCATATCGTCTCTCGTCAGAAATTTTTTATATGTATGAACATTGATAAAAATATGATTTTTATTTAGTGGAGTTGTACTTAAGGGAAAAGTCTATCACATTAAAATTAATGACAATCAAAGATTTAGTTGAAATGAAGAGATAAGTAATGAACATTAATGACTTAAACCCAAATAGATATTTAAGAGTAATGATAGCAGGTTGTCAAAATATTCAACATTTTGTTTTTTATTTTGTATTGTCCACCGGATCGAAATATAGCAGAAACATAATTATTATTCGGCATGCTCAAAGAGGGCAGAATGTGTCAATTTGGGACATTGTTGAAAAAATGTTCATCTTATTAAGGATCGAAACTATAGCTATGATAAAAATATTTACAACTTCTGTTTCTTCGCAAATGTCAACAATTTATATAACATCGAATAATCTTAATTATTTTGGCATTCAGCCGATTTTTGATGATTTGTTAAGAAGTCGGTTGCGTCATAAATATATGAGCTGTGAAAATATAACATACGAACAAACCGAAACAAATCAAGAATTCGTTTTGATGACGGAACGGACTGAAAATTATGATTTTAATTTGAAAATTGTTGCTTGTAAACCCGTTCATACGCGATCCAATACCTATCAGAGAAGAAGCACGCTAACACGCCTTTCCGATTTGACATTTGACTTAAAGATTTGTGTTGGCTCAATTCGCATACAACTTTCATAATTCCTGTACCTCTTTCGAGAATCTGAAAATACTCAGTCGGCATTAAACTGTAGGATCCCTCCACTCGTGAGAGATTATTAGCACGCACAGCACGAATGATTCCTCTTAATTAAAAAAATAGTCCAAATAGTCCTCATAGCTCACTTAAATGTCGTCAACCATAATTTTTATTTTAAATACTTTAGAAATTGGAAAAATCAAACAGCAACACTTACAAGCGAATTCAACTAAATTACTATCTATATGTTGTAATTTTAATGGATGTCTACAACCAAAAAACTGAAGATCTACTAATTTTTGTATACGCTAAAATAATATTTTATAAATTAGTTTCTGCAACCATACTTTGAAATGTTTATCCAACTCTTGTTAAAATACCGCATTTACACATTCGTTCATTTGTATGCATACCATCACTAAATTTAACTTCTATTTACAGTGTGTATGAAATATGTATGTGTGTGACTGCATTTATAACTAGAATGTCACGTCGTCTTAAGTTGTGGTATGTTAAGGATGCTATACATTTCATCAATCCCTTTCAGTCGATAAGTCATCAAGCTATGACTTGATCAAAAACGTTTATGATTGTATCACTTTCGAAGACTTAATGATAAGTATGGATATAAACACTCCACGCATATAACTGGTTAGTTTTATATAAAGTAATAGTTTAGTGATTCCCTTATTAGATTAAAAGATTTTCTAAAATTTATATAGCAGAAATTTGAAATTAAATATCGGGAACCATGACTTTGGCTTATAAATGCATAAAAGCGTTCAATTTGAATACTGGCATAATTAGACGTAAAATAATACTAGTACGATTGTTTATCTTCACATGTTATGAAGTTGTGTGAACAGAAAATGCAAACTATATATTTTCTATCAAGCAAATCTTGTTAATTAAAATGCCTACTGAATTAAAAAAAATATGTTTTCATACATATGCATTTATATATGTCATAGCCATTGCCAAATTTCTGCTACACAAACAAAGTTAAAAGAGGTCACATACAAATTCATATGTAACAGTCCTATGCGAACGTATTGACATATTCCCAAAATGACTACAAATAACGTAGTTATGCAATGCAAAACTTTTTGAACATCATTTCGTATTCATACGCGAACCCAACTCAAGCATTCAACCACACCACCAGCACTTTCGTATACTTTCACTTTCGCTACTAAGTTTCTTAATATTGATGCCTTGACTTTCTACATCGTGAGACACTGATAATCACGTGGCTTGAAAGTGTTAGTACCAGTTATAATCACTCTGTAGATAGACTGGTTTACATCGATACTAAAACTATTTATGGGATATCCGCACTTTTCTGTTGTTGTCTGCTTTTTTAACAGTATATGGTACATGACTGCATCAATAGCGGAAGACTTGTGAGATGCAACGATGATGATGCAGTTCAATGAATCGGATCATTGTTTTTTTATAAATACAAAGGGTGATAATGCATGTGATCGGAATACATCTCAATAATATGATGAATGAAGTTATTACGAATACACTCGTATGTACACAAGTAACCGCTTATATCTTAATGTTAGTCGGAGTGAATGATGACAAGAAAGGTTGTTAGTAGTATACTGTTAAAGCACCATAATTGAGGGTAACCATAATTGAGGGTTGCATTCTTACGCACCGTCGTATGTTGGGCCATATTTGGATGGTAGATAGTTATTGGATGGTGCTTCAAATGCTGCGTGACCTGCGAATGGTGCTCCGCCCGAGTAACTTTGGGGCGGTAAGTACTGATGTGTTGCACCGCTAAACGATGGCGGTTTCGATGGCGGACCATAGTTGTGATGACCAGCTGGTATTTCGTATCTCGTAATAGCTGCAAACACAAAAAACAAATACGATATTATACCAATTGCAATTAGATACAAAAAACCTAGTCTACGAATCGCCAATAGGTTAAATAATTTGATTCCATCAACCTGTGTCCAAGACGAGATCTCTCACATACGCAATCTTCGGAAACCGGTATTCAACGTGAAAATGAAAGTTGTCTGACAATTTATTCGGTCGTTGGACTCGATACTTTGCCTTGCATTGCTGTAATATTGGTGCACTGGACTTAACGAGATCTATCTTAATCGGTGTATTTTCAAACTTCCTTCCGCTTTAAGAGTATGTTGTGCCCTCACTCATGCGTGAGACTAGTTTTTGTACTATTTTTTTGCGTTTAAGTTGGCTGCAGTTACTTAAGAATAATTATATAAATTAGTTACGGATGCACTTACTTTCTGTGTGAACAACTGGTCCAGCAGAGTGATGTCCACCAGATGAACCACCAGACAAGCTGCTTAGCTTGCTGAAGGGGTGAGACGATCCGTGGGACTGAGGAGCTGGCGAGAGTTGCGCAGAGTTTATTATAGCTTTGCCAACATCTGTCACTTTATCACCTGAAGCTGCCACTAACTGCGAACATAAGTAAGTAATTGATGCATTTGTCTATTTTGGTTGTATTTGTTTTTGATTATACATACTTTTCCACCAGCACTAAGAGCATATCCACTTCCTTTGATCAATTGACCTTTAAGTGCAGTAACTCCACCTGTTATTGCCTTAACTGCTTGGAAGATTGTATTCAAGACTGATTTTTTTAATGACCAAGGATCAAATTCTACTGAATTTGCCTAAAAACAATATTACTTTCAGTTTTGTTTTTACTTTATAAGATAGAATTTAGTTTACGTGTCCGTTATCGATTGACTTGTAACTGCTACTACTTCCAGAGCTTCCGGAAGCAATTGATGCTGATGCTCTTCCAAGACTAGCCAAAATACCCTACAGTAAATAGATGATTAATGAAATTATTAACTAAACATTATTGAAGTCAATTTACAGATTTCAAATGCGTCACAAGGTCGAGGCCGCCAGATCTTTTTGTTATTTGTGGATCGCTTTCAGCTATTTCACTATCTTCGCTGGAGTTTGCATCATCCAAAGGATATGTTTGACAAAGGAGAGGTAACAATAGAAGGAGAATGTAGAGTTGCTAGAATTAAAAATTCGGTATATAAATTAACGTGATATAAGTTTTAAGTGCAATTTGATGATTTAGTTGGAACTTGTACTTATGTGTGTTGTATTTTACATATATTTCTTTATTGTCACAATTGTATTATATTCATCCCAAAATTGCTATTATCGTTGTCCTGATTGACATCACATTCAGTAGCAAATTAAAATAAGGATTTTAAAAGAAACTAAATTGCTCCTTTGCAATAACTGATTTCAATCTTCTATTCCTTTAAGATGTATTTAATGTAATTAAGTTGCCAGTAGTAAACACTGAAGACAAGTCATTGCGCTTTTTCTATAAAAAATCTATGTCTAAGTTTAAGAGCGTTAGTTATTCCCCTCCAATATTGAACATTGTCCCCATGTATGACTCCCCATGAAGAGACTGAAGACAGCCTCAAAAATATGATAGACACTATTCCCTGGCACGAAAATTGTGCTCAGTGGTTCACTTAATTTCGTTGTGGACGTCAAAAACCAAAAATGCTCCCGTCAGGACGTCAGAAAAAATCTACGATATTTTGTTGGACGATGGATCAAATTGAAGCAATTTCAAATGATACATTTTTACGGCGGTTCGTAACTGTTGATGAATCCAGGATACTCTGGTATACTCCAGGAAACAAGAATTTGATTAAATTTGACATCCATCAACTACTTCTATTTTTCCTGTCGCAATTACCATCTCTGCTTTTGGGCATATAACTCTCCCCATTTTCTGGAGATTATAATTTTCAACACTCGTATCCAAAAATATTTTCACAATCAAATTTAATATGCGATAATAGTCTTCTGGGTGCATTATTGCAACATGCAAAGTCATCTTCATGCATAAGTATCATCATTATATTTTCGTTCACTTCATTCGATTCCACCAGCCGACTCTTCGTTTGAACACTCAAGAAACAGTAATAAATTACATAGTTCTTAACTTATAATACAACATAGTTCAACTTCCATATTTATGGCGATCCCGACAAAGATTTTTCACTCCTTTCAAATTCATTAACCAGTTTTCTAGTTGTGACTTTAAGCTTTAAGAGATACGGAATTCAATGTTAGAATAACCAAGAAAACCAGGTTCCCTTAAAAACCCAAATAAAAGTTCTAATCAAATGGCTTTGGTAAGAGAATCCATTAAAATAGTCTCGATTATTCTGGCATTAATGGTTTGTGAATTATAGAGACGAATAATAAATTGTTATAAAATAAAATTTTTTAATCTCAAAATAACTACAAACTGCAACATATACCAAAGGATGGCTTACAGATCTGGAATATATTTGTATTTGTGTGTTAGTTAATTTTGTGATAAACAGAAATTCAGAATGATTGTATAGCTGTGTAAGTAACATCATTAAAACCTAAAATCGTTTAATGATTTTAAAAATAAGTGCAGGGCAATGGCTTGCTAGATCATGAGATTATCATTCGTCTATGCCGATAAGACAGTATCAACGGTAGCCTTGAAAGACGTGTTACACGTGTTATTAGAGAGACACAAGATAATATACTGAAAATTGGACTCTCCATAAAACTCCAGACCCAAAAGGATGATAGGACAATTCAAAATACTAGCATCTCAAATTGTAATTAAATTAATTGTAATAATTGAGTAAGTATGTCTTTCTATTTCATGTTTACTTATTATCACTGAACTCCTATACCCGATTATTGAAGTGTGTTAAAAATATGGGTACAGTATAATTTTGATAAAGCTGGTCTAGTGTGAGCTGTGCTCTCGTTTCGAAGGTTCCATTTCTTCTAAAATTGTCAGTATTTGTTTGATAAAAAGAATTCGTGAAAATGTTTTGATAAACAAATCCTTGGGCGGATCCAGCTACATATGTTCTACATGTCCATAGGATCCATCGGGAGCTCGAGGTTAAATATCGTTTGCTCGAAATAATTTAAGGAGGCACATAGTTTTGTTTGCATATAGTTACTTTTTTTTACTACACAAAGTGATCCTTGCTTGGGCCGGACAGGAAATGAGGAAGAATTTGCTTTTCATGGTAAGTGACCAACAGTTAAGAGAATTCCCTGGATCTTTTCAGTACACGCTGAGTATGTTAACTATTATAATTATCAAAACAATGCAACAGTACAACAATAGTTGTTGTACCTCAGGTATCAAATAAAAAATCAAATCACCAATTTTTATGAAAACGTGGAAACGTATGTATGAATGGTAGCAAAACGTGGCTTTTGAAAATCATCTACCTCGTAATTTTTATTAATTGTATTAACAATATCATTCAAAATTTATTTGTATGGTGACCTAGTGAAGAATACAATAAAAAGAAAATATTTCGAAAGATACAGCCTATCATGAAAGAGGCTGGAGACAGACTCAAAAGTATTTGGAGATTACAATTTCATGTGTACAGGTGGTTTAATGAACTTAGTTTCGTACGAAAACCGAAAATGGTCCCTGGACGTCCGAACATTCATTCAAAGTTATCCAAAATGCTTGAGTGATTCTCTAAAGGCAATAAAGTAACTTCATACAAATCCCTAAAAAATCATTTCTAGTTTATGGCTTATTCGTCTTTAAGTAGGAATAATGAACAAAAAAAATACTTCTGCCAACTCGAAGACGAAGATCGGCCAACCGATTAAATTAGACGATACTAACTATAGCCAATTGAAATACATTAATTTCAATTGTAGAACTGTACAGATTTCTTTGCCAAAAAAGCTGTTCAATGAATGATATACCATTTCCATATATAGTATCAATGTAAAATATCTAATTAATAAGTAAAGAAATTATATTACACTGACCGGGGTAATACAAGCTATCTTAGAGAAGAAATTCTAAACCAGTAGTCCGTCCAGATCGGACTGGATGTCTGATAACCAGACGCTGGGTGATCCCCTGCGTATCTACACAGACGGATCGAAGACGGTCGAGGGAGTGTGTGTAGGTGTCTACTCGTAAGACCTCAATATTGTCCTCCCATTGAAGCTCCCTGTCCACTGTAGCGTATTTCAGGCAGAAACCATTGCGATAAAGAAAGCATTGTTCTGGCTCAAGTACAATGAAATATTCCAAAGAGTTATCACCATCTTTTCGAACAGCCAGGACGCGATTAAATCCCTGTACAATGTCATGTTCAATTCAGAAACATGCCTTAATTCCAGGCTGTTTCTTAACGAGATGACTGAGCATTTTAATATACACGTCACGTGGGGGCCGGGACGTTGTGACATATTGGGCAATTGCAAAGCCGATGAACTTGCAAGATGTGACACACCTTCAATTCCAATCACTAAATTCTACGATCTTCTTAAGAATTACACAATTGAAATGCAGTAGAGCGTCGATTATCCGAACTAATTGGGACAGAGGAGGGTGGTTCGGATAATCAAATTTGATCAACAAATTTGGATAATCGAACACAATCAAGTAATCCAATGTCATGTAACTCAAACGCACTTTATGTGTTATACTTATACATATTTTAAACAACGTATCTATGAAATACATATTTACAGTACATATAGATAATGAACAATTTGATAAAACGTTTCGGTTCCTTTTTCTTGTTGACGGCATTTTAAAAACTGACTCTCTTTATTGTAAATTAACAATGTTCACGTGGATACTAAGCACGAGTACGCACGTATGCATGTGCTAAGTGTACCGTTTATCCAGGAACACTCCCTTAGTTTTTGTTTTCTCATTTTAAGGCTTAGTACGGATAAATGCCTATGCGGCTGATTGGAGTTCGGATATCTGACGTCCATTAGCTTCCGATGTTGCGTTCGGATAACTGACTTTCGGTTAATTGACGTTGGGATAATGGACGCCCTACTGTAACTAAGGTAATCTGGCCAGCACTAAATCTTAAACGATCGCTCTGTCTGCTCAGACAAAGTAGACCGTCAATCGGAACACTCATCGGTGTCATAACCGGATACTGCGCAATTGGCATACACGCTCGCAGGATGGGTGTCCCATACAACGATTTCTGCAGAAGCTGCATTAATGGAGAGGAGATAGAAACTACAAATCGCCTCCTCTGCTCTTGTATCGCGTCGTATCATAACGACCCTACCCTGGCCTATGTGTGACTGCCCTCTAGCAGTCAACCACCAAAGCTATTGATGTTTATTTTAAAACCCCATTTCAAATTGTCATTATGACAGATTTTTCACAACACTGTAAACCCACGTAGTAATTTTCATACCCACGTGCCCATATCATACACATGATTAGAATATGAACTACTGCATTAATATGCCTAGTTTTTTTTTAACTAGATCCACGAACCAGTCTTGCTTGCCTCGTTTCTTTAGCAGTTCATTTACAGTGATTTACTTATTCCTCTGAGGTAATACCGATAAGTTAAGAATTAATAAATATTATTTTTGTTACCTTAAATTCCTTACACTTCAACAAAGCTTATCTGATTCATCTGAGAAGGATGACGATATCAAGACTAAACTTAGAATGGATATACGACTCAAACTTTTATTTTCATAAATGAAATAATTTAATCTTCCATCAATGTACATATGTATCTCAATTAGCTTATTTCATTGATGCAAAATGTTGCAATGTAAATCAATATTCCTGTGTAAAATACTTAAGGTAAATTGGAGCCATTATGAGAATTTTATTGGCAAATGCGAACGGGATGTCAACATGAGACTTTTTATCTTTTTGAAAACATATTGCTCCATTTGAAGTGTAAAGAGCCAGTAAAGAGGACACTTAAAAACATTCATAACGGTGTGTATGATGTATGCATGTTAGGTGTAAAGCATTTCCACTTAAAAATGAATAAAAAGATATCACATTAAGAATGTTGGTATCATTCACCGCTTATTGGTACAGTTATATTTATAGATTGTAAAGAAGTAATTTCAATTGATCCCTGTGTCATAAATCGATTTAATGTCTCCTCGGATTGTAGACGACTTTCAAATACGTCTATGTTTATTTACCGAGAGCGAAAATTGTAAGGCATGTAAGAGTTATGGTCAAGCCTGTTCAAAATTCAATATTATTGCACATATTAGTGCGTGGACCATTACTTCATATCATATCTATCTAACCATGCATAATGCGACAATATTGAAGCAAGTGTTAAGCTAATACTTTTACTAACCGCAGTGGCATACTTACTGTCATAGTGCAATTTAATTTACAAGTTTTACACCCGGAAAATCACATAATGCATCGTCATTAAAATTTTCGTCAAGGCATGCACACATTCCTTTCCATATTGAAAATAAACCGAAACCCTTTTATGCTCCGAGGTTCCTCTTTTTGTGTAAAACTATAAAGCTTCCTAAGTGTAGTTGAGCGTGCTTTGAACATACTCGTAACTTGAATGAACGGCAGAGCATAATGATATGTAGAGTTCTTGTGATTTATGTAGGAAGTAATAAGGATGTAAGGAACTTAAGAGACGTTGGAGGTACTCTAGTTTTGAACGATTTGTGATGTAGATACGAGATGACACTTTAACATCATATTTTTAAGTAATGGAAGTATGCTTTCACTTCACTTAAAAGGCACTGGTATCCATGATGATTTCCGATGTCAAATGCATGCTTTTTTTTCTGCCCAGACCAACATAAATTATTTTGTTTGGCAAGAAAAAATCGGTGCAAATTCATATAAAAAAAAATTAAAACTTATTTTTTTACTTATTACTAGCTTATTTTTTGCTTTTGTTAGCTTATAAATCATAAACTTCTTCCAGAATAACGCTGCAACAAAGCAGTACCTTGTATATAAGAATTAATACCGGTCGATTCACTCGATAGTTACATTTGACTGATTGACAATGGGATTAATCAAGTGGAATCGCATAATGATATGTCATAATCATACTATTCATATTAGGCAAGATTTCAGTGTCAGGTCAATGTTCGCTATCAGCCACTTCATCGCATGAAATTATCATTAGAGGGTTTGGTTACCCTTTGGCCTTACATTTTTTTCATTGTTGCTCCGAAATTGCTCAGGGTATCTCGTTGTACATTGTATATGCTGACATAGACCCAGTTTCAGGCTAACAGTGTTATAACATTATTTTGAGATCAAAACGTGCGTGCATGTGCATTAACACATATAACATCTGTGTTAAAGAAAGGTGAAGGAAAACGTAAGACATGTACATGGTACATGGATCAACCATTAAAGAGGGGAACAAAATAGTAAAAGCAAATCTAAAAAAGCAACAACAAAGTAGACAATAAAATGGCTGAACCATGATATTCCAAATTGAAGCTAATTAGGCCAGTTCATCGGGTCTTATGTAATAACTCTGTATGACCCGGATTGTTGCAACTTATTCGACTCGAAATTGCGCGCTGTCTTGCAAGATATTGTGAACTACTACTATTGTGAAATATAAATTAATATCTAGTATTAGGTAAAATGATGGAAGTCATTTCTTTGTATCAATTATGTATACAGAGACGATCTTCAGAAGGCCAATACAAACTGGAAGATGTCGAATTAATTCCAAATATTGCATCCCGTCTGTCAAATTCGGTAAATTCTGCTCCTCTGATGAAATTGGAGCAATCAACAGAATAGATTTTATTATGGATGACCTTAAAACAATCAGCCTTAAACATTTGTCTAGCTTGACAGATATTATTTGCCGCTTTCACTTTGGATTTTTCAAACTTCATGAATCACAATAAAATCAAACCAAAATGTCGTACTTTTTGTTGCCCACTGGTGTTGACTCATCGAAATCAAACAAATGTGGAAAAATGCCTCAAAGTTACACAACAAGCGTTAGCACTTAACGACAAATAGTTGGTGCTGGAAGTTGAAACATTTGTGCTTTCATACTAAACGTCTGACCGGCTTGTAGTATTAACGATTTGGTCGTTCAACCAAAGATCATGTAAATCGTATATACAAATCCTTCAAAGTCAACGCCCCTACAGATCGTTCAAAATGTTTAAATATTAAGCAGGTTTTATAGCAGACTCTGTAAACGTTTACCCACCTGCTAACACAAAAACGAAGAAGTGTCTAAAAGCTGTATGTAATACAAAGTGAAATCGGCTTTACGACACATCTGATTGTATTGATTTTGTGAAATATTGTTCGAAATTTGAAAGAAAAAATGTAATTTCGGGAACTACAGACTGAGGGGTAAGTACACCCTGGACTGTAGTGTCATTTGAACATTTAAATAGGTACATACATGGCGACGCGGAGGGTGCTTACCATAAAAGGTGTTGTAAGAGTACAAATCATTTAAATACATATCTTTATATAGTGAATGAAAATGATTCAAAAAATGCGAAAGTCAAGTTTCTCATCGTTTCCAATGCAGTGCATCGCACCATTTGATTTGATTAAGAAGAGCAATAGAAGAAGACCTATAATGTATTCTAATCACAAAATTATTCGTAATGGACGTCACCTCACCATGTCGGTTTTCTTTTCGCGTTTGTGTGCATGACTGCAGTACGATTTCACAACAGAAAATGTGTCTGCGAAAAACGTTTCACTTCGTTAAGGATATTAATTGTAATTTAATGAAATTAAAAAATTATGATACACTTTTAATAACGAACATGTGCACATTCGCATTTGTTTACATGACATTTAATGCTTACACAGAAAATCCACTGAGCATGACAAATTTGGATTCTCCCAGATTTGCTGCGAATGCTTTGGACATTCCAAATTATTGTGCAACCGAGATGAGCAAGGAAACTACTTAGCGACATTTTAAAATTAATGTTGGATTCTCAATTCATGTAATCCTATTATGAAATCATTCGTTTTTCTCGTATGAGAGAAGTGAGTTAATTACGATTCAAGGCTTAGGATGTACACTGTACATATATCTGTATGTATGTATGAATATTTAGTAGAAACCTAAGTCTGTGTGTAGGGTAACATATTTAAATTAGATTCAGTCAAATCTCAAATCAAACCTTAACATGATTCAGAAAATTAAGTTGAAAATTATTATTACAAAAAGCTAAATATTGATTCGAACATATTATGTTCACAATTTGACTATATACAAATAACTTCCTGTTATGTAAGTCAGATAAGATTTGACATCTACAAAAATCTTAATCATAAAAAAAAAATTCCCAAAAGAGATATTTGCGATCTTATACAGAAAGTTGCAGAGATGGGTGTCATTATGCTTAGGTAAGTCACTACATATTTTTGAAATTGCATCTATGACGATTACGCGCGACAAACTCCACCAATAAACTCTAAATGGATCAAACACTCAAATTAAGGTTTGTACTTTTCACTTAATCATCTCAAAGGCGATTACTGAAGTATTTTAAGAGAACAAAGACGTTTAGATGTACACATAACACAATAAGAGTCTGTGACGGCTTGGGAACCCATGTTACTTTTACTTAAATCTTCGTTGGTATTTCCAAAAGGTGTTAAAATTACCAATATCGATACCAGTGTTTGTCTTAAGACTTTCAATAACTTTACCGTAGTAGTGAAATCTGCTTGACATTATCTCATAATTGTTAAATTGCGGTGTATATATGTACACAAAGCCGGTATAATACGTATGTACATCATACAATCAGGCATCCCATAAATCCATTAAATAATTTGGAATCGGTACATAAGGTGCTGCTTTTAGCTGTTCCAGAGTTTAATAGAGTTTCATGTCCGTAAATTTAATTAAAAATATTGATTTATCCACTTTCGAATACCTAAACATTATACAAACATGCATAGTATACAAGCGATACTTTTTGTTTTGAAATAGAAATCACCACTGATCAAACATATAGTTAACAGACAATTTTCAGAGGACATTGATTTTCCATTTCGACCTTTATTTACCCATAATGAACGAGCACACATTATTTATATTTGCCGACATTTTTGCAGGTTTTCTGCAGCAGCTACAAGAAGTTGGGTTCACTCAAGTATCATGTTTCTCGTTTCACTAACGGAAGGAAGTAATGTGTGATCACTTTCTCTTGGCCGTGACACATCGTTGCGTATACACAGTGATCAGTTTTCACAGTTTTCTCAAAATCTTAGTGTACTACAGTACTTTCCACTACTGAAAACTTATATGCATGTTAACTTACCTTCATTTTGGAATCAACTTAAATTGAATTCCCTTGTACGTAGTATAATCCCTTTGAGTTAATCTGAATCCAGGTAGTTAATCAAATCAAAATCAAATAATCCACAATGCACTATTACGCGAAAAATCAGATAATCTATATGATGAGTATCAGATCCAAACAGAAACGCAACGCACGCGACTATCGTGTTTTGTATGTTCAAAAGTTTCTCCTATTACATTCCGTGTCTATACAGCGACGTCTTAAAATCGTTTGCATCAATGCCTTACAGACGCTCATGGTTTTAAAAGAAATACCACTCTCAGTTCTTTATTTGGATGGTTTATTTTGGATGTATGCTCTCTTTTTGCCCACCACTTCTTCATTACCGCACAACACTCACAGCTGAGGGAGCTTGGAACTTGTACGTGCGAATGTTGGCCTCAGAGAAAGGCCCCCACCTGTGGCTCTCTCATACTTCATACTTTATTGATATGCTTTTTTGTGTTGTCTTTTTGTGGCGTGCGTTGCTTTGAAAGTGAGAGGTCGCGATGGCATAAGTATGATGCAGAAAAACAAACCGAATCAAACTATGGGGTAGTATAACATAGTTTTGATAATGAATCCGTATTTAGTTGTTGGAGCGGCAAATGCATGCTCATGGCTTCGCTACATCTTACAGTGTGTGCATTGTATTTGTGGTTATAGGTTTATATTGTTTCTTTTTATTGGCATACCTGATTGGATCGCATTGTATCTGTATTTCTTCCTGAAGGAAAGTGTGATTTTTTGTCTAAGCATATTTCGTTTTACTATATGGGAGAGACTATCTATGTCTCTCGTTATCAGACAACCTTACAAATGAGGATCACACTCTTAAGATATTGTATTGGATCTATATTGAAATTTCATGTCTAGATATATTGCCTGTTAAATATTGAGTCAACATATTTTTATTAGGACAAATGGAACTTCAAATTTACAAACGATCAGTCTTATACTTCAGGCGATATATTAGTCCGGTGATATAATCCATTGCATAAAACATGCAACAGGTAAAATTAAAAAAGAGCCACAATAATCATGCGAAAAAATCAACCAACATGTTTTCTTTTTTTTCCTTTTTCATTAGTCTTCACAAAATAAATCAGTCAGCAATTAAATAAAGTATGTATCAAGATCATTTCAGGACCCTCTCTAAAATCTCACTGTTACGCATTTACGATTACTTTGTTGTAAATCAAGAAAACGATTTGCTCTGTGTATAATTTGTGAGACATGTACAAATATGCATGAAAGGAAGTACATAGAAATAATGAATTATTACAACATGGCACTGTGGTAAAATTTCACTTTAAAATGTCTCATTTACATACGTAATTCATATATATTTACTACAACAGACTACTAGCTGCTGCGAGCTATCAAAAATCCAATTCAATGTATGCCAGGCAACATTGTATGTACCTAGAGTAAATTAGTTCTCACAATTAATTATTTTTACTTTACCCAGTATTGTCCGTTAGAGTTGGAATAGCATGAAAAAAGGATAAATTATTCAATTCTTGCGGAATGCCTTCTTATAGAACCGTCAAGGTTTTTGATAATTTTTCTGGGCCCGTAACTTAAAAGTTTCCCAGTGCGATTCTCTTAAATTTGATATGGGTAAATCGGTCGACGGTATATTGCTAAGAAAAATTAAGTGGCCGCGAATGACTTTAGCATGTGGAAACACTTGTTGTTCGTAGCCAATTGAGCATTGGCAGCAGCAAGAAATAGCAAGAAATAGATCTCGATAGTGACTGATGCTATTACTCACTTCGAGTACTCACTGATGCTTCACACGAGTATTAACTTATTCGTATTAGTTTTGATCGAGTCCAGATAACAACTGAATTTCAAGCAGATATGTAGGTTGTTCTTGAGATTTTTCAAGTAAGCAAACCCATCGATTTTTTTTATCAGTGGACACTAAATTGACAACACTAGATGCTGTCACATGTGTATACAAACTTTTGGGCTGTGAATTTTACTAAATTTTTTGTTTATGACCCGCTGTCCTTATAGTTGTTGGTCTATCCTTATATTTACATTTTCCTGTTTTAAGTACATTACTAATGTGGTGGCCGTGGCGTTGTGGGTATGTGCGTCGACTCCTACGCACTTGGACCTACCTGTCTAGGTTCGATTCCTGGTATGACAAGAAATACTTTTCACGGCCCCACCTCTTTCGAGTCACTGACAATGCTCAAAGAGTATAACTGTCAAGAAAAAGCTTCTCAAACTTGGCCGTTCGGAGTCGGCAGAAAACTGTAGGTCCCTTCCACTCGTGATAGAACAATAGCACGCACAACACGAGTGGTTGCTGAGAAGCTAGGCCCTGGCTTATAACTTGAATCCACATTTTCTCAATTTCAAAACTGGAAGCAAGTTATCAATTAATGATTATTAATCGACCTTTATCAATCTCAACTCGTATCCCCGCTGTGGCTCAACTAAAACTTCATGTTGTTATATTCAGTTCGCATCTATCATCCAACCAGTTTTAAAATAAAAAAATTAATCATGCGGAAACCGTTTACAGAAGCCCGGATATGGTGCAGAATTAAAAACTGTGGGCACACGAATCCTACTATGTACAATCTCTCCTAACCCATTTGTATTATTTTTAGTGAAAGCCGCATTTCCTAAACCAGTCCTGCTTACATACGTGCTTCGATTAGGTACATAATGGTGATATTGATGATGAAAATCGATTGCTCTCCTTTAAACATTTCCTCCTAGACTACGTAAGACACATTCCATTTCGTATGCGAGTGACGTTTAAATATAAGGTAATTTGTTCAAAACTCTAAATTTATGCACATAAATACTTACAAATAGGTATGTATATATGAATATCTATTGGAATAGGGTATATTCATAAAATTTCCCAACTTTTTGAGAGATCATAAGCCCGCAATTAGACATTTCAGATGTTACATATTGCAATGCTGCTTTTTTGTTAAATGAAAATGAACCTCTTGCGACCTTCTTGACAGTTTAACCTCGAGGCATTGAACCATGGAATGGAATACACTTTTTTTCTGAATATACCATAACATTTTGGTCACAAGGTAATTAAACGACAATGGCTCAATAATTCATAAAGTGGAAAATGTAATTTAACTAATTTGTCTAAAGTTGGCGAATACTTGCATTATTTGACATCATATTATAGATGCCACATCCGGTAGTTTTTTTAAAACTTGTACAGTCATGCATGATGTTTGGCGGCGGTAGGCAATAGGTAATTTAGATTTCGCACGTGTTCACAATTAGATCTAAAGTTTGAAATCCGAGTAAGTTGTTTCATTTGAAGTATATATTTATATCTATATTGGTTTAATAGGAATGCATAAGTATTGGTTTGATAGGTAAAAACCATTAAAATCGATAGTATGTTCATGCTAGGTTGAGCAAAATTCGGGACATGACTTCCTGTAATAAAGACAGTACAAAATGATGATGTTTTTCTTCGTTGCAACACAGTGGTATGGAATTGGTTCTAAAATATGTCTATAAGTCTTATGAACCAAAACCCTAGCTCAAAGGCAAACATAAATCTAAGTAAGAGATGTGCAGTAATACATCGAATTTTCTGCTGAGGCAATCGTAGTAAGATTGAGGGTAATTAATTTCTTATGATGAGCACTCAGGGACTTTAATCAATGTTAAGTCTTTTTTTTTTGGTATTGCCATTTCTGTTCATTGAATTCTCCAGGAAATATAGTTTTGATGACTTTTAATTTACACTTATCTCGGAAACAACAAACTTGCATGCAATGAAAATGAATTGCTGGTGTTGATCCTTTTGTAGAGAGAAAAAGAAAGTCCATTTACGAAACCTACATAGGCAGCATATATTTCTTCCCTATAAGACGATATAATGTTACATCATAAGCTGACTAAAGTTTCACATGAACTAGACATTTCATCAAATTTGGGCTTAGTCCATTAATAATTAATAGTTCATTAATTTCACCAACAAACTTTCTTGTATTGTATATAAATAAATAAATAAAATATATCTTTCTTCTTTTTTTTCTAAAACTGTTATGGAAGTGGAAAGTAATATTGTCTCAAGATGAGATCCTTCATGTGTCGTCATCCTGAGAAGTTAGTAAGAAGAAAGTCACATTGCGCGACTCCTTATCTGAACACGCGTACATGCTCATTTCGCAGACTTTGCACTTTCATTCATTTATTGTCACTTATTTCATGCAAATTTCATTAGGAACATACGCAAATATTTTATGTCTAACTAGTGCAAATACTGCAAGACAACTTTTCACTTTAACGCCTACAGTTAAATTTCAGAATATAGGCAGTATGGTTTGCACTTTCAAACGCTTGATTTTCTCATTTGTACATAATCTAGTTTTTTTTTTCAAATTAAGTGATTAAAAAGTCTCTGTTACTCTTTAGAGTTACTTTTATTATTACGACTTTAAGGAGTGTCTGCCTCTAAATGTAACATGCAATCTAGCGTTATACTATAAAGTTTAATAAACGTTCCAAAAAATATCGAAGAAACTTCTCAACTCCGTTAAAACCTTCGAAAATGCGAGCGAAAGCAAAAGTTTCTGTTCGAGACTATGAGTTGTATGTTTGTTATTGAGAAGAAAAGAAGAAATTACAAAGGAAACTACTGCTGACAGCTTAGTATCTAAATGTTTTTTAATCTTTAGATTCGTGGAAACTAAAACTTCGCGAAAAACATTCTCCTTGAAAGTTCAAACTTTCGCTTTGCATACATACATCTCCCATTGTCGCCTGTGATAACATTCACATCCAGGTTCAAACATTTACAGTAATCGCTGCGGCTATTTATCATGCGTTGCATTGAAATTACAGTGGAAACGACATCATCCGTCTACGCAAGAACAGATACCAAACACAAAGCCCAGGTCCACGCTCTAAGATTACATGCATATCATACTATTCCTATTATATATAAATCGTAAAATAACAACTCGCGTATCGAAATCCAAATATATATTAATAATAAATTATGTATCATTTTATATGATTAGTGTAGACATTTCTGAACATGAATAGTTCTTTCAAAATCTATTGTAAATCAAATGTGTTAAGCGGAATTAAAAAAGAATGATCTGTTTCTTAATTTTAAAATTTAGTTCATGTTTGCATATAAAGTCTACAGATCCCAAAATATATATTATTTTCCCACAGGTGTCAAATTGCACGTGTCAGTTGTGAATACTCTTTGACCAAATTATCATATCACATTTTCAGTTGAAAATTCGAATACTGACTTCTTACACGTAAAAGCGGTCGATAGGCCTGAAAAATCATATGAATCAACAGCATTTTTGTGAACAACTCATAAGCTTGCTTAATGCATTTAGAGCAGTTTGAGTTTTGCTGCAATCAATACACCTTTCAAATATATGTAAATAAAAAACTGCTTAATTAACTACTTACAAATGCAGCAAGGTCAACACAACGAATCTGCTGCTTTATAGTTTGCCCAAACGTAAATATACAGGTGACGAAACAAATTAGCCATGATTAGTCGATCGTTAACTGCAATTAATAGCTAGTCCTAGAAGTTCTTTGCGTATTTTTTTTTGTGTGAATGCATGATTAATAAGTGTGTCAGGTCAAAAAGTTTGCGCATGTGAAAAGTATAGCTCTGTATTGACAGAAAGCGAGGGTGACTACTCAAATCTAGTAGGACTATGTCGGATAGATAATTTGCATGTTTAATAAAATTAATGGTTTAAGTACTGTCACACAAGAGCTGCTCATCGCGAATCTAATTAAATAGTATGTCCATCAATGTAATTCGACCTTAGGTAATGATACATAAACTGTCTTATGCCCAGTTTCACATTGGACGTTTAAACTCCACTTTTGATTTAAACTTCAGTTCAATGAGTTGTTCGGTTTCACAGTTTCGATTAAACTTTGAACAGAGTTCAATTTGTAGTTTAAGTTAAACTTGAGTACACTGTCGTTTAAACCTGAGTTCTACGCCATTTTGCTTCTCTAGCTCTATTTTCAAGCTTTCGTATTTTATTCTCTCTGAGATCTGATGTTCGGTAATGCGATCGACTCCTAGTATTGAAATCATTTGGAATGGATACCCATACAGCAGCTTTTTCCTTTGTTGGTAGAAAGACGCGCTACAAATGTTCAAAAGGGATGCACAAAAGCATTTTAAGACTAAAAAGCACGGGAAAAAACATCGAAAGCCCTTACAGATTGTAGCCAATGCATGCACCAAGTGAAAAGTCTTGCCATACTTTTATCGATCGCATTACACAAACGAAGTTTAAGGCCAAGTTCCTCCAAAAATCGAAATTTTTTTTCCCGCAAATTGTTAGAAAATGCTCTTAGAAATAATATAGAATTATTCCCGAAGGTCCTCAAGACCAATAAGTAGGTATACAACAGGGGAGAGCAGAGCGGGCCCAGTGGTAAATCCGACCGGAACAAAAACTTGAATCGCCTTTTTCTCGAAACCACGTTTTTTAAACGGGTGACACTGTTATTTAAAAACAATTGCACTTATCAACATGAACCAAGCGGCATTTTGCTCTTAAAATGTCTCTCTATGGTCGGTACTACAACCAAAAATATTCATTGTTATTTAAAAAAGTTATGAACAATTAAAAGTGAAAAAAGGGTAAACGATTTTGTAAAAAAAAAATAAAATTTGTTTTTGGAGGATCCATTAATAATTAATAGTTCATTAATTTCACCAACAAACTTTCTTGTATTGTATATAAATAAATTAATAAAATATATCTTTCTTCTTTTTTTTCTAAAACTGTTATGGAAGTGGAAAGTAATATTGTCTCAAGATGAGATCCTTCATGTGTCGTCATCCTGAGAAGTTAGTAAGAAGAAAGTCACATTGCGCGACTCCTTATCTGAACACGCGTACATGCTCATTTCGCAGACTTTGCACTTTCATTCATTTATTGTCACTTATTTCATGCAAATTTCATTAGGAACATACGCAAATATTTTATGTCTAACTAGTGCAAATACTGCAAGACAACTTTTCACTTTAACGCCTACAGTTAAATTTCAGAATATAGGCAGTATGGTTTGCACTTTCAAACGCTTGATTTTCTCATTTGTACATAATCTAGTTTTTTTTTTCAAATTAAGTGATTAAAAAGTCTCTGTTACTCTTTAGAGTTACTTTTATTATTACGACTTTAAGGAGTGTCTGCCTCTAAATGTAACATGCAATCTAGCGTTATACTATAAAGTTTAATAAACGTTCCAAAAAATATCGAAGAAACTTCTCAACTCCGTTAAAACCTTCGAAAATGCGAGCGAAAGCAAAAGTTTCTGTTCGAGACTATGAGTTGTATGTTTGTTATTGAGAAGAAAAGAAGAAATTACAAAGGAAACTACTGCTGACAGCTTAGTATCTAAATGTTTTTTAATCTTTAGATTCGTGGAAACTAAAACTTCGCGAAAAACATTCTCCTTGAAAGTTCAAACTTTCGCTTTGCATACATACATCTCCCATTGTCGCCTGTGATAACATTCACATCCAGGTTCAAACATTTACAGTAATCGCTGCGGCTATTTATCATGCGTTGCATTGAAATTACAGTGGAAACGACATCATCCGTCTACGCAAGAACAGATACCAAACACAAAGCCCAGGTCCACGCTCTAAGATTACATGCATATCATACTATTCCTATTATATATAAATCGTAAAATAACAACTCGCGTATCGAAATCCAAATATATATTAATAATAAATTATGTATCATTTTATATGATTAGTGTAGACATTTCTGAACATGAATAGTTCTTTCAAAATCTATTGTAAATCAAATGTGTTAAGCGGAATTAAAAAAGAATGATCTGTTTCTTAATTTTAAAATTTAGTTCATGTTTGCATATAAAGTCTACAGATCCCAAAATATATATTATTTTCCCACAGGTGTCAAATTGCACGTGTCAGTTGTGAATACTCTTTGACCAAATTATCATATCACATTTTCAGTTGAAAATTCGAATACTGACTTCTTACACGTAAAAGCGGTCGATAGGCCTGAAAAATCATATGAATCAACAGCATTTTTGTGAACAACTCATAAGCTTGCTTAATGCATTTAGAGCAGTTTGAGTTTTGCTGCAATCAATACACCTTTCAAATATATGTAAATAAAAAACTCCTTAATTAACTACTTACAAATGCAGCAAGGTCAACACAACGAATCTGCTGCTTTATAGTTTGCCCAAACGTAAATATACAGGTGACGAAACAAATTAGCCATGATTAGTCGATCGTTAACTGCAATTAATAGCTAGTCCTAGAAGTTCTTTGCGTATTTTTTTTTTTGTGTGAATGCATGATTAATAAGTGTGTCAGGTCAAAAAGTTTGCGCATGCGAAAAGTATAGCTCTGTATTGACAGAAAGCGAGGGTGACTACTCAAATCTAGTAGGACTATGTCGGATAGATAATTTGCATGTTTAATAAAATTAATGGTTTAAGTACTGTCACACAAGAGCTGCTCATCGCGAATCTAATTAAATAGTATGTCCATCAATGTAATTCGACCTTAGGTAATGATACATAAACTGTCTTATGCCCAGTTTCACATTGGACGTTTAAACTCCACTTTTGATTTAAACTTCAGTTCAATGAGTTGTTCGGTTTCACAGTTTCGATTAAACTTTGAACAGAGTTCAATTTGTAGTTTAAGTTAAACTTGAGTACACTGTCGTTTAAACCTGAGTTCTACGCCATTTTGCTTCTCTAGCTCTATTTTCAAGCTTTCGTATTTTATTCTCTCTGAGATCTGATGTTCGGTAATGCGATCGACTCCTAGTATTGAAATCATTTGGAATGGATACCCATACAGCAGCTTTTTCCTTTGTTGGTAGAAAGACGCGCTACAAATGTTCAAAAGGGATGCACAAAAGCATTTTAAGACTAAAAAGCACGGGAAAAAACATCGAAAGCCCTTACAGATTGTAGCCAATGCATGCACCAAGTGAAAAGTCTTGCCATACTTTTATCGATCGCATTACACAAACGAAGTTTAAGGCCAAGTTCCTCCAAAAATCGAAATTTTTTTTCCCGCAAATTGTTAGAAAATGCTCTTAGAAATAATATAGAATTATTCCCGAAGGTCCTCAAGACCAATAAGTAGGTATACAACAGGGGAGAGCAGAGCGGGCCCAGTGGTAAATCCGACCGGAACAAAAACTTGAATCGCCTTTTTCTCGAAACCACGTTTTTTAAACGGGTGACACTGTTATTTAAAAACAATTGCACTTATCAACATGAACCAAGCGGCATTTTGCTCTTAAAATGTCTCTCTATGGTCGGTACTACAACCAAAAATATTCATTGTTATTTAAAAAAGTTATGAACAATTAAAAGTGAAAAAAGGGTAAACGATTTTGTAAAAAAAAAATAAAATTTGTTTTTGGAGGAACCTGGCCATAACTGAATTGAAGTTCAGATTTCACTGTGAAACCGGAAGAGTTAAACCAAAATTTTTAATTCGGTTCATGGTTAACCTGAACTTAAGTTTAAACCTCCACTGTGAAACTCGGCATTAAGCTTATTTTCTGATTCCGTCGTTGCCTTAATTCGTGCAGATCCAAGTAATTTTCCAAAGGTTCCCGAAATGTGTGGTAGTACCAGAAAACAACGATGCTATGCTTGAATTGAGTTTGTTAGGTAAAATATAATATTTCACTAAAAAATAGGAGTGTGACTTATTTTTTATATTGTAACCGAACATTCAACAGTTGTCAAACAATTATTCACGGCTTGATTGAGGGTGTTTTTTTTTAAATTTATTTATGGACGGACATAAAGGTTCAGAAGGTTTAAGAGGCAAGGACAGTTAATTTGAGAAGTGAAAAAGTCACGAATGAACATCAATGAGAAGTGTCTACAGACGTACGTACTTCCTGTATTGGTTGTATTAAATAAATCACATCTTGCCGTATGGGATGCCATTTCTATTTTCCAATTAAATTCAAAGACATATCTCGAAATGAAAATGCTAACAACTTGGAGCTTGGAGCAACTTGGACGAAAGATCATTCTTTACCACGGCAACGCGAACCCTCGAAAATTTCTCAAAGAGTATTCCTCTCTAGAAACAGCTCTTCAAACTTCGTCATACGGAGTCGGAAAAAACTGTAGGTTCCATTTACTCGTTATAGATCAATAGCACGCATAACAATTATTGTTTAAGCTAAGCCCAAGTTCACCTTGGCTGAACCTCACTGTCGCGCTACCCATACTATTATTATTATGTGAAAAAAGTTATAAAAAAACAAGCAAGTGTATTGCTCTTATTATTTTGAACAATAACAAAATCATTATCAATAAATTGAATATTTGTTTTGGGTGTCTCTTAAAACGTAAGCAATTAAAAATCCAGTTGCATCAATTGAAATAAATACAGTTGACTGTTCCTAGTGTCGGCTTTAAGTCAAGATGAACATTTAAGATAATTTTGTACATTTACAGATTTATCGGATATATGCTATTGGATATAGAAACGAACAAATGCTCATAACTAACACATTGTGTATATATTTCCAGCATGTGCTGTGGCCATTAACATCCCTGAAGAGTCATTGCGGCAGCAATTACATATACAAATAATACAATCGCTTGTGCTGTACGTGCATCTGTTGTCGTTCGTTTTTTGTTGTATTTTGTCAAGGTTCTTAACTAAAAGGAAGAAAATATCATTGTAAGTATATTCTCGAGAACTTGACATTTCGATGCTACGTCCACCATCAATAAACATTGGAAATGTTAACAGAGATACAAACAAGAAATCTGCATCTCAAGGGACCACTATAAGAGAATGGTTTGGTTTGACAAAACATTTGTAGCACATACAAAGATTCTTAGTACTTATAAACATCGATGGAGACTTTAACAAGCTGTAGTGTTAAATATTTTAGTCAATGTCGAAAATGGCAGAAAAATAATCAAGCTCATCGGCCTTAATTCGAAGTGAACATAAATTGACAGCTCAGTGTTTGCAAATTTGTTAATATCTATGCTGTTTTGTATAAGTATATGTATATATGAAGCCGTTTTTCATCCTCTCATCTACGTAAATTGTAATGTTTTAATGCGTAAATACACGCAACTCAAAGGTTTCCCTGAACTACCGATTATCATATCTTAACAATATGGCTGAGTAATTACAATCAAACTTATGTAGGTACCGGGACACTGGCTCCCAAACTGTCCACACAAATAGACAATGTACTGGCACAGGTTTCCTCATTACGAGACAATTTTGGCCTACACACATGAAGACAAAAATTCAGTTACTTTGCTAGAAAACTGACAGCGGCTTGGCAGATTTCCATGGCAAACTTGAGTTTAAGAGGGTTAACTGAAAACGCATCCCTAGTACAACGTCTATAGCCGCCTGCGCTTTTGAACAAACACCCGCTACGCACGATCCGACAGACTGTACAGCTAGATCATCCGCATAGGCCTGGGCGTAGGCGTTGGAGCTATTAAGAGCGTCAAGCAGAGCGTCAACCAGTACTGTAGTAGAATAATAACAAAAGCTAAGGAAAACGAGAATCGAGGAGAGAATAGGAGCGTTATTAGTCAGAGTAACATAAGTTCATTTTAAGCACAGTTTGCAAGGAGCAGCGAAAGCGATCAGTTGCGAAAATAAATAGTGAATCTATCGAAAACGGAGTCTTTTATTTCAAAATTTTACAGGAGAGTCAACCGCTTACAGTATGCTCAAAAAGGATTTACATGGAACGAATATATTACATCAGAAGGAATGAGTTTACATAGGTAATTTTCTTACCAATTTTAAGTTGACAAAAGAAATCAGATCACGTATTTCTTTTCTATAATACTATACTTCAATTTCAAGATATTACTTTTGTAACACTTGTTGGAGAAAAAACACGAGTTAGGCAATCTACATACAAACCTACCTAGATATAAACTACTTCAACTCCAATATGCTATACAAATTGGAGTATAATACAATAACTCAATTATGACTTCGAAGAAAAATCTTTAATAAATAATAAACTGAATGAAATAATTAATGTAGAGATATCGTATTCCTGAACACCCTCTAATTTGTATCATTTCCATGGTAGCAAAAACGCAAACTTTCGTCCAAAGAAAGAAATATGTATTTGTAAGAATATTTGTACTTGGATTTGACCACAAATGTCCGACTATAGAGTACGTATTTTTTTGCCTTATGTGTATAGTGAATAGTGATTATATATTATATAATGGAAAAAGAAGTGTAAATAAAGACGCCCACAGGTTTCATTATCAGTATAAACATCCTACATCAGTCAATAGTCAACTCAAAATTGTTTAAAATGAATCAGTGAGTAAGACAATATATTTCTTGGTTAGTTTTTCGGCCACAAAATGCTGTGAATAGAATGTGTGTATAGAGCAATAATAATATTCAATGTTTGTATATTGGTCGTTCGAATTTCTTGTTTCTTGACAATCAATCAATAGTCATATTAAGTCGACAATTTATAACTTTCTTAAGTTACATATATGTATTCATTTGATAAAAAAGGCTAATTTTTTCGCAAAAGAAAAGGTGGAATGCAACCTCTCCCTCAAATCATCTTCTAACTCTGTTATGGTTCAAATAATTTTCCAAATAACTTCTCACATTTTCAATCACATGTATATCCGGCGGTTAGGCAGGATTTTGCAAAGTATGTAAAAAGTACTCCAGGCTATTAAATGTTTTGTGGTTCGGGTCGATGTCTTGTTAAATGTAAAAACCGTCGTCGATTTTCAATGCTTGTGCATTCCAATTTAAATTATGGTTCAACATTTTTGTGAACTTGTATTGATCCATATTTCCGTTAATAAAAACTGATTTTAATGGCAGCAGCGGATTTTTAGCTCTGAATGAAGATTTCGTTTCCTCAACTCATTTTGTTCGCTTGTTTATCTGATCTAAACGAGTTTAACTTACTTTCGCTTGAGAATAAAAGGGACTCCTAGAACAAACCCAAATCATTATGTTGATGTCGAGCAAGAAGCCCATTTCATAAAAATTGCGTTTTCGCGGCAGTTTTGGGATTTACATATTTAAATAAATAAAAATTTTGTTGTATATGTGATGTTTCTCCAGCTGTTGAATAATCCAATCCTTATCTGCTGCATTCATTTATTATGTCTTCCTTCTATTTGTTAATTGTAGGAACTAAACTAAACTGTCGACGAACAGTCAAAGGGAAGCCACTAATACATTTTTCATACTTCTTTAATTCTTCTTTATTATAACTTTCAAAATTCTAGCCCAGTTTATCTTATAAAATGCATGTAACCATATGTGTGTATATTGTTGGCGGTTCATTATCAGATATACACTAAAATAGTCAACGTTAGTGTAGGAGAAGAATAAATATTGTTTGATACCTGGACCTCCGGGTCAATGGATTTTGATCTTCTATTTTAGCAGGAACGCTGTTATTTCATACTACACATCAGATCGTAGAATACCTGTTGCACTTTCTCCTGTATTCGCTTTTCACAAATATAACATCTGACAAAAAAGTCCTAAATCTATTGAGAGGCTATTTTTTATTTTCCATCATTTAAACCTAAAACAGCTCTTTCAGCTACACTCCAAAACTTTGGAGGAAACCTAAGGTGGTATTCATACCAAAGTGCGGGCAGGTCACGCACAGCTTACCAAAAGACTTCAGACCCATCACCATCTCTTTATTTCTTTTGAAAACAATGGAAAGGATAGTGGATCTACATATCAGGGAAAGCATACATTTTAAATCCATATCACATACCCCCGCAAGGCGGAGTACTTTCCCCTCTTCTCTGGATATTAGTGGTAAACGAAATTCTTATAGAACTTAGTAATGACGGCTGCAAGCAAATAGCCTGCGCAGACAACATAGCCATAATGGTAACAGGCAAATTCTTTCATGCCATTAGAGACATAATAGAAGTCTCACTAACTAAGTTAGAAAGGTGGAGGGGCAGAGCTCGTACTGTTCACAAAGAGGTAAAATATACCTCCTTTTATCCCACCAAAGTTGAAGAACAAGGAACTAAGCTTTACTTGTCAAGCCAAGTACTTGGCGTAATATTAAACAGTAAGCTAAGCTGGAAACCACATATTCAGGACCGTATTAGGAAAGCGGCGGTAGCTATTCATACTTGCAGGAAGGTCCTCCCCCAAATGGGGGCTGAAACCGAAAATGACACACTGGGTATATACAGCAGTCATCAGACCAATTCGTATCCTTGTTTGGTGGCAAGCATTACGAAACACAGTCAATCTTAAAAAAAATCAGCAGTATACAAAGATCTGTTTCCATTTGCATTACGGGTGCACTCCGGTACACGCCTTCAGCTGCCATGGAAACAATGCTACCACTACTACCCATGGAGATTTACAGGCTGGCAGCAACCAAGGCAGCGCTTAGGCTGAGGGAATGTAATTAAAGTGCGCCCGTCGTAGACTTCGAACTTGGGTATAAAACACTTACTCCAAATAGAGAAAACTGGGCATTAGACTTAGTTAGAGAATCTACCTATCTGGAAGTATACACAGACAGATCCAAAACGTAAGAAGGCACTGGACTGGGAGTATTCGCGTCATCGCAGGAAATCTCCTTTTCCCTGTTCCACTGTCTCACCACTGCAGTATATTCCAGGCAGAAGTTAAAGCTATCCAAGAGGCTGCCCGCTTACTCTCAATGAACCCAATAGACGGTATAAAATCAAAGATGGTAAAACTTTGCGCCTATCCTATGCTGGGTCCCTGGGCATAGTGGTATTCCAGGCAACGAAAGGGCCGACAAGTTAGCTAGAACGGGTGTGGGTTTGCCACTGGCAAGTAATCAGGACACCCCATACCCCTCTCCACAAGTAATAAACATATTGTACTTACAGATGCCATAAACGCATGCTTTTTGCCACGGTTATAACATGCTTTTGACTTAAATCTAGTACGATTTGCTGATTTTATCTGCCATCGTTCTAACTAAAGTTTTGAAAGGCCTTCGAAAATTGTATTGTACATATGTCGTTATTACCAATTTTACTCTATGTTCTAATATCCCATGATGTATAAATTGATGTTCAAACACAAAGTGTGAAGTCGACTTTCCATGGTCCTATGGTATTGGTTTTACACAACAACTCTTCCCCTTTTCTGGTTTCTTAAATTTGTTACTCTTGATATTCGGAAATGTAGAACTTTTCCCGCATGCCTTGCGTTTATCACCACGAGGTCGGTGTGTTTGGTGCTTATCATATTTCGTAATGCTTATCACTGTTCAAGCCAAGTTCAAGTAGAACAACGTTAGATGTCAGCTTTTTCAACATATGTAGCGTTTTGTTCAAAGCATCTACCAATGCCGAATACCGGAGCATTTAAAATGACTGGCTATCACATTTGACAGCCGCGAACAAAAATGACTGGCTATCTAGTATGACAACCACGAATATGATTTAACTTACTTTGATTTTGCTAACTTTGCCTCTTATTTTTGCTTAATCGGAAGATAGTATCGAATTTACACAGACAAATATATGTACATATTTTATTTTGCCTTTTCCCAAAGTTTGTTCGCTAAAATAGCGTAGACAAATTCTCGTATGCATGTAAATATATCTACGCAAACATGTTTCTTCCTCACACTCCGTAATACGTATACCTACAAAACGTCTAGTCTGTGGGGACAGTGGAAATACATGACCACAGACAGATTGCACTTGTATGTGCACTTCTATGATTGATGCACGATGAAGCACAGCTAGCGTACATCAAAGTCAATTTTGGGTATTTTTGAGAGTATGTACTTATAGTTTTAACTAGCATTATTTTAAACAAGAAACATTTTCTAACAAAGAACATTCAGAAAAGCTTGATGATGAGAACTTGAAAGCAAAAGCACCGATTGCAAAGGAAGTCCTGAAGAATTTTACTGCCGTTTGAAATGCAAATACGGGACTGAAAATATTAGTGAGCAGATAAATTCTGTAAAGAACGACGACTTCGATTCCTTAACAGAACTTACAGAAAATATTGATGTTAATAATGTTGAACGCTCTAAATAGGCTCCACTCGTTTCAGTAATTTAGCTCCTTAAAGCAACAACGGGAGAAGATTATTGACAGAAAATTTCAAAAGCTCTTAGTAGTTCAAAGCTACTATACCTAAATGTGCATTTAGGATCGTTTTCTTAATTTTTATTAAAAACATAATACCTTGAATTAATTACATCATAATACGACCTTGTGATCTTTAAATTGCAGATACACTGATTTTTGGTCCTTTAAATTTTGACTGAGTGTAAACGATTATCATAACGTCGCCGCCGCTCACAATATTATGCTCCAAAAACTTTATTGTTTATACATATGTATGTATGCGCCTGAAAATATATGTGTTTAAATTTCTCTAATTCTACACAAAAGCGATGACCCCGACGTATGTAAGTCGAGTCCGGTTTTTAATATCTACCTTCTCAAATAGGAGTAATGGAATGCTCAAAAGCCGAGAGAAGTTATGTGGTGTATAATGAATATGTTCGCAATGAGGATGAGTTCGCAAGTGGCTTAGGCAACCGTTACAGATTTTTGTGGACAACCATACTTCGTTGCGAACGTTATTTACTAGTGCCTCGAAATATTTTTAACCAATAATATTAATTATGTGAAATCGTTAATTTACAAGATCATAACCTCGATTTATAACTATAACCACTTTTAGCGACCACCACGCCCTTGTGAAACCTGATAGTATTATGTCTGATTAGTATGCAGGGCCGGACGCACCATATGTGAAGGATGTGCAAATGCACAAGGCGTAAAGCTCTTAGGGCGCATTGTGAAGACTAAATAAACCTTGCTATCTATGCATTTCAGAGTGCTGTGGCATGTAATAATACAAATTACATGCATGATTTCATCTGTTCACACAAGAGACCATTCACACGCAAAATTTCATTCGAAAAAGGCCAAAATAAGAAATCCCACCAAGATGTTCAAAAACATCTGAAAATAATAAACTTAGTTCTCAGTACGTATGGAATCAATTGAGCCTAACGTTCAGAATTTATTTCTGCGATTGAGCACCATCAAACAACCTCCAAACTCAACTGGTATAAAAATATATTCTACTAAAAAAATCAAAAAGTATACAATGACGATAAGTGCGCCTAGAAGCTCACTATATTTCTGCCAGGTAGTTGTCTTCCGGATAATATTCATACTCAAATGCAAAGGAAATTTATTTGTACATGCGTTCACAAGTTGTATAATACTATTATTATACCCAAGTTACGGGGTGTAAGATTGTGTAAGCACAAGGCTGAAATAATAAATCTTATTTACACTAGCTTTAACATATTAACTAGTTCACAATGTCATTTTATTTTAGTACATTTAGTTCAGTAGTTCAACAAATTACGGAATATAAACGGAATTCAGTAAAAATAACTGAACTAAGCTGAACTAAATTGAGTGCTTTGCTTTGTGTGTGTATGAACATTTTGCACACACTGCTTAGTTACTTACGAGGCCAACGGCCCTTGGAGGGTCTATACCTAAACAGTAACTACCTTCCATCGCTGACGGTCTGGGCACGCTGCTTCCAGTCATCAAGCCCAAGCTGTCGGAGGTTTGGTCTTCCTCTCATTCTCGAACCAGGATGTCCGGATTCGAAGACCCTCTTAGCTGAAACACTAATCCATGCGACCGATGTGACCAAGCGTGGGCAGTCGACGGATTTTTGGGCAATGACCGGCAAATTAACGTAGGGATGCGACAGCACGGTCTTTATCACGGACGGTGGTGTTCGTGAAGTGTGTATTAAAGGACGATAGTGTGAAATTGAAGTTTTTGTGTCTGTTTATTTACAAATATACATAATTATCCGAATTTAGCAAGGATTTGAACCTTTTCTTTCACTGTTTTATTTTTTTTATTATCTTCATTTTACTAGGAGAATAAACGCTGCTCCATCCAGGTCGGTAAAGACGTAACCGATACCTTTTCTATCAAAAACGGATTCACACAACTGCCCGTATATGCCGACGATATTGACATAATCGGGAGAACGATTGCCACTTTTGTGAGTGTTGCGATGGAAGCCGCGAAGATGAGTTTAACGGTTTATGATGACAGTGCCAAGTATATGCTCTCAACGAGAATGTACATCCAAGACCGAATCCATCTTTTGAAATCCACATTCGAACACACTATAGAAGAAGACAGCGATTCAGTTGGAAAGGAACCTTAACAGGCTGGAGACGCTTGTTGGTTGAGGCCGAGGTCCACCACGGACTGTAGCGCCACCTCCGCTCGTACTCATTTTTCCTTATCCTGTATGAATTATTGTTGTTTCTTCTTTTCGAATGAGTCTTCCCCACCTTATAACATTATTTTAAAATATCTTATCTTGACTTTCGACAGTATCAATTGTATTTCCGAATTAGTTCTGAGCAACCATGATACACAGAATACAAGGTAACATTAATTTTCTGTCAAATGGTATGACGTCACGTGTATTACACGATCATATGATAGTAGATGCAACTCATTTTGAAATTCAATTGTTGTGCAAAGATTTTTTAATATAATACATTTTTAAATGAATTCAGATATATAAAATTGTTTTTATTTACATATTTGCATAGGTATTATATATTTATGAACAAGTTTTATTTAATTTTCTTCTGACATGCAATTTATTTTGGAAGTTATTGTGGGAAATGGTTTCAGTGCATAAGAAGTCGGATAATGTATTTAATAAGTGCAGTGGATTGTTAAATACCTTATCCAACTTCTTCAACTCTGTCATTATTTTTGGTTTGGTTTATGAAGACCTCCTTCGGTAACCACGTTCTTCCACGTTAAGTCAGTGGAAGCCTCGTCCGTCCATTCCGCGTACGTATCCAGTAGATCGCCCACTTTCGGTTTAAAGCCATTTAGGAGGTATCCAGCCAGGTACTCCAGGGCGTCGTATTTGATGTTTTCCATCTCGTCTACTGCGCAGTTGTGTCCTCATCTTCGCATGGTATGTTGTCATAATCAGCAGCTAAATTGGAAAGAAGATCCAAAGTAATAGTGTACTTTGTATACTTACTGACCCTTTTTCGGCCTGAACATCTGCACCCATTTCGATGAGATCCGGGGCAAGGATATACTCAGCTTCAAAGTTTTATTTTAGGCAATCGAAAAGCAAAGTCAGCGACCTTATGCTTATTAAAATGCCTTCTTGAAATGAAAAGGTTAAACAAAAGGAAAATGTTTCACTTTACTGTCTGTATTTTTTTCTCGCTTCTTATTATTATTTGCATATTTCAGATGCACAAATTGCCATTTTAATAAATAAAACATTTTAAATCACACACAAATTTTTTCAAACGCTTCTAAAAGAGACGAAACTGAATCTGCAAATACGATTGTCAGATATGTAGAATACACGTGACGTCATACAAAAACCAAATGAAAAAAATAAGCTGCGGGAATTGGTTGCCTTGTATTCTGTGTATGATGACGAGTAACGATTCATTACTTTTCGGTTACATGAGCTGATGGACCAGTAACAAATTAAATGTGTTTGTTATTACTGCTCTCCACTTTGGGTACAACAATTTTGTTCATAACGCATCAAAAGAGTTCCGAATCTGATAAGATATATTTTGGTGGTGGTACTGCTTAGATCGTTGAAGAAGTCAGCATCCACATATTCCAGGTATTTACATCTGTGAGCTGGCTTCTAGTCTTTTGTAATGGCAGCAACCATATTACTTATGAATGATCTGTTAAGAGAGAGCAGATACTTAGTGCGATTAGGATATAGGTTGCGTTAGATTATCTTAAGGGCATGTTCTGAGTGCACCCCCTATTTATAGATTTATAGCCAGGTTTGCAGTTTAAAACAGCAGTGTACAGTCAGTGAGTCATGTGTGGTTTGAGACTCATTTTTTTACTTATTACACTATATTGGTGTTGGGACGTAGTAGAAAGTGCGTCGACTCCGATGCAGGGGTTCTTATTTCAATCCCTAAATAAGCATATTTCATAATTTACGGTTCCACCTTCTTCGAGTCGCTGACATAAAACTGTAAGTTACTGCAAAAACTGGATGTTAACCCCTTCAGTTCGGAATACTTATTTAGAAATAAGTGAACGTGAGTCGTTAATACTAAATGAAATACCATATAAATTTCAATGACATATTATATAACAATACGAGGAAAAAAAAACTTGAATTAAACACAAGTAAAATGTCAAAATGCAATTTTTGAATTAAGCCATTATGACCTACCGTTAAAGAAATATAGTAGAACAGAAATAAACAGAAAAAAACATGGATTTACGTTCTCTTAGCTCTCATTTTTTGGCAAGAATTCCGTTGGTACCATCACAGTATTTTAATAGCTGTCTTTGATTCACCATCCCACATTTGTTTTGGTCGTTAAAGCTTATAGGCAATATTGCTCTTTGGCGTCAACAAATTGATATGTATGTATGCATAATTATAGAGATCATTACGACAAGTGTAAGTTATACGTGCGTACGTGATCAGTGATCACCAATGCTACACATGCATATATATATATATACAACTGCCAAATTTTCATCATTAAACCTAACTATTTAATAAAAATATTCTTAAAGAATGATTTTTTTCTGAAGCATTCGTCAATACTCTTATTATCAACCAATTTACGTTTTTACTTATTTTTTCAATATTTTAATTGCCTCTAGTGATGCAATATCTAAAATACGTATTCAAAATCAAAATATAATGTCGGTATATATAATAATTAGTAATTACACTACACAGCCTGCGCTGATAATCAACGAGTACCTTTTTTCTAAAATCTACGTTGTGATTAATTTTAAGTCGCAAACTATGTAAGGAAATAACTAAGGGAACACAAAAACGAAAAACACTGTCATGTTTAAGCGATATTGAACATAAAAGATCAGATTCCCATGATTACCATCTCTCAGATTCTTGGGGTTCAGTCAGCGCATTTGAAAAAATTGATACTGAACATCAATGACCTTGAAAAATAAATGTACGAAGGCGATAAATACAAAGAAATTAGCATATTTTATTCCACCGCATATGTATTGCACGTCTTCTTAATCAGACTCACTAGCCAAAGCTCTTGGCTGTGGTGTACCCATATCCACTTGCTTGCTTTCTCTTTGTGCAAAACGCCATTCGTAATAATCCAAAGCTTGTTTCAGTTGGGATTCGTACGTTTCTGTCCATTTCGTAACTGACCAAAAACAAATGGAAACATTATTGTAATAATTAACCTCCGAAGAGAAATCCGAAAGAATCCAACTACAAATTTAGTACGTGGCTGATTCATAACAGAATGAAAAAGAAAGTGTATAAATAAATGTGCAGAACTCCACATGCATGTGTATAACTGCCAACGATAGTTGTATAGGTGTATATTTGTACTCCCAATTAAGTGAATCACGTTCGAGTTATACAGTGAATATAGATGCATGGAACGCATTTAAATGTTGCACTATAACACACGATTCGTCAATCTTAGGGTTTCATAGAAGTATGTACATAATTAAGAATGTTTGTATGTATTCATACATCATTTGACATTTTTTGATCAGAATAACAAGCTTAAGATATCTTCACCTGAAAATACATCATACCTTATCTTATAGTTTAAATTTAACGAATTTTTTGTCATCAACATTTTATGTCCCAGGCTTTATAATTAATGGCTTCACATCTTCCTAATTAAACAATTCTTGTTAAGAAAATGCTTCTCAATCCGGACCGGACTTCACCGGTATGGGCACATATACCTTTTATACCTTTTCATTAGTTAAATGCGATAGGTTGGATAGTCAGGTGAAGCACACCAATTTCATCCAAATTAAAGCGTACTACAGAAACAGGATGCTGTGCAAAATGCCGAGTACTCGGTCGCATAACTGAATCCTCATTCTAATACCGACAGCAAAATTCCATAGCTTGCTATCTTTTTCGTGGAGACGACTAACTGGGCTCCATAACGCCACAATGTGGTGGGGCTACCACTTACTATTTACCTACCAGACGTACGCATCCTTAATGCGATCAAAATATTAGGCGAAAAGACTGGTTGTACTGCCGCTGACATCAAAATCTACTTTTGTCAATATCAAGAGATGAATAACACATTAATGACATCTAAGGTTTAGTGCTCAAAAATTGTAGAATTGGCTGTTACAGACCCCTACAATACATTAAACGCATTGGTTCTTCGAAACCATTTCCCAAAAAATTCCTTCTAGTCCACAACCACCGTATTCACCTCAATCTCTGTGGACACGGTTTTGACACGATTGATGAGATAATATACGAATCACAGCTCACTTCCTTCCTTGTCTTTGTAGAAATAAACTTTAACAATTGTTTTGTCGAGGATTGAAAAAGCCGTTAGCGTAAAAAGAACTATATAATGCATGTAACTAGATGTATAAGTAAAATATTCTACTTCCACATTAACGCCTGGAACAAAAGTACTTGAACTAAATGTTAAGTCGTTAAATTTAAAATGCGAGATCTAGAAAAATGATAAAAAGGTATGGTTAATGTCTGCTATGAAAAGAAAATACATGAAGAAAGACCACAAGAAAATATATAAGCTAATAATATATTCTCACTTTCTTTGCACGGAACATAATAAACCAATAAATTTAAAAAAAGATATATCACTTGGTTAAGGTCTTGTCATTTTAACAGAAATTGCTTGTAATTTTCTTAAATATATTTACGTAACCAAAATATACATTATGTTTTTCCAGCTATCGGTAATAGAATTGTATTTCTAAATACATTTTTAATGTTCATGTTATTGTTTTACACATATTCTACTCATAAATAAATATTATATACCAGAGTGTGAGTGTTGTTCTAGAAAAAAACATGTGTAGCAAGAAGGTAGTATATCAAGCCCATATTTTTTCCATTGTTAAGTATGTGTTACTTCAGTACAACAAGCGTGATGTACCCTATAGACAACTTCGAACTGAAGGTGCCAATTGGTACTAACCCAGCACATATACACGCATGAACTAAACGTATTTCAAGATTCAAACGCACATTTCGAGTGTGTGCAAAGCACTTTTGAAGTCAAGCATTGGTACTAACTACAATAAAATAGCTCCAGACTACTATGTAAGTAAAACAGCACCACAGTAACCATGAACGTTTCGTTGCATGCGGTATCAGTGACAAAACAACTTCTGGTAGTAGTTGCTCCGCTCTCTCGCTCAGTCGGAATCAGGAAACAACAACAAACTCTGAGAGAACAAGTGATCGCTACAAATTGTGTGATACTCGCTTAACAAAGATTTATTGTTTGCCTAATTGTTGGGTTAACCTGACGTTGGTTTTCTTCTTCGCGACCTGAAAACATAAAAAAATTCGGTATTTTCGTATTTTATTTTTGTAAACTGTGATCTCAGAGGTTGACAAATCTGTATTTTGTTATTTGTTTAATCGATTGTGGCATGCACGTTAGAGTCTGAAGTTTCATCTTCACTTTCTGACAGTAGTAAATCTTATTCCTATCATAACATGTTTCCGACACGACAATTAATTGTACTGGTGATGATATATGGAACGGTACGTATTCAGTGTGAGATGAAAATCGAGAGTATTTTTGTCTATTGAGATCTGTGACCGTGGCTTGAAATGTGTTTTTTTTTAATTCTTTCAAAGCATAAAGGTTTGTTTAAGACAACAACATGTGCGCTTGCACTTCTACGTCAAGAGCGATTTTTTGCTTGTATGATCAAAACACCTGATAAATCGGTAATCGTCTTCATTTAATATATGTACGTTTCTGTGTTCTGTGAAACAATTAACCCTGAGTTGACTGATTGGCTGAGAAGAAAGGAATGAGTTTATTACTGGTATGCTTTTTTGATCTGGCGTAGAAGCGGTTTCATATTGTGTTTGCTTTATTTAAACTAAATTACAATACAGTGACTCAGTGATAATTTTTTTTAAAACATGTATTATTATGACGTGTAAAATAACGTATTTCTAAGCATTGCCATTTAACATTTACCTAACGAATTCTTGATAGCCAAATGATCGAATCAACCAATATTATATCGTACACAAACACAATCTGAAGTATATGTACGTTCGTGCACACTAATAAAACACTATAGCAGAAAGTAGTTGATAGATTGGAAGTATGACAGGTTTAATAATCACAAATCACTAGAATTTTTTACTATGAAACAAGTAATTAGTGTGGGTCTGTAAACCTAGACCTAAACCTTCCTGACCATTCTGATGTATATTCATTGACATCACATTATTTGCATTTAATTCATTTGGTAATATAAAATATTGTTGTAGTGCCTGTTCCGCTTAAATTACCATATTTGTAAGAAGCATTATTTATTTTGAATAAGAAAACATGATTATTTGAATTAATTATACCCGACCTACCGACGATCGAGTTGTTGACTATAAACTCAGAATTTGAATTGACCAATGTCACCGTTATTTGATTTCCTTCTCGACTATTGCTCAATGCAGTCGATGAAGGAATATGCTAAAAGCTTGAGCTAGAAAATATATATGTATGTATGTAGTCAAACATGTGGAGTTTTTATTTGTTAGATGTAGTTATCATTATCCACATACTATGTATATCTTCTTACATTTATGTCGGTGTGTCATATAATTTTCTTGTACATACATATTTCTGATAACTCTTACGAGTCTTTTTGACAATATAAAAAGGAAACGTGTGTAATTTTTACATTAATTCTAGTTTCCAAACACACAAAATGATTTACCATTATTTTTTAAATTAACCATTTTCCTCCTTCAGAAACATAAATATTGCCCCTCACATTAAAAATGCTAAAATACATTTACGACTAGATTCAGATCATGGCACTGTCATTCTGATAAGCATTGGATATTTGAGTCATCATTGTCCTCTTGGTAAAGCCGTAGTAAACCAAATACATTCATCTACACAACAAATGACTTATAACTAACCAACGGCAACAGGTACCATTCATTATCATTATACTCCTCAGTCAATTTGAATTATTTGTTCAAAAGACCTTACCTAATTTTGTCGTGAGATTTTTTTTTTCAAAACCAGTACTGTTCCTCTTGGCAGATAGATATTACATTACGAGGTACATCGAAGTCAAAATATTGACTTGAAATAAAATGCTTGATACAGATTATTTTTAAATGCTTTCACCGAGTCACCTGTTCGATTTGGAAACATTATGTCGATAAGGAGATTTTAGAAAAGAAAATCTAGTTCGAACCTCTACATAGGGTTTGTAAATTTCAGTTGGAAAATTAAAAAGATATGCCAAAGTCATACCAATTGCCTAAGGCTTGTAAATTAGAGCAAATATTTTTTTGAATTGAAACGTGGAAACGTGTTATTCTATAACAGATAAATGTGTGCAAACTAGAAATATACATACAGTTAAACAATGTGGAATTAAAATTGTAATTTGGATTCTATTTCACTATCAAATATAATTTCTCAGAGTTTTCTGAGTTCAATCCCCGACACTACCAACATTTATAATTCACCGCTCCAACTCTTTCGAGTCATTGACAGCCCTCAAAGAGTACGTATAACTGTCGAGAAAAAACTGCTTACACTTTCAAGTAGCCATTTTTTAAGGAAGAAGTGTTAAATAACTAACAACTAATTCAAATTATTTCAACTTACTATGAAATTCAGTCCACAACATTTACGCTTTTTCACTTTTCAATTTCAATGCATATCAATTTATATTTATTCTACAGAACAAATATTTATACAAATCGCTTTCTAAATATAGGAGCTATACAATTTCGATCAGCAGACGGACCGACGGATATATCGGAGTTATAAAGGTGTATGACTAATAGTTAAGTGTAATAACTTAGAAACAGATCTGTAATGTATTATGACAACACATTTTAATCGGATTGAGCTGAACTGCTTAATGACAGTGTACATGTTATATGTATATGTTATGAATCATTTACAACACAATTGACAATAGATCTTTTTTCGTTTCTCATGTCATCTCAAATTCTAATCTCAATTCTGCCAGCAATAATAAATCCTTTGTTGTTTTTAAGAAAAAGTTCTCGAGAGCTTATTCGAAAATGCTTCGTATTGTCTGATACAGCCATCGATTGCCATCCCACCGTTTTGAATTTTGGCTTAGTAAATACGCCTTATCATACATCGGTGTATTAAATCAGCATGTATGGAAATAGAAGCATGCACCACATATTAAGCTAATTCAGCTTACATTTCCTAAGAAAACTTAATCTTGAATTGTTGTAGAATATTTCGAAGTGTTCAGTGAAGCTAATGTATTTAATTATCACGGTGGAGAAGGGGAAGCCAAAACAAAATAACTGTATACGAAATGATTGCACTCATCAATCCCGAGAATTACACATGCTTATGTTGCATGCATGATTACATACCTTGTACAGTCATATTTTGTATATACTTACAATACAAAAATATAACAATTTTTTGTGATAGACATACATACGTATGCATATTATTCGGTGGAATTCTTATCAGTTGGTTGACTGAGGTGAAGTACGTCATAGCTGTCTTGCATATGTCTCAGGCAGTCGAGATAACATTCATATTCTTGAAATGACGGAGAAATGAGCTAAACTATGTCAGGGGAATACTCGTATTTAGAAACGTAAACCTTAAAGATGTCCATATCATTGATTATGCAAATATGGAAAGCTTCTCGTACCAAAGCTGCAGGATTGATTCTTAGTTCCACTTTGTCCAATCAGATTGCAGAATCCGCATAAAATTTAAGAATACGAAATACACTTTAAATATGCTCCCCCCGGAGAGAGTTCGTTGTTTTACCAGGCGGATCAAATTAGTCCTATTCTACAACTTAGAAGACCTGGTCAATACTAATATCCAACCAATCTATGTCTCGAACAGACAGCGGCACTTCAAACATCAGAATCGAACTCTGCTGCGTGGCAGTCACACTCGACAAGCATAAACTAGCAGTGAAATATTTGGAATTGCTTGTATCAGGAACTATTACCGATACGGTAATAGCCGGCTTTTTATTGTTACGACTTGTACTTTTTCAAATGTTTAATTTTCACGTTCGTCTGTGACCGACATGTGAGATATAGTTTCTCTTTGTTGGATTCTACCCACCACAAATATGTTACATAATTCGAATTATATTTTGAATATTGTGCAGTTGAACCTCGTGCTGTTTAATATAGCAGCAGAATTTATCTTCTCTTAACAAGAAACGTCAAAGCATAGGCCTTTTAAACCGTGGCATATCACTGTCCAATGAGAATTTTCAAAAGATTGTTTCCTTATTGTTTGCACATATTTACTGTAAATTGAATTATTCTCTCTTTATTTATTTAAATACAATTGTGAATGTTCATGTAAATATTTGGTGTTATAAGGTGCTGTTCGACAATTTGCGCATGTTATATCCTTACATGAATGCAAATTACGAAATACTCAACAGATTAATCGAAACAATAGAGATCGTTTTCATTCTAAGAATTTCAAAGTTCGCACGTCAATTGAGTACCATTCACTTCGATTCTACATCCTTGCATCCTACAACCTTGTTGGATGAAATTGAACAAGTGAAAGATAATGAAAACCCTGTTCGACTGTTGCGCAACGATGCAGCATCCGGCCGTGCTGTTACACTCAGATGTGAATGTAGTGTATTCACCACTTCAAAAGCTATACAAAAATGCACTCTGAAAATCACTATTCGAACTCGACCTACTTTTCTTACATATGTACATACCTACATACATACTTGCTTACTCTTTTAAGTTGAGCTGAAAATGTTCAATCATTGAAGTTGCCACCATCTATTGGGATAATCAAATTTGCCTTTAATTAGCAATGCTGTTTTAAGTTTCTATCACATTCGTGTCTTCGATGCAACCTTTTCCACATAGAAAGATATGTGGTTTGTTGTTTCTTTGTGTTGAAATTGTACATCTGATACGTTATCAGAAAAAAAAATATACGAGGACACTTTGACTAGTCATTGACTTTTTGAATAAAATACATATTTTCGGCAAACAAGTGTTTTATTTCCCAACATAGTCTCATTTTAGTCTGCATTAAGTCCAGGTTTTCTCGATTGATTTAGTGATGACTTTTTCATTCAAACCAAATCTTATACCATAGCGCAGATAAGTTTGTCATTTCCAAATATATACCCAGTCAGAGTGAGGGGCTCCCTTAAATTCTCCCTTCGTCCAATACTATTCCATGGATTTTATCCACAATTTTCAAATTGGGACGACCTTTTTTGTCGTTGGTACGACGACGAGTGGTTATGTCGTAACAAGGCACAGTACCATCTCGAACTGTAACGCCACTCATTTAACTATTATAGAAGTTGAGAAGTCGAGGTTCTTGTAGATTCGGATGCGGTAAGATGGCTTTTGAGTCAAAAATAGGGGAATTAAGCGTTGACAATTCAGTTGTGTGGTACGTAAATATATTAGTAATATATTATAGTATATTATATACATATAGGTGGATTTCTTAATACCACATTTAACCCAACATAATATATAAATAGCAATATAAAACCGGCACTGAGGAATTTAACAGCTTCTGCTGCCGTGTTTTTATGTATAAAACAGGTCCTTGCAATGTTTATTAAGTCATTACCATTATTTTCGTGAAATTAAGCTTAGATATCAGTTTATACTGATATTTATTTAATAGTGAATTAAAAAAATACACTTGCAGCATACAACAGTATTCAAGTGACTTTTAAATATCAAATAAATATGTTTGGATAACCTTTTGTGTGCGCGAAGGTTAAATGTATTTTTATATGCTTATTACTACCCAGGATTTATCTCCCTAGATAATTATAATTTCCACTTAACTTGATGAATTCGCTCAAATCTTTCTTCATGCATATATATCTTCTATTTTCTTTGTTTCAAAAACTGGAAATATACAACAACTTATCTATTACAGCAGTACATACTACTAATTAACTGAAGTAAAATAAATTAGCATTTTCCATTTATCAATATGAGCAGCTTCAACATTTTCACATTAAGCACATATTTGGGTATGTCGCGTCGTAAAACACTCAGTATTTCAAGCAACCAAATCATCTTTGTATGCGTAAATGTTAAATATAATAATACTCAGTCTGCAAGACAAAATAAAATTGATCAAATGTTGGTTGTACTAATATTTCTGAATTGAACATTAAAAAAACAATGATGCAATATCACGCAGTCACGACTAAACAAATTCGGAACATTCAAGTCGTACTCGTATCGGAGTACAGAAATATTCCACGTGAATGAAATATCAGAATTTGCGAAGTTCGCAGTCTCGGCGCAAGATGTGACAAAGCACCATAACCACATAACCAGTTATATCCTGTATTAAGAAATTCTGTCAGATAGTGAAGAAATATAAATAATGACTTAACACAACAAAACAATAGCTCAAAACCCATTCTGATATGTCGTAGCAGAAGAGTACGGGGTGACAGATTTGAAACTACGAATTGGCTGGTGTGAGAACTTACTACAAAGCACTAGCGTAAATTCATCTACCTAAACTGGTAGTCTGTAGACATTTCTAAATCTCTCAAGAGTGCTCTCTTTTGCGAGACACTAACACCTTTGTTGTGTAAACGAAGAAACTTTGATGACTTTGTAGTAAAATTCAAAATAACTGTCACCGTTGTTTATTCAATAGCTGCCATTGAATTGGTTCAGCGAAAAAAATAGTTATTTATAATTATTTAGATTATTTAATAACTACCCTAACAATTGTGTGAAAACCATTTTCATTTGAATTACTTAAAATATTTTCTTTTTAGGCAGTTTGCCATATCAAAAATGCTCAATTAACGGAAAGGCTAAAAAGACAAATTCAATACAGAAATCTGAACGGAAGATCAAATGCAAACCAACATTTGACAATGGTCATATATTTTCAATAAATAATACTTGATTATACTTATTTCAGATGTATTTCAGAATAAATCGGAATCTGATGTCATACGAAGTATCTTCAAAGTCAATGAATTCGGTGTTGAAGTTTACAACACGACCCAAGTAAGATATTTCGTTGCCTGTAAGTATTAATTTGTTCACTAGTTTTTTATTTTAATTTTTTTTTAAACGCACTACCAAGCGCATCGAGAGCCGAGTCAACCCTCAACCTGACGAACCATCTAGAGATGCCCAGGATTTCACAGTTCAGCGGCAGCCTAATGGTAAACTTAACATTGTATACAACGAAGCCTCACTCTCGCAGAAGTCAATAGTTAATCGAAGTTCACAGAGCGGAAGCAACGCAAATACAACTCATTCATCTGGTACTAAACGAAAAGGTACACCTCTTTTGAAGAGAAACAAAAAACAATATATTTGAAATCAAGAAAACATTTTATTTTCAACAGATATTTATTTCCCAGATGAACTTAATTCACGATTTAATTGCGAACATGGTGGGAAATCATTTTGCACTGAAGTGGCAGATTATCCGGAAGCAGAATTGGAACAGATCATAAAGAATCAAATATCAAAGTATGACTTTTTCTTCGGGGAAAATGATATTACACAGCCAGTTAATATCAATCCCCGTATGGGTCCAGGAGAAGAATCACTATGTGCCAATTTCGAAAGAGTGATATATCCAAAAGCGGGAGAATCAAAAGATCTTAAATGGCTTTATATTGTCAATCACCAGAACTATACTCAAGCCGTGAGAATAGAGGAATGTGTGTAAGTATTTTTTAAATGTATTAAGAGTTTTACACAATGTTAATGCACACTCAGTTCAAGATTTCAAGTCTGCTTTCTGATTTTAAATAGACTTTTCATGTGTTCCAAATGTTGCAATATTAGGGAAATGATCTGAAAAAACCTAGCCCCGATTATTTCGAGATATTTACCGTTAGCACCCAATTAACACGGCCGGCTCTAAGATGCGTAGTTCCAAATATTACTAGCACTGATTAGACTGGTTTTTACTGAGGTCGTTTAGACTGTCGAAGAAGTAGGGGCCTATGGTGCCTTGAGGAAAGAGCAGGACAGTTGCAGAGGAGGTGGTGAGTGTTTTCGTCCTCTTCTTCGTCTAGCAGCTTTTGCAGAAGTCGTTGGAAAATATACCAAGTCGTTTGATAATCTTTTATGATCAAGATTGGGCCAGTTATGTTTTGAGATTCGACAGGTACTACCTACATCTGGCGTTGACTTTCTGTGCGCAGAGGATATTGAGCTGTAGCTTGAAGGTAGTTATAGGGGTACCTATGTTACAATAGATACTATCAACAAAACTAGTACAATAGCCGGGCTGATCTAGCGTTGTTAGAAGGCCAACTAAAAATTGCCCTTAATTCGTTTTCAGATCACAGATGAACTGGTTAGGGAGGGTGTTCGCTTGCAGACAGGTATACGTCTGACTAGAAGCAGCAAACGTCAGATAGGCCAGACTGACCAGCTGTTGTGCATCAAGAACAATTTGGTCTGACCAATCCAAAACAAAACAACTCCTTCGGCGACCTAGTTGTGAAGTCCGTAGATTGGTGGCGCTCTGATATGAGCACACATTAGGTACATTAATGAACTAATGTCACCATAAATACCTCAGTTATGATTTAGAGATATCTCGAAAGTACACTGTTTACATAAGGTATTATAGTTGTGGCATTAAAACGGCACAGTGCTTATTGAATTCTCAATGAACTACCACTTATATCTACCTAACTAAAACAAAGTATGGAGCTCTGCTGTCTTTGATTCATTGGCACTACCATAAAAGGGAAATATTCATTGGACGGCTATGATATTTACTGTTGAAAATATGTGTTATGTTGTGGAATTGAAGAAGGAGTTACTTTTTGGTAGTTGACAGCATTATTGATTATGATTGTTGAACACTACTTTTAGTGGATTTTTAGGCTTAAGTTTTAAGCTTAGAGAAAATCGAACTGTTTTTTTTATATAATATGAATAACATCTATAATTATTAAAAATTCTTATATCATCATATCTTTATAATTCTCAACACATTCACATGCAAAGTTATTTGAGGTTCCCCTAAACCGTTTCGGGCTGGCCATGAAAAAATTAAATCCTTAAACAAAAGTATCCAAAGGATGAAATGTTGAATTTCAGAGAGAAGGAAAAAAAGTGAACCCTTCTGTTGGCACATTTTTATTTAAACGCCACTTTCCGGAGTGGTTTAGGTCATTTGACTTCATCGATCCGATATAAGTGCCTCAACAACTGTCAGTTAAGATTAAATAAACGTTTAAGAGAAGGCAACGTACTACCACATTATGTGTTCAACCATATACTATAAAAGACTGGAAATTTCACGACGTTTCAAGATATATCACTAGCACACGTTATTCAGTGAACATAGTGAGTAATTATTTGATGCTGGGTAGGAAGTAGTGGTGGTCAATAGAGAAAAATAAAGATTACATATTATTGACGTATTTTAGTGATGGTACTAGTGAACCCCCGTTCGATGAGAAATAAATACTTGTGTTTTTTTCTCAAAGCATATACCTACAATCGTATAAGTATTGATCCCATATGCCACAATTTGTAAAATTTTAAATGATAATTGTACTTGCAGAGTATTGTCATTAAGGTGCGCAAAATGCCGTAAAAGAAAAATACTCTTTGCGACAAACAATACCGCCCCATGGCGACTATATTTATAGTATTTGATTTAAAATAGCTTAACATTCATATTATGTTCTTCAAAATTACCGAAGTAAGCCAGCATCCAATTTGCTCCTGGTACTTATATCTTTTCGTTTAATCATTGCATGCCCAATATATGCGTGTGTGGTTCTAAATTGTGTGTATCAAAGAAGGTGGAAAATATATCTCAGAACTTGTAATTTCATCGTCAGTGGTTCTTTCTCTCGATTCTTTGTTGTCCTTATTTTAGCAATAACAATAGCATTATCAATATCACTTTCACTAGTAATAGATGATTTAACTTGCCCACATAATCTTTTACTTCACGGCGCGAAATATTACTCAGATTTCAAAACATGTCCTGTACTTTAACTGCTTGCAACAGCTTTAATTTCACAAAATAATCTAAAACTCATTTTCAACTCAAAACTTTACAAGGTCCATAAAGTGATTTTTTTAAATATACTACAGTGACAATTGTTTTTTATTTCTAAAATGGATGTCACAAAAACCAACGCGACACGCGCGACTTCTTTGTTATTAATTATTTCTGTCCAAGGCTGAGCAAAATTTATTATTCAATATATTTTGGACCAATTATGTCTAAGAGTGTTATTGTGTGAAACTGTGAATTTAATATCTAAAAGTAAAATCCATGCCATCATGACTATCAAACGGTGCCCGCTGTGTATTGAGTATTCATGATAAGGGTTTGTGCAGTACATTTTCACCTGCCGAAAATATGTCGAAATTGAATTCAACGCTTGAACAACTTTTGTCCAAAGTAATAGTACCAAACGTACTGGTCCGAAAGAACTCGTTATAGATAAAATCATCAATTTCAGAATCCAGTTTGTGTTAGTTAACATCCCCATGAAGAAACAACATTGACTCAGAGTCAACGAGTATGAGAAAACAACCATACCAACCAATCATGTATGTTATGTAGATGCCGTATGGCTTACGTAGGTTGTTTCACCTATTGAAATAAAGCCTCGTTTCATTGCGTCCAACTTTGCAAAATAAGACAGGTTAAAACTATTTTATAGTGACCATCTACACATACATATATCGATATAGTTGTGCCTACAGTATATATGTATATCCACTTTTTGGGGGCGCAGCGAAATTGATTTTCACAAAAAAAGGTATGTAGTAGACGTCTTCAGGTTGAATTACTCAAAATGAATTGAAAGGAGAACATTGCATTAGGTGGTTTGTATGGAAAAAGATGGAAATGGATTATAGGTTGCGGTGGTTAGCTGCTGTCGCTTCTTGGCAGAGCGCTCTGCACAGACGATTGGGTGAGGACATTTTTTAATGGATTTCGGGTTGATACATAATCTATACATATTTAAAGTTAAGTTTATAGGTAAGACAGGGCAGTATTGCCATTTACTAACTTAAATGTGAGCTTTAAGATTTGTCAGCATTAAATACATTAACATATTTGGATTTTACATGAGAGTAATAAAACATTTCTATTCATCCATCGATTGACTTATTGCCGATATTCGTAGTGCATCAGCCTTCAGCATCAGTGTTGAATATACACTAACAGGAATCACTAGTTTATGAGTGATGAGACTTAAAAAGGCACTTTACTCACTGAGTGCTCGAAAAAGCATCCGAAAAGGACCTTCCACTATTTTCCCCGTTCATTCTCAGTAGCCCAATCCAATACAATAAATATACACACATTAAAATATTTACAAAGCCCGTTGAGGATTTGAGCAAGCTAAAAAATGAAAGTAGCGCATTGATTATTCTGACCGCAGAATTCTGCAGTGTTTTCTAATCTGTTTCTTCTTTATCGACATTAATTGAAGATTTAAACCCTTCTATTTTACACTTATTTTTGGGACTGCATCAGCTTGCAATCGAAACTACCTATTCGCTGAGGTTCACCAGTACGCAGTGTCGGCCTCCATGGTATTTTGCCATGGTGATGTTACTTTTGAATAGGTATTATAAGAGTGTGATATAGTCTCTAATTGCTTCATTATCTACCTGGGGTCGTCTATTTATGTTGCTAGTGTTAATATGTTAATATGTCTACCTTCGATACCAGTTTTGATTTGTTAGCATGTCCGAATCTTTCCTGAACGTTGGTGGAAATGATAATGCTACCAAAATCGGTAAAATGACTAAAAACGCAAAATCGTTGCTATACAGGGTATTATAAATACTTGAATGTATGGAAGACGCCTCTTACAGAACTATCAATTATTATTCCGATCGATGCTTCATAATAATCCTATTGTTTTCTTTTGATGAATACATATGCTTCTAGAGAGATGGGAATATTGCCAAGAGAAGTAGTGTGTAAGCAATTAGGTTGTTGTTAACAACAGTTCCATCTATAGAAAATACTCCATCTCGTTAAGGCTCTTGAATGGAGTTACAGTATGTGTTATGAGTCGTACTTTCCTTTGTGACTACTGTCTCTGGTTCACAGGTTAACTCCGGATGGTGTACAAAAATCGGTTCCAATTTTTCCCAATTTGAATAAATTTATATTTTGCTTTCTTTAAGTAAAAAATACATTCCTGCTTTAATACTAATTTTATTTTACCCAAATTTTCTATTCTTGCAGGAATCCAGAAGAATCGTGCAAATTTGCGGGAAGTTTTCCAAACGGATACGAAACTAAATGCAAGCAAAGTTTTATATATCGACAATTGGTAGCATTCACTAAGAGTGGCGAACTAATAAAAGATGTTTTTAAATTTCCATCATGCTGTAAATGTGTTGTTAAACATGTGTAAATGTTAATAAATGTTTTATCTATGAACTGTGTTCTTCACTTCACATCAGAATTTCCCATAAGCAACAATAATGGAAACAGTTTTGAGTCACTTTAATAAGGAAATTAAACGAACGTTGTTTCAACAACGTACTTAAACAGAAGATCAGAGATTGAAAGCAAATAGTATATTGCTACAGTCAATTGTAAACATTTTTATTTTACGGAAATAATGCCATTTGGCGAATAGCAACATATACGGTTCTGTACATGGGAAAATTGTAAAATAATTACTAAAAATAAAAGTAATAAAATATATAATTATTTTCAAACATCGAAAACTTGAGCTAGACGGAATCCAGTTTTGAGATGATCCCACAACTATTGCTAGTGGTACGACAAAGCAAAAAATAAAATAAAGCAGAAACTTACTGAGCTTTTATGCTCATGTACCACTAGTGTTACACTTCTATCGACTTATGACATACGGGTTCTACCCATGGCTTACTACATCTTCCACGATTGCGAAAGGGTTTCAAAGTTTGTCAAAAACATTTTAATATTCTGTTGTGGTGTAAATTTAGAAAACAAAAAGTACTGTTGAGTAATTAAAAAAGGTGAAATGGGTAATTTATGAATCTTGTAATGTAACTCCATATTTTATCTATGTAATCAATACATCGACTTCTTATCAATCCAATCACAGATTATCACACAGGCAGAATGCCATCATATTCAAAATTTGTCACAGAAAACATAGTTTTGTATGCAAGCAATCGCTTGCTTGATTATTCAAGGGGACTGCACGCACCATTGACTTGAAAATTTGTGAAATTTTGTGTCAACCGTTCTACCCAATAAATGATCATTTAAATGTAGCGAATTCGAATAAAACGCTTGTACTGATTACTGCGGCAAATGTCTAATTGACGAAAAGAATAAACACACCACGAATCGTGGAGGTATATTGTTGTTACAAAAAATACTTCTTTATCATATAACTTGCAGCGTCTGATTCCAGTTCGACACCATATCTTAATTATGATAGATGTTGAAGCGTATGGCAGCCCGAGTAATGTACCTATGTGTTAAATTCTAATTAAAAATTCTAATAAAAAATGTTTCCTTTATTTTGTTCAGGAGTTTCTTAAGCCAGACTGTTGGCAAGACTATTTTGCAAATGAGCTTCCGAATCCACCACCGAAAACTACTTGCCGTGCATGCAATTTGAAATTCCACACTTTATTGTTCCAGTTGTGCCTCCTGGGAATGAATTTAATGCTTCATTATGTTGGTCTGCTTTCCGGCGGATAAACATAATTTTAACAAATGATTGTCAAGTGCACGGCGAACTGTTGAAGATTATTTTGGAATTTTTGTCGCGCTTTGCGTATTTTATTGTCGACACTGCATATGAATGTATCGCTAAAATGCAAAAAAGTAATACTTATGTGTGTGGTGGTATATAATTTCATGTTTTATAAAAAGGATGACCATTTGTATTACTCTTATAGCAACATAGACTGGTACGATGATCTTTGGAAGGATGAGATAGTCAGCAATTTCCATCAACCACAGAAATGTTCATTATTGAATGCAGATGCAGTGTATCTGCAAAGCTGAACAGGACGGATATTAAGTTAACTTTCACACATGCGTCTTTTTAATATATACAGTGCAGTGGTTATTCAGAATAACGAATTCCGGAATAACGAATAGTCGATATAACGTAGAGATTTTTCAAATAAATTAGTGTAATGTGTACGAATGGTTTTGTTATATACATACATACGAGAGAGATACAGAGGTACAAGGTTAGTAACGAAATGTGGACATGCATATCATTATTCCAGCCAATGGATGAGAATGCAAGTTAAAGATATTTAAAGAAATAGCTTGCTGAGCTCAATCTTTTCGAAGGTGATTCACTCTTTTCCTTGGCATTATAAAATGTATCAGCTGACTGCTTTACAAATGTTGGACAAATATATTAGCTTCAACCCCGGATATGGAGTTTGAATAGGATGATATTCCTCTAACAGTTTTACGGAGTCAAAAAAGGATGGTCGTAATAACGAACACGATGGCTCTTCCAGAATATATCTTTTATAATCATTTTTAAACGCCAATGTAATGTTTCCTTTGCAAGAAAAATAACTTTATTTCACTCACATTTCAAGAAAGGGAATCTAATATGAAGAAGATGCTAGCTACTCAGAAATGGATATATTACATTTTAGCAACAAAATTTAACAAATAGGTTTCGATCAACATTATTTCGAATATTCGGAAATAAATTCAATGTCATAAAACACTGTTGCCTCTAACTATTAGCCTCTCTTTAAGACTTCCCAGCAAATATAGCGTATTACAAGGCATTCCTGATAAGTTGACACGTTTCCTAGGTACGCGACCCCTTTGTCTTTCCCCGGAGTATAAATCTATGAGGATACTTCTCGCTATTTTAATATAACGTTCACAAATCCAAACATCCAGTATGATTTTGTTTAGATTGACTCCTAAGTTTTAAGAAAACATCAAATAAGAAATTTCTCCATTGGTAAACGAAAACAGCATACCAATTGAATTACATTCGTACTATGCTTAAAGAAATCTATAAATTCGAAATATGCTGTTCGCCTTATCATAAGTATTAGTTCAGGAGAAATGTTTTATGTGCTTTCATGTCATACTATAGTATGAAATCGAACAAATACTGACACAATCCAAACTTACCCATTTCCCAAGTTCACCATATGTGTACAACATGCACTACAAGTTAAATCAGTTTTGATTGAATTTTTGTATAATGAAACATCAATTCTCCACTTGAATCGCCCGTAAATTATTGTCAGGACATGCAGTTCTCAAGATGGCCAAGGTATGAATTTCTGCTGATTCGGTAAAGCAAGGAGCAATCAGGGATCTGGAATTTTATTTTCAATTTATGTCTTTTTTATCAGGGCGTTCATCGCCCAAACCATATCAAGATCAAATATTAATCTATCAAGTTAATGAAACCGGTTGCAACCAATGGAAGCAAAGCGCATGTCAATGAACTTACATTTTCCTCCTGATTCTCTTCCTTCCTTCGTTTATTCTCAGCCATTCTACTGCTTTGTAACGCTACATGTACTCCTTATTATTAAATAAGAAGGCATTCCAGTGAACAAATGACACGAAGGGAGTTTAAAGTAAACTTATACGAATAAATAATTTATATTGAATATACCTGAATGGCTATTTTCAGAATATTGTGGTGTAGAGAAAAGAGCTTTCTACATACGGCCGAAGGTCAAGTGCGGGTTCAAATCGCGAATCGCGGGTCGTGTGTTTCTCATTTTTGATTAAAAAATAAAACAATTCAAATGCAACGAAACATAATTATTTGAATCGATATTTTCTAACTTAAACTAACTTTAATAAAACAACATATTTATATTTCCAATAATTGTGCACGACTTCGTAAACTTACGTACATATATTTACTAATACTTTTATTTTCAAAAGTTTCATCGTTATCCGAGTATTATTTTTTATAAGATGTCAGTATTTGTTTACATTCTTTACAAACGGTTAGAAGAACGTACCCCATCAATTCACAATTTGTTTACCGACTTAATTGTTGTAATGCGTTGTTTGCCTTTTTGCTGTGGTTTGAATTATATTTAACTAACATATTACTTGATTCTAGCAAAGTTCAACAAAATCTAGATATGTACATTCGCAATCCAAGCAAAAAAGTAAAACTGGCGTACATTTGACATTGGTGCCATTCTGATACGCAACCCTGAACGTAAGATAAATAACGGAAATTATTTGTTTGAAACATTTCAATTGAAGATAAAAAGAAAAAATTAATAATAAATGTACCTCAATCTAACAATTCTAAGGAAAATCAGCCTCATAGATTCGAATGATATGAGTTAAAAACATTGCCTTTTCTATATAAAGAATAAAACCTGCAATAACCTCTATTGAATTAAATACGTAGTTTATAGCGCTGATAATTGTATTAAATTATCGTCATAAAGCCACATAAGCAAATAAGCAATTCAATCTTTTCACCTGACTGTATTTATAATCTCAACAAAGCTTCTACCTGTGACTTCTGGCTCAATAAATATTTGTTTACAAGAAACAAATAACGACGGGAGTTTCAGTTGGCTTCAACAACTTCGGGTATTTATTAATTGCAGTGAGTATTTTAAGCTCTGGTAGATTTAGTATTCACGTCGACCACTTTTACTACTGTGATATAGTGAATTGTATCCAACTTTGCTTTAATAGATAGGAAAACATACTGTTGTATTGAAAAGTTATGAATACGTTGCTGGGTATAATTTATATAACACGAATGGGCAGTGCAACTGATTTAATAAAGCTGGACGTCCCTTTCCATATATGTATCTAGTAGAACAGGGTCATTATATGTATATTATATATGCATTGTAATTATTGAGTATTTCACCTACGGAACTATGTAGACAGTTCTTTGGCATGAGTGTGGTCTACAAAAACACTAGCAGCAATTATAGTGATAGCTATAATGTCCACGCGAAAAAAGGTCAGCCTATTGTTATTAGTTTTCCGTTGACGGGCTTTGAATCTGGTCAACTAATCATGCTCTTCAGTGAAAATACGACGGTGGAATTTATTTTTCCTGCAATTGTCTCCTTTGGGTTATTGGTCGCTTTTCATAACACATGTGAAAGGAGTGAGAAAAAAAATCGATACAAGCAATCGATTAAGTTAACATAAATTGATATTTTTGATATGACAATCAACAAGGACTGTTTTTTGTATTTGTCATTCGGTAAAGTGCACATATCCACAATGAATATGATCGATTTTTTGATTGAACCTTCATTTGGGGGCACAAATCAAACAAAACATTAGCATGAGGGTGTACGTTAGAAATAACACGAACGAGCTGCTGAATAGGAATGTGTTGAACTGCAATAGACTGATTCTTATAAATGAAGTGCTTGCATGGAAGTTTTGTTCATTCAACTAATAAATTTACCGGGAAATAGTCAGCTAAGTTAAAATTCAAACCGTTTTCGTTTTGTTGTGAACCACCATCTGTGTCTAAAAGTGTTTACTTAGAGTAGTCTATTGATTAAATCTTTAAGGAGTTTTTGATTTAATGCTATTGGAAGTGAAGCGATACCATGGATACAAGAAATTCCATTTGGACATCTCATGGCTCAAGTCGCGCCCAAAATTCAAATAATCCAGGTACAACCTATTACAGTGACTGTTAGAAATTCTTATTCCATTTAGTTATCGGTCAAATGAAATGTGTTTGTCACTTTATCGAGTTTACAAATCACCAATAATGAAATATAATTTAAAGAAGTCCCTTTTACTTACGCTGTTTGGAGTTAAAGTTTAGTTTAGTATTGGTATCTTCAGATTCAATAAAAGAAGTCATAATATGGAACACAGTTAACTTTATTACATTATTGCATTCAAAACGTACAAATATGTTCTCCCGTAATATGAAAAATATCATTAAATATAATCCTAAATATGAAACTAATTTCACTGCTTTAATAAGGAAGCTTTAGTTTTTGCGAATGTTGGATGCCGGTGTTTACGTGCTCATATACATCGATTTACATAAGTATATACATTATTTTCTTTACAAATTCTGTATCTATATATCCATTAGTGTAATGCAAAGAATATGTTTACAAGCAATATGACTTCTGTAGTTAACTTCAAATTTGGTCAGCGTTGGACTATTGTTCTTCAATGTAAACATATTTGACAAGTTGCAAACTGACTTTTTCATTATTGACGCTCACGGATGAGATAGTTACTTTCTAAAAAAATTAACCTGTCACCTGTTCCCCCATCAAAATTTTCCGCACTGCACGGTCAGCATTAAAGTAGGTCGCAAAGAGGTAATTGAATATTTTCGTTTACCTACATTTATCTTGTAATTCTGTACTCAATTTTGCTATTTCCCGTTACACATAGTCAAATAAAAGAATCCATAAACGGTTCATCGGTACCATTCGGGTATGGAATACTAAAAATGTTACAAACGTAATCTGCGACGGTGAACGAAATGTGCAAATGTTTATATATATTAAAATGATATATAGACACCATCCCATTACAAATCAATGTTAAACACACTCACTTTTAAACGATTTATGTTCATTCATAAGGTAATTTAAGATTTATGTCTATACTTTTAGATAACACAGTAATAAATAAGAAAACAGCCTAGATTTAAAGCACTTTTTTAACATATTATGTACGAGGGACATGTGTGCTTTGTGCAGTATATCAAACTCATTTCAGGTATACAAGTCCTCTATACATCCGAAATAAAGTTAATGCTGAACAAAACAGCTTATTCTTCAAGTTCTGGTATTTAAGTAAACCTTTTACATCTTGTAAGTACATTTATTTTATGATCGCATATCTGTAATACTTTTTTATGTTGGATATCTACTTGACCAAATACTTTTCTACAGCTACAATGGTTTTTTCTTCCATGTCATAAAAAAAACCACAATCATGTTTCGCTTTTGGAGCAATGTGTTTCGGTTAACGTATTAGAGTTTGTTTGTAAACCATTTGAAGTTCATTAGATCTTCATTATATGAGCGTGATAGGAGACTGTGTAACGACTGTTCAGGGATCGATAATAGGCCATCAAATGAGGGTAAACAAAAGCTTGCATATTATAACAAATCCAGATGTGATTGAAGCCACTATAGTAAATAACAAATGTAAATGTATTAGTATACCCTTGGTTTCTTCCCAATCTACAATGATATTTCAAGCTTTCACCATCACAATTTATAGATATCAATCACTAAATCGAACTGATTTCCGGGAATGTAAATTTAAAAAAATGTGTAAATAAATTTAAAACGCTGTCTTATTATTTTTATTATATATTAGGATTCAACATAAAGTGAAGCAAATTATGAAATGAAATATTTTTGCTTGACCCATCAAGGTTGTTAAGCCAAGCACGACAGGCTTCTCTTTTTTAGTATTCAACTTTTACCTACCTTGACCCTTGATTTCATCTGACAGCGTTTTTTATATGATTTTTCGCCTCGTGTCTGCGGATGCGTGTGAGCTCTTTCGAACAGCTGATACCCTTTCTCAACCGTAGTAGTGGTGAATCAGAGTTATTATTTGAAAATTCGCTAGTTACTTGAACTTTTTTCAAATTTCGGTGATAAAATTTTAACTCAGTAAACACTAGGATGCATTTAATGAATACACTACACTACTTAATGTATGCATTTTTGTACATGAATAGTACCTATAAAATGCATTCACACGAAACATGTGTACAGGTAACCAATAATAACAATATTATTGAAACTTTGCTCATTTTACTCTTTTTTACAGAAATGTGGATGAAAGATATATCCAAATCTTGAACATTTGTATAGATTAGATATAGTTGCAATATCTAGCCATTGTTCTTAACAAATTATGTAATTTAAATTTACAATTTTCCACAATTCATGAATGAAGACTATAAAACTGAGTTCATTTGCCAGTCATGGCATATAAATCAGCTATATCTTACTCTGAAGAATTAAATTGATGCAAAGTATTCCTGTAAATAGAGCCTAGTAGTACATATTAATTCAAACAGGGTACTATTAGAACATATGCGTAATGTATGCGTGAATATAAGTGATTTAAATATATGACATCTTTTGAACACCCTCCGAACTATAGTACATGATCGTGGGCAAATTCCTGAATCTCTCCAATAAATTTATTTTCCACAAAATTCACGAATTGGCCGACATACTGGGCTGAATTGACCAATGTTGTAAAAGTATGTATGAAATACGAGGAAGTTTAACTTTTTTTTTTTTTTGCTGAGAAGGGTAATTCGGGGCAAAGTTAAATATGCCTTTACTCATTTATTTCTGACGCCAGGTACGCTAGGAATCATAATGAGGATATTCATTAAAACATTTTTTTGTTCATTTTAAGTAAAACACATAAATGAATTTGGTTGGCAGAAAAATAGCATGATGGCCTGAAAGAACAGTGCCTGACATTTACTTTTTGAAAATAATTTTGTGTAAATGTTGCCCACGACTTCGCCGTACAAGATTTATTCTGATGGTCCAATTATGGCTCACTGCTTCCAGCGACCGATATTAGTGCGAGTATTGTGCGTCCAAGTCCTGAATCTATATCTATTTTACGAATAGTTTTGACTTCACATAATCCCAAAGATAATGTCTAAAGTTGTGATATCACACATTCCAAGTGACTAGTTGAACTTGAAACCTTAAATTACATGCATTAATGCGGTATCGTATAACCTAATGGACTCCAAAACGGACAAGTGTTGCTACGACGCAGTAGAACAACAAAGTGAAGCTCGGCTGCATCTCGAGACACAAGGGATTTCAAGCAACGAATTTCATATAAGGAAACCCTCCGCCTCTGGCCACTGCGGCCTGACCTTAACAAAATTAACATGTGTCAAAATTTACCTGAGCACATTTTATGTGAATGTCCGCCGTCCGCCACTACTATGATTAAGGAAACCTATTTTCCATAGGGAGATATTCACTTCAGTGGAATTAAATCCACTATAAAGGACTGTGGTGGCTCGTGGCGTTGTGTGTATGTGCGTCGACTCCTACGCACTTGGACCTATTTGTCTAGGTTCGATTCCTGGTACGACAAGAAATACTTTTCACAGCCCCACCTCTTTCGAGTCACTGAATGCTCAAAGAGTATAACTGTCTGGAAAAAGCTTCTCAAAAATTGGTCGTTCGGAGTCGGCATAAAACAATAGGTCCCTTCCACTCGTGATAGAACAATAGCACGCACAACTCGAGTAGTTGCTGAGAAACTAGGCCCTGGCCCTCTACGGGCTGTAGGGCCTATCCTTTAGAAGGGAAATAGTACGTATTCTGGATTAACTCCAACCTTTAGATACAATAAATCTCGCGGACTCATTGCCTTTACGACAAGGGTTGTACAAGAGGAAACAAATTAGCTGTCAACGTTTTCAGCTCGTGACAGTATGATTTGACGGCTTTCGAATATTTTGATGGGAATGCGACAAGTCACTAGGTTAAAAATCAGCATCAATTGCAGCCGCGGCAGGCAACGTGTTATTAGCGAGATTTCTGTCAAAAATTAACTCTTCGTAAAAGGTAAATACCAAGCATTGATTATTTTAACTCAATTTAAAAACACACCCTTTATTTGCACCATTTAATAAATTTGAAGTCCATACTCCATATTACTACAATAAAGTTTACTTGTGCAAGTTGAAGGGTATGCACATATATATACTCAATAAGTGCATGCTCATGCTCATGTTTACCGTCATGGTCTAAAATAAAGCTGAATGAGTAAATTTACTTGAAACACGTGATGGGATCGTTTGTATTTGCCAAGATTTCAATGTGATAATCTAGAATGTTCGGAAATATTAGTTTAATTGCAGTTAACCTTTAAGAACGGGGATATGAGAGGTGAAAATGGAGGTTCCTAGTTTAATATAGACTTTAAAGGGCCCAAAAAGCTGACTTATATAAAAAACAAAAAAAATTGACGATAGTATCTACATAATTTGTATGTGATTTTAATATTACATATATTTAGAAATTAGAAATATGTTACATATGTATATATGGATTTAAAATCAATAATCAATAACTTGTACATAAAAAACATTTATTTTTAGATGTGATAAGCATTCGGCCATCTGCTACCAGCTCATTCAAAGGAAGTGCCACAAAATATCCAAGTCTAAATTCAAATCTTGTTGGTGTCCAATCAAAGTAAGTTCATGCTCTAGGACATTTTAAAATGAGTTGGTCAAGCACTACATAATTCTTATTTTTGAAACGGGAAAGAAATATAATGAACCACACGAAAATTGGTGTTTGGGCGCATAAAATATTCATCTGTCTGTTCTGTTTTATTGGCAACATTTCAAAGGAAGTAAGGTTGGCAAAATATTAGTTGGATAGAGAAATAAGAAAGATGTGTCTACGAAGTAAGTCCAGAAAAATATTTAAAAAAATAAGATAATTAAGAATGGTGTATTAAGCGAATCATAAAATTGAACTGCATTTTCCAACGTTATTAAGCTTATTTGTTATTGTGTATCTTAGCGCACATACATGTATAGTGTATACTTACATTCCAAATTTATTTGGCTTATTTTGAGAATTATATATATATCAATATAAATACAATGGACTTAATTAATTTAACTTATTAACTAATTATTGTATTCTCATTTAGATTTCGAAGAAAATATTATCATAAGACGGTACCGGCTGTACTAATATTAATAATATTTATTTTACTGATTGTTTTGATAATATTAGCTCTCAAAAGTAAGTCGAATTTAAGAGTTAAGCCAATACCGAAACTCAATTGCCAATTATGTTAGGAACGAAAGTGGGAAAAGTATGCAACAGCAAAGAGTGCGTTAGAATCAGCTCTAGCCTTCTATTTAGTATGGATGAATCGATGGATCCTTGCGATGACTTCTATCAATTCACTTGCGGTAACTGGGAAGCGGAGCACCCGAAACCGGATTCGCTTACATCTAATGATTGGTTTCGAGAAGCTCAAGACAGGACTTTGAGGTCTATTCGAACATTTCTGAAAACAGATGTGAATGAAACTGAGCCGGAGGCTATAGCAAAATCAAAAATCATGTATCAGGCCTGTATGGATGTCAAGGCAATGGACAAATTAGGCTTGAAACCAGTGATGGAATATTTAGAGAAATTTGAATTGCCAAATATACCACTTGCCCTTAACATTACCATACCCACAGAAGAAACAAAGGATCCGCAATTCGATTGGATAATTTCCCTAGCTAAAGTTAAAAAGTATATGGGCGTGGATATATTAATCGGTTTCGATATATATCCGGATCCATTGAATGGATCTGTAAATAGAATAGTCGTCGGAATACCGGAAACTGATTCTGTGCTACCATTGTAAGATTAAAAGTTATTTCTTTACACGTTGACGATATACATCATTTTAGTTATGATGATAATCACATTCGTTTGCGGAAAGTCAAGAAAAAGCTATTCTCCTCCCTTGGTGAGTATGATACAAATGTTAAATCAAATGAAGAAGACAGCAGTGAAACATCGAATAAGAAAGAAGCTCTCTCTGCCTATGCAACGTATATTCGTAAAGTTATTGCTATTATAGTCACATATGTAATCCCGGATATAAAACCTGAAGACATTAATGCAACTACTGAAGAACTAACACAGGATGCAATCGAGATGACAAAAGATCTATATAAAGTTAGTGAACTTTTCTGTTGCACTACTTGACATGCACTTATAACATTAATTGCACCCTCACGAACATTTTAGCACTTAGTTATAAAGACGCAATTAAGAATCGAACTTCCAACACCGATGAATACTTGAATACGCAATTATGTTCGCTTCTTTATTCTTTGTGTTTGAGGGTGAGCATTTCCAACAATGGCCCGTCTTTATAAAGGCAATTTTTATTACTCTTTTAGTTAGATTAAGTTGAAATTTAACAGGTATCGATTTCTGAAACTTTTGGTGTGTATCGTGAAATATTTCAGCGCTACATAGCAGATTTCAGCTCTACAATAATCTATGTAATTAAATTACTTTGAAAAACGCCAAGTAGGCGTTGCCTATCTTTAAAAATTGAATTTGTATTTCTTATTAAGTAATAATTCGTAACTAATTTGAACCAAACTATTCCTGTATGGTGATGAAATATATCTGTTGTTCATCGCTTCAATTTTAGACATTGTGTACATTTATTAAAATATATAAATGTTTTAGTTGGAGTATTTTGCATAAAGTGAAGACTGATGTAAAGTTGAATGAAATATGCCCTTGCCAATTAACAAAAAAAACAAATAGAGAATTTGACCAGTTATGTGAGTGGTTGATGGTGACATGATTCATGATACACAGAATAAAATTACAACTTACAAGCACATGCAGAAATAAGAGAGCAAGTCTAAGGAAAGGAGATATCTAAACTCTTCCTTTTGCCGCTTGATTTATATACGATTTTCGTTTCGTGTCTGCGAATGCGTGTGAGCAGGGTTACTGCTATGCTTACTTTAGTCGCAGATACCGTCACACGTGTCGCAACGGCGCGTTCATGCGTTCACTTTGGCTTTGGCATTTGAAGTAGGATACATGTCAAATTATTGTTAAGTTACTGTCGCGCGTCGAGCACAAAGTTCTCGGTGGAGCTACTCTCTACACACTCTGGCGTTTTGCCGATTGTGAAACAATTTTTTTAAATTTATTTCTCAATTCGAATGTTTTGATAAACTGAGGCGACTATTTGTGCAAGTAATTAATTTGTGACAGGGATTATATTTAAATTATTATTTTATGGAAGTGGCTGGTCGACGGACTCAGCAATAAAACAATTATATTATTTTACTGCACATTCGTGCACGGACTAAATCTCAAGTACAAATATATGATTCTTATTATCTAACTACATTTGAATCTTTTATAATTCGTTATCTACCAGCAACAATGCTAAACGCTGTTGTCCAGGATGCAGCCAGCGTACCCTTATTGGCGATAACGTCCTAGACTGTATGTGTGTGTGATGTTTCAGATCAACTGCATGATTTGCATCGACTATTGGATTTGGTGCTGGTTTTCCTATTTCTGAAGTTGGTTAACTTTTATATTAATTTGTAGTTCTCCTTGGAAATTGTATTCCAGAACATTTGACTTGTCAAACGCGCGAGTTGTTGGTTGATTTTGTAATCAAACATAAGACTTTAAAAAATAAAACACAAACACAAATCTTTAGCTTTGCTCTTACTCTTAAGAGCGACTTTTTATTTCTTATGGTAGCTTTCTTTATTTAACTGCGAAGAAGTATTCCGTCCATCGAACATTTGTCCAATCAGCAATTTTGCTGATGTGCATATTTAGCTTTAATGCGTTCAATGTCATTGCACAGTTCAATCATTGAACCTTTACTCGCAATGTTTTCGCTGTGGAAACCAACGTACAACAACATTTCCTGCTATTGACATTATATTCGGTTGTCGTAACTCATTCTCGTAAACTCGATAGAACCCGTACCAAAGCTTGCCAAAGACCGAACGCCCAAAACGCGCCTTAAAAAAACCTCGTTTTTCACACTTTCTGGATATTCGGAGCTATAACTTGCTAGTCAATTCGCCAAACTTCAATCCTATAGAAAATGCGGGGGCTAATATTTAAGTCAGATACTTAAGTGTGGTACCGGCCTTGTCCCAAACCAAAACAAAGAGACTGGCTCATGGAAAAAAAAAATCCATTGGTATAAATAGTGCTTTCAGAACTTATGATATAATAATATATGTAATAAAGGTAAATAAATAAATCACGTTCCAATTATTCAATATTACACATCCAACACATATTTTTTTTTTTTTCGTCAGCCATTACAGTTAAAAATAATTCTAATATCAGTCCAGGTTTACCTTCAATAGATATCAGTCCAGGTTTACCTTCAATATAATGGTGTATACAATTTAAATATGAACATTAATATACAGAAGCAAACTATTTTGGCATTTCTATTAAAATAATTGTAACTCAATGAGAGAATTATTAAAAGTTTTTTTCAAAATTGCTGTCTGAAAGTAATTCAAGGCTATGGATTTGCATCATCCCAGCAAACGAAAACAAGCGTTCTACAGCAGGTGAAGATGAAGATAGAGATGTATTATATTCGATAAATGCCTGTTTTACAGTTGGATATCTATTTAGCATTTGGAATGATGTGGATAGGTTGGCTAAATGGGCATGGTATTCATTTTCTGTAGAATCCCTTCGCAAATTACTTGAATTTGGTGTTTCATCTAAAAATTTGAAGAACATACAATTTAAATAATGTATAAGCTATTACCAGGCTTTAAAGATTTTGTAATATAAATAACGTATCCTATTATTTCTCATCATTTATTTAATTTTAATTTATTTATATCAATGGACATTTTTCATTGCACTCCTTCATTTTTGTGAGTCTGTTCAGGAAAATTACTGTAGAATTTTATTTGAAATGTTCGGAAACAGGGAAAATTTTTTAAGAGAAATCCAGCTTCACAGCTTTTGCAACATAATCTTAAAAAAATATAAAAATAAAAAAAAGAAATCTACTTTAATTTTGTCTGAACAAAATTAATCGTCATAAACTAAAACTAGTGCCAAAAAGACTAAACAAAGTTTATAATGGTTCGATTTCCTTTTTGTGCTATGACAACTTGTAGTCTATTTTTCATGGAATACAAGAGGTTTTGTATCATCAGGGGTTATCTTGTTCCATTCTTTAGCCAGGATAGTCTTGAGTTACTGTTTTAATGTTATATGGTGGTTTTGTAGTCGTCTGCCCAAGATATCCCACATATGTTCAATGGGGTTAAGATCAGGGGAATGCGGCGGGGTTTTTAATGTGTGCGGTGTGTTGTATAGTATCCACATATATCTCCGCAGTCTGCTAGGGGTCGTTGTCCTGCTGAAAATATTAATTATTCCCCAAGCCCAAATTGTCAGTACCACTTAAAAGCAAATTAGCTTTTAATATTTTCATGATTCCATGTATGAATACCAGCTTCCCAACTTCCCAACACCGGAAGCCGCTATACATTCACATATCATTACAAAAGCTCCTCCCATACGAAAATCCTCCATATGATCCTCCATACGAAAATGCGGCCATCTGAGGTGAAAATATGACCTTATCCCAGAACTCTGATGTTCGGTTTGAATATTCGTTTGCGAATGTAAGCCGCTTGATTTGATTGGCTTTACTAATGTATGGTGTCTTACGACAAACCTTGTCTTGTAACCAGTGCTATTGAGAACTCTACGCACAGACCGGGAATGAACTTGTTACACCGGATTGTTCTAATAACTGTGATGTTATCATTGAAAAACTTGGGTGTTTTCATAAAGGAAGGAAATCTGCTAGTACAATCGCATTTCTTTCCTCATGCATTTTTGAACACACACTCGGTGCAGAATGTCTACAGGCTAAATTTAGACTAAATGTCTTGTAGCAGATTTATAAAACATTTTCGTCAATCTAAAGCTCTTTTTAAACCTATTTCATAGGGAATGTATTTCCTAACATATTTTCATCCATGTCCAGCGGATTAGAATGCACTCGTAATTTGTTCGGCATCGAAGAGTTGATATTTTGTCTTATTCCCACTCAGAAATATCAGAAATAAAAATAAAACTGACATTTGAGTTGAATGCACATTTGAGTTTATAATGGTTCGATTTCCTTTTTGTGCTATGACAACTTGTAGTCTATTTTTCATGGAATACAAGAGGTTTTGTATCATCAGGGGTTATCTTGTTCCATTCTTTAGCCAGGATAGTCTTGAGTTACTGTTTTAATGTTATATGGTGGTTTTGTAGTCGTCTGCCCAAGATATCCCACATATGTTCAATGGGGTTAAGATCAGGGGAATGCGGCGGGGTTTTTAATGTGTGCGGTGTGTTGTATAGTATCCACATATATCTCCGCAGTCTGCTAGGGGTCGTTGTCCTGCTGAAAATATTAATTATTCCCCAAGCCCAAATTGTCAGTACCACTTAAAAGCAAATTAGCTTTTAATATTTTCATGATTCCATGTATGAATACCAGCTTCCCAACTTCCCAACACCGGAAGCCGCTATACATTCACATATCATTACAAAAGCTCCTCCCATACGAAAATCCTCCATATGATCCTCCATACGAAAATGCGGCCATCTGAGGTGAAAATATGACCTTATCCCAGAACTCTGATGTTCGGTTTGAATATTCGTTTGCGAATGTAAGCCGCTTGATTTGATTGGCTTTACTAATGTATGGTGTCTTACGACAAACCTTGTCTTGTAACCAGTGCTATTGAGAACTCTACGCACAGACCGGGAATGAACTTGTTACACCGGATTGTTCTAATAACTGTGATGTTATCATTGAAAAACTTGGGTGTTTTCATAAAGGAAGGAAATCTGCTAGTACAATCGCATTTCTTTCCTCATGCATTTTTGAACACACACTCGGTGCAGAATGTCTACAGGCTAAATTTAGACTAAATGTCTTGTAGCAGATTTATAAAACATTTTCGTCAATCTAAAGCTCTTTTTAAACCTATTTCATAGGGAATGTATTTCCTAACATATTTTCATCCATGTCCAGCGGATTAGAATGCACTCGTAATTTGTTCGGCATCGAAGAGTTGATATTTTGTCTTATTCCCACTCAGAAATATCAGAAATAAAAATAAAACTGACATTTGAGTTGAATGCTCTTAATTTCTTAACGGGCTCCCGATCCGTGGAGGGTCTCTGCCTGAGACACGGCAGCCTTTCATGTCCATTCGTTCGATGTGGCCGAGCCAGTGTAGTCGTCGTTTTTTGGCTTTTTTCTTGGTGCAGTTCATATAGTTCGCGGTTGTATCTTCTCCTCCATTCGCCCTCCTCGTATACTGGACCGAAAATTCGACCGAGATTTTTTCTCTCAAAAGTACCCGAAATGTGCTCTGCCTTACTATTACGGTTAATTACTTAGTAATTGTTCACACTCAGCCACAACGTAAATGTCCTTGAGATCCATTATAGTACGCCTGTATACAGCAGGAAAATTATTGTAGTCTTCAAAATTTGTAAGACTTTCTTGGACTCGCTGTAGTCTATTAAAATCATTAAGCATTTTCCAATAACCTTACCATACAGGAATGGATCACAAGTTACCAGTTTAGCACAACTTTTTGTCCTTTTCTATATATGTATGTATAGTAATGGCTAAAACAAACAAATTGAATATCCTCTCATTCTAAAATAAAAAAAAAAAAAATCAACAACAAAATTTATAATTATTCATTTTGATGTCAGAGAGAGGATAGATGTCATTTTAACGTGAAAGTCATTGTTCTCAAAGCCTTCAAACTGTATACAAAATAAGCGACGGGCGAGACGATAATTATGGTGTTACATGAAGCAAATCGTCGACGATATCATTGAAGACAATCGGGTGGACTATAGTCACTTGAAAAATTACGCGATTAGAGCCCTGAACTAACTAACAGGAACATAGAATACTGTCCTGTTTTCTGATAAATTGGAATTCAACTTAAATTTGAAGGAGGGTGAACGCCTTAATCCTCGATTCACCAAGTGTACAGTCAAATACGGTGGTGGAAATATTATTGCGTGAGGATGTTTTTCCGGTCGTCGGCTTGGGTCCGTTCATAAGATTAGTGGTATAATAGATTGTTTCGTGTACTGTCATATCCTTGAAAACGTCATGCTTCGTTCTGCTGAGAATAACATGCCGTTTCGATGGATCTTCCTGCATGATTAACATTAAAAACCTTTATTTTTATGTTATTTACTTACAAATTAAAGTAAAACTATAAGAAAATGTGCTTATTCACTTACTCTTGAGAGAATCTTTAGTAGTGTAGTGTAGTGTTAACCACCATAGGCATCGTTTTTACTGTGTCTGATTCTACCGTTGAAGAACTTTCTCGTCAATTACATTACCACGTGGTTCGTGGTTTTCTAAGATCTGCGTCGACGGGAGACCAACATCGAATGTTCAGTTCGTTTACCGCATCCTTAAGTGCGTTAACAATGTTGCCAGCCACGTATTATGTCTCATAAAAAAAAGAGTGCCAATTTGAACCGTCGACGGCCTGGTTAACAATTCCCAGAAAAAACAGCAGCAGAAAAAACAAAGAGCCCTAAAAGTCAAACACAAACACCAATTTCTCTGATTTCTGTTAAAGAAATTTACTCGAGAGCTTGTTATTTAAATACATAGATAAGTCAGCCTTAAGCAACAAATGCATGTCATAGTTGGACATACTCGTCTTGCTCGCATGGGTTATAGTACTCTGGGCACAGCGGTCAGTCTTTTTAAGATATTCTACGATCCATTTGCACACACTTGTGGCCATGGCGTTCACATGTCGACGCTTTTAAAAATGAATGAAAATGCACAATATACTCTTATGGAAAAGCAATTAACCCTTGCTGAACCTCAAACAACGGTTGATTTAACTTTTTAATATCGTCACTATGAATGATTTTAGTTGTTCTCATTTAATAATCTGTATTAATAGTGTATTTTGATTTATATTTATTTCAGATGCAAGAAGAAGCTGAGAACACCACGAAAACATCCACTAATCCACTAGACGATATTATATACCTGACAATGCCAAAACTTCAAAATATGACAGACAAATTTATTTATCCGAAAACGGTCCTAATGTGGGAAAAATACATTCAGCTTCTCATGACAGCAAACACAACTTTTAATGCGTTCGAAGAAGTCATCTTTACTAGCAAGACTGATATGTTATATTTGCAGATGTTAAGTGAATATTTAATTGATATGCCGAAACACCGATTGCAATTTTACATTTGGTTGAGTATTGTTCAAGAACTTGTTCTTCATACAACATCTACATTGAGGACACTGCACAATGAGTACATGAAAGTTTTAATACAAACTGAGGGCAACCCTTCAAGATCGCTATATTGTGCGAGTGGCATAAATGGTTTAATGGGTATGGCTGTCAGTTTCACATTGGCTGATGAGGACTTTCTCACATTCACGTTGCCTAAGGTTTATGACATGCTTTACTATATTAGAGAAGCATTCAACGACATGGTTAAATCAACAGCATGGATGGATTCAAAGACCAAACAAGCAACACTGCAGAAATCAGCTGCAATGAAAAGTCTAATCGGCTTCCCAAAATGGCTAAATAACGGCACCGTATTAGATAGTTATTACGCTGAAGTTAATGTGAGCAAAGAAACGCACTTGGAGAACATGATTAATATTCTTACATGGCAAATGTCAATCAAAATTCGTGAATTTTGGGAAGAAAATAGATTTGGTTGGGCTACAACGCCATCTAATGTAAATGCATTTCATACATTCCAGGCGAATGCGATAAGTGAGTTTTCATGTTTTTAATATTATCAATCACATTCAAAAATCCATTTTATTGTAATAATGTAATGCAGGTTATTGTATGTCATCGAAGACACGCAAGTCTTTGTGACACTTCAGAATTTTAAGTTGTAAAAGGTTGCTTCCATTCCCTTCCTTCTTAAAATATGTATACTTGTGGTTTTATCAAAGTTTCATGCAAAAATGTATTCACATATTCTCTACATATACGAATACATTAGAGTCTTAAATCGAAAAACAGTGGCAAGAGCTGCGGCAACATAGGGGTCGTCGTAGTCTCATAACATAAAAATCTGTTGGTAACAAGATTATTTAAATGCGTTTATACTGTTGAATACATTCTTTCAATTTGACTTCCGAGTGGCTTTTGGCGAAATGATTGAGAATGAAAATACATCTACATAGTCGTTGAGGTAATTTCTGTTAAACTGAAAATATCTTCGCTAAACAATTTATTCTGTTTTAACTGGAAATTGTTAACTTTCGAATGTTAGTATTTTCGACTTTATGTCTTCACTCCTGGGTTTACATACTTTTTGGAATGCACTCCTAGTTATGGTTGCTTGGCTTCTTTCCTGACGTGAAATCGTCCAAGTTTTGCAAATCGGAATCGTGTTGAGTTAGGTTTAGGTTTATTTCTGATGCGTGTTGGATGAAACTAATGGGAGATAACATTCCGTTTCGACTTCTGATTGGGAAACTCCCAATCCTACATTAAGTGTAACGCATTATACTGTAGGTTATTTTTTATCAGTATAATCGAAAACAATTTATTTTATGTTCTTCTACCGAAATATAACCTACCATATCTGCGGGATGTGCAATAGCACAGGGCGCATTGTGAAGACTAAATAAACCTATGCTAACTATGTAGTTCTATACGCTGTCTGAATGCAATTATTTTCAATTCAATTCGCATGGAACCATTTGGGCTTAACATCCAAAATTAATTTCTGCTCATATTAGATTTGCTCATTTGGCAAATTTGTTTGAAAAAGAGAATTATTAATGTAGGTATATCGTTGTCACACACTAAAAAACGCTAGCAGAGGCAAAGTTCCTGAAGCAATAACCAAAAATTAAATGTTGGATTCTACAATTATAAATATATATATATATATATTATATACAATTATATTGCCAGTAAATATTTGTCAAGTCAGTCCGTTATTTTGTCAGGAAGTGTTAAGGTTTTAGAAAATACTAAACATATTTTGGTGGAAATGACGAAGTATTTAATGATTAGTAGTATTGAAGTACCATCGAAATTTCCGGAAACTTACGATATCGTTGGCCGAAATGACTTTATGCTGATGAATGTTAATTGTTAAAATACTAGATCAAGTTATTAAATCAATTACAGAAAGGTATTGATTTAACACAATTTTCCATTTTTGAATAACGTAAGCGAATGATTGAAAAATAATAACTTACGGCCCTCATACATTTATTTGCAAAGCGTTTTAACTTTTGGAGGCGTTAAAGATTTATGCGGGGCGGATTTGTATCAAGTGTTAACAGTATTATTCCCGCTTGTAAAACCAAAATAAATTCAGTTCAAGTGTAGAAAATCTGGCTCCCAATGTAGGTAGTGCAGTACGAATGTTAATTACATTGACAGTCACAGTAGCTTCAAGTGAACGTAGTTTTTCAAAACTCAAAATAATATAAAAAAGCCTTAGGACAAACATGACTGAAAAAACTATTGGTAGATTTGTTTATAATAGTTGTTTTTTATTATGCCCACGAATCCGGATTAGATCTTGGGTAGCATGTATTACAAAAACTCTCAGAATACTCGATTAGGATTACATTTCAAGATCCCGAAAGCTAGCTTCTAATACTCCTCACAAGATGGCAAGTTCATTCGTGACTTTTGTATACTGCAAGCTGTCATTCATGACTGCAAACAAATCTGTGAAATATAGCTTTGTGAGGTGAATTCGGTTAAATAATTTTAAAGTTCGTATAAAGTAAAATTTCACTCATTAGATATACAATTTGTGAATAAATCTAAATTTGTAATACAGTTGAGGGACGTGTGGTTATATTACATTGATTCGATGTACATATACCGATTCAATGTACATCAGCATAAAAAGCGAAGAAATATTTTCGTTGGCATGGGAACTCCACATACTTATTTCAACAAAATCTCTTTGCGTTTGGCAGAAGTAGATGTGCAACTACTACCCCCCATGTTTCGTCGATCTGGGATGTTTTATTATGCCCAGGATCTAATCCTGGATTAGTGGGCATATTAAAATGCACCTTATGTTGATCGAAGGGAGTTATTATTATTATATATTAGTCTTCAGACTATGATGGCATTATAATGAATTTGCTAAGACTGACCAAAAAAGTTAGCTTCCTAAGTTGAATTGCCAGAACTGTAGAATGTAGGGCTTGCGCAGGGCGCTCATTTAGCTCGGACCGGCACTGATTTTGTATTGTGGGGTCATTATTAAAAAAAATCAGAAGACCAATTTTGCCATACGTTTACAAGTTAAAATGCAGCTATGCACTCAGCTTCTGTATTGCTAAGCCCAGTGCACTGCTGCCCCCCCATGAGCACGAGATGGCTGCCAACAAGGAGCACGTTTACACTCGCTTACGTAATCTGGAGTATCTATCAGACCGGGAGCATGTGATTGCACATTAGTTGAAAGGGTGTGAATCGAAGAGGATCCTCGGGTTTCATTAGGGATATACCATACACCTAACAAGTAACCATCGCAGTACACATCTGTTTAAATACATTTGTTTAAATCATTTACTTGATAGGTTTCTTGGTTCGTTCATATGTATGCATTCATTACTTAGATATTTCACAGCTACTATTTTCATGTTTTGATGTGTCGACAAAAAAGTTATCTGGATAACACAGATAGCGCATCTCATTGTCAAAACACGATACAAAGGGTTGGGAAAATGCACAGTCATCCCTCTATCTACAAATACTGAACATGTTAGATGAAGATATCCACAATTCCCATCTTTCGTAAAGCCTCTTGTCAGATTTTTGACATTCTTGATATCTTTGAGCTGATATGATACAAGACATAACGTCTTTTCGGTAATCTACCTCCTTTAATGGCTGATTGGCAACGCATTTACATATCGTTCGCATTTGCATTCATTGTAGGCATTTCAGAGAGTTTTTCGATTAGATGCTATTTGTAAGCGGTAACAATCGTAGGTCTCCCCAAGAGTACAATATCAAAACTCATCTTTTTAGAACTCCTCTTCAGTCTCGTCTCGTATAATTTGTTGGGAGTTAGCTCTTCGAACAGTTTAATTGTTTTCTTGGGTGGGTTTTTATTCCTTCGTACAACGAAGCGATTTGCGATTGTTACTGATTGTTACTGTTATCAACAGGACTGTATGGCTACTTGACCTACATCATTGATTGTATGTATCTCGTCATGTTCTTAAGAGATATGTGGGTATATTCATTTGGTGATCATCTGGTTTCATCTGGTAATATTGTTAATTGTTTCCATGGTGAAATCGTATACATAGCATTACAAAGCTACTTAAAATTGTCAACATGTTTCCCTCAATTTAAAGTTCGCATCGTATATAAAAAGTATAAAAATAGTCACCTTTGTTCATCGATTTATGACTATAATTTAAGAAGCATTAAATAAACAAAGTAGTCTTCACCATACAGTCAGTATAAAATATATAATATGCATATGTATATATTTGCAGAACAATATTACCATGTTTTTTCGGGAATAAGTGCAACTATCAAAGGCAATGTACCAGATTTAATTCTTACTGAAATTATGTATATACTTACAAAACACTCATCATAAATTATGCGTTGTACATTTCTGCAGCTCTATAGATCCTCAGTTCTAATAAGTGTTGAGTTCGCTTTAATAAACCCTTTATCCCCCTAAATAACAGCAGATGTTATGAACATCGAGTTACTATCTGAGAAATATTAAGGGCAAGTGAGATAGCATGCAATACTCCGAGCTTTTATATGCTAGAGATCTCTTGGGTGCGTGGGTGTTGGAAAATATGGACTGTAATATTACGATAACATAACTCGAGCGAAGATAACAGCTTCGTTTTTCTGTGTGCTGTTTTTCTGTAGCGCAGTCAAGAGTAAATTTATAGAAGCTATAAATTTTCGTGGGTATCAACCCTACGCACAATCCCTAAATGGGGAGAGCTGGGTCATGGCATTTTCACTTGAAAGAGTTAAATCTGTTTTTAACTCAATAATTCGTGATGCTTACTTATAAGGTACTTTCTTCAGTTTAACGAGTTTAGGTATAAGTTTATTTTGCTTTGAGTTCAAAATACAATTATTGTGGGCAAAATGTCAGGTATTTACCTGATGCCCCTTCTGGATACGATGCTTTACATTTGCATAATCACCTTACCTTCATAATTGCGTGACATACTTAAATATTTGGAACGAAACACGACGTTTTTGTTTCACTGTGCGTGTTTTGATACTTAATTTGAGCCGTTTTGTAATTAAACGAGCGATCTGTTGAACTTTATGTAAAACTGGTTGTTTATTGTTATGGTTAGCCTTGTAAGTATGATGGTATAAATAGTATTTGCTATGAATACAGTGAACGTGTCTGAATTTAGCGCTTGATTCAAAAATATGACAGACTTTGTTCTAAACGCTGAGGATACATATCTTTTGAGTTCAAAAAATATCGTTTAACTTACCGAAAGAATAAGAGTATCACATGATTACCATATTTTTAAGACCTATCATAGTCTAATTACTTTTCTTTCATTATTGTGATTCAATTGCCTCACTGTTTTACCAAACGTGAAGATTTGTCATTGCAAATAATTCTATAGGGTATAGATATATAGTGTAGTATAGTATCCAAGAGAACGGAAGCGACCATGTTTGAATTGCTTAATGCACATAAGGTCATGGTGAAAGGACAATATGGTCTGATTAGATTTTCTCATATCCTGGATAAGATATGTTTAAAAGTGTCTCAAGTCACTCTTCCATTTCAAAGTCCCATATTTTACAGAGCATAGACACGAACTATATACTCCTATATACGATATTGCAGAAGTCCATTCATTACATGGATAACCATGACGTGATTAGCCGAATGCATCGGACATGGATGACATGCAACATCGACGTCTTAGACAATAATTAACAATGAACTTCGAGGTTAGGGTAGGTTCATGCTTTAAAACAACATCAATACATACCGAGATCCATCGCAGAAAAACACTTACCTTGGGCTCAGGCAGTTTTGAATATTAGAGCCCTCTCTCGAGAATGTAAGACTTCTTAATAAATATCGTTAATCATACCACTACACTCAAGAGAAGAAGTACTTGGCCTTTTCGGGAAAAAAGTTCGAGTTGGGTCCATCATCTTACTTGCTTTAATGTACATTCTTTGAGGGACATGAGTTGAGCCAGTCGTCTACGGATCCAACGCCTAAATTCCGTGTAAAGACTATCACTCAGAGTCTGCGATATAGATAGATAGACAGTGATTGCCATAGCTGGGTAAGCTTCAAGTAACTTTATTAAGAACACGCAATAGGAATATGAATGAATATTTTCAAAACATTCTTTAAATCGTGTCTATTTTCCATTTTCCTTTTCATATCCATGACGTTTTCATTAATATTCTGCTGAAGCAAAATAAGGACGAGAAAGTCCTGGTCAAACTTTAAATATTGATAACAATCCTGGCCATTTTTATATGAAGAGATGCCGTATTGGGGTTACAGAAAAAAATAAAACTGTAAATTAGATATTAGTTATAATATGATAAAGAAGCAGGACTTTGTCATCTATACATAAATCAATAGATAATGGGATTCAAATTTAAAAAAAGTTTTAAGAGGAACTGGTAGTAATCCAGAGAGAGTGGTAATCATAGCAGTTTGGGTTGATAACCTTCTTCTTCTAACAAGTTAAAAAGAAACGTAAAATGTAATGAAACAATCATTTCAACAATGAAACAGTGAAGCTACGTAACAAATTAGATTTAAAAATTATAGATTTATTATAGATTAAAGTTTATGTTGAATCTAAAAACGGACATTGAAGATATTTTGGAAGGAATTACCATATCCGACTGCAAGCCATCAAGTCCATAATCGAGCATCTATAGTTTGTGCCAACGCTGTAAACCAAATGACCGAAGCAAGTAAACCAGTTGGTTTAGTTTTAGTCTGTCATTATCGGACTATGCAAGCGACTGCCTAATCGTGCTTTTTATTAAATAATGTCCTGCTTCAAGTTTGGTCAATAATGATATTTATTGTTCACTTATATTCTAAACAATTTACTGTATTTATTCTGAATAATTATATAAAAAAAATTAAAGTCAATAATGATGAGTTAACATATTGACAAGCAATTAGAAATTGCCGGCTTATCGAACATCACAGGTTTAGCTTTGATGTTACCAGGCTACATAATACATATATTGGAGCATGCACAAAACCCTAAACAGTATTCATACCTACTAAACAAGAACAGGGTAGAAAGCTACGCGGCCGAAGTGAAACTTTATAGTGATTGAATTTCTGGAGATGTTATGATGTCATAATCTATTACGTTCTATAGCTTAGGAAAGAATAGTATAAGACCACCTTCAATTTATGTTTGCTTAAATTAAAATTATTTCTTGTGCAATTGAATTATATCGATGAACAAAAGATTTCTACTGTTGCCATTTCACCTTTTTCTACAAATGAAATTATCGGTTTGTGATAAGTACGAAGTAAACTTTTTAGATTGTAACCGATCTAGTAATCGGACAAAACTGCATCAATAGTCGTTTCTGATTTTTGCTCGGTCATTCGTCATTCGTAGTTGGAGTTGAGTAAAGAAAGTCAATTAATGGTTGATATGCAAAATTCACATTAAAATCTGTACTTAGGATTATTTGTATTCTGCCAAATTCGGGATCAATGAGCGGCGCAATTTCCACAGATATCTGCTATCGTGTTATTCGGAGATATATGTATATATGGCCACCATCAAAACTGCAAAGTAACCATAGATATTGTTGTTTTTCGACCATGGTAAATATCGTACTCGTCCCCGTAACTCCTGGTAAGTAACGTAGCTTCAAAAGTTATACTTCCAAGCATCAGTCAATTAATTTACTTAAAACTCAAATCATAATTCCAAACGAATTCTCTACCTACTAAGGGTATGCAACAAACATCTTCTCGAAACGAAGGGAAATAAAATTATGTAAGTCGGTTTTCGTAACATACACGAATTTACGCATATTGCAGTTTCACTTCAAAAGGCTAAGTATACATAGGAGGCGGCATATTAGGCTCTGTGGCTTAGGGAATTGTTAAGGGAAAGAAAGAAACAAACCATGGATTTTGCGGCAATCGGAGAAGATTGCTATAAGTCCAAAATGAAGCATGTATTTATATAATTTTCTCAAAGATCATGTAACTTATTCTGAAATTAAGTTTTGTTAAATTTTAAATGTGATTAATGATTGCAAATATTCTGACTACGGGGACAACCTTTGACAGAATATTAAATATTATTTAAGAACAAATACATTATTCAATGATGATAAACAGGTCTTACCTTATTTCGGGCACCTAGACTAGAGATCGGATACGTCATTGACAAGGAAAACAGCTTCTGTACCTTAGTATTTTTAAAATACTAAATAAAACTTAATTTACTATGGGCGAAAACCTGAATATACATACGTATTTAAACAATAAATCTTAAGAACATAAACTTATTATTCTACTTATACACCAAGTATTCTAATATTTAAGTATTTACTAATTTTCAGCCGTCCCTATAGCGATATTGCAGTACCCATTTTACAACCTTGGATTAGAGTAAGACTAAATACATTTATATTGCAGTCATACATACTCTCTAAAGACAAATTATTATCTGACTTTTGTAGATACATTTCCGAAAAAATTCATAAACTTTCTGCTTAAAACAAAAAAATGGAAATTAATTCGATAATTATGACAACAAATTATTTTGAAATCAGATTATTTTTCGAGTGTATGTATGTATATAAATTTATAGTTCTACCGCATTGCATATACTTGTATGTACTCACGAATTCTTTTTAGGGCTCTCAATTATGGAGCAATTGGAACAGTCCTTGGACATGAACTCACCCATGGCTTTGATGATAGTGGCCGTATGTATGATCTCAATGGGAATATGAGGCAATGGTGGAGCAACAGCACTATATCAGAATATGTCAATCGTACCGAATGCTTTGTGGAGCAGTATGGTCGCTATTACTTGTCTGATATTGAAGAATACGTAAGTCTAAAGTTCTTGTATCTATATGTATTTTATTGAAACAATGTTTTTACATGTGAATACGGAAATTCATAGGAAGAGAGAGAGAGCCTTAATGACTCGAAAGAGGTGGAGACTGCAACCGTGGTTTATCTAGACACCGTATGTTAGTGTGCGTAGGAATCAAGGCACATACCGACTACGTCACGGGGCGGAAGTCCATGTCCATATTTATATACCACCTTACACTGCTTTAGTATTAGGATAGGGTGTGTGCAGTGTTGGGTACATATAATAATAATAATAATAATATGAGTAGCGCAACAGCCCGTAGAGGGCCAGGGCCTAGCTTCTCAGGACAGATCATGGAAGAAAGCTAGATGAAATTTATAAGAAGCACCTTATAAGATGTCTCAAATAACTAGAAAAAAATCACCTTACAACTTTAATAGACTTTAAGCTCTTAAAGTACCAACGAATAAGTCGAATAATTGGGAAAGGTACTGACGAAAATAAATGTATGCCTTTTGGAAACAAGGATATGGGCCCGGAAATGTGGCATGCAGATATGTATTTCTCCAAATGTAATAAGAATTACATAAATATGATGAAAATCTTGTAATTCCTTTAGTTCTTATCTTCCGATACAGTGAAACCCACTAAATCCTCCAAATTCCAAGTGTCAACTGCGTGTTTGTTGCTCATTTTTGGGTTGACTTTCGCGGTAATTTATTCGTTTCAGTTCCTCTTCAAACAGAAATATTTATATGACTTCTTCACTATTCCAAAAATGTTTCTCTTTACATCAAAATAAAAAGAAAATATAAAACATTTTTTTTTCTGTTTTATAATATTTAACTGATAAACAAAAATTATTTGGTGTAAATTGTGATGCTTTCGACAGTCGCATGCTAAATGCTCAGATCTCATTCTCGACAAAACGACTTTAATTCTTAACACTGCAGCTCCTTTCCAAAGATAGAAGAACATTAACAAACAGTACACGAGTGGACTGTGTAGAACCTAGACCCAAGTCCGCCAACTCTACCGCGCATTTTAGCGCATTCAATTTCTTTCTTTCCTAGACATTATTTTATGTACATATATCCTATTACGTAGCTAAATGCTGATGTAAACAGGAACTACCGCATCCAAATATCTGAGTCGTACAACCACCGTTAAATGTTCGTCCTGTTGTAAAGAATTACGTTTTTACTCAAGCTGATTTCATTGCTGAAATGAAAAATATAACGCTTATCAAACGCCTGCAGTGAATTTTATTATTATTTATAAATTAATTTTCATTCAAATGAAATTATGTTGTTTTGAGTTGGAAATCCTGGATTGTACCGTAGAATAATTTGCTTTCATTTCTCATTGTATTGGACATTGAATGCCTCTTTTACATAAACCAGCCTCACCAGATACAAACGAATTGAAAGGGGATGTTGATATTTAGATTTGGTTTTGTTACCTTTCCTCTGCACTGCTTTGCACTGTTGGCATTGAAACTCGACATTGGTATTAGGTTCTGTGGGATGTTGGATGCTGCTTACGTTCGTTCGAACCTAATTTCTGTTATCCATCAGCTATGGACATCATATATGTACATTTGTGTAGGTACGGTCAAAAGTATGCGCACAGGTCAAAGAGAATTTCAACTACGGCAGAATAGTTTTAGTAATCAATATTCAACAAGGTGCATTCTGTTTACAGTCCCACCCTTTTGCGTTACTTTTTAGTAATTTATTCAGTGGTAAGTTCGATTTGTCAGGAAAGTGGATAAGTCGGTCTCTTTGTTAACGGAACAGAGTTCATTGTATGCATATATGTAGATGTTTTCATTATTGCATACATTTTAGCTTTCTGAGATAAAATTTTCTTTGAACAGGGACGTGTTTTTAATTATTTGGCTACATTTAATGGCCAATGGGATCTTAAATAATGAAATGAGTGAGTAAAAATATCACATTTTCAGGAAAATAATTAAAAAAAGCAAAACAATTAAGTATAATGAACAATTTATAAATGAATAAAAATGCAATTCATAACATACATATATGTTTTGATTCTTATGATATTTTTATGATTACTTCATCAATACATCATCGGAATAAAACATTCCGGTTCCGCAATCACTTCAAATAGTACTTTTAATGTATGTACATACTCTAATTAATTTAATAGTGTTTATCTGAGCAGTTAAAACCACTTCAATGGCAACAGTTTTAGTAACTGCGTCATTGTACTTTAGTCGTCAAAGTATATCCTGTTCAGTGGTGATAGGATGCCGACCTGTTTTACTCCTAAAGTTAATAGCAGTGCACCTCATATAAATTATGTAGCGGTGGTGTGGTAGGCGATTTAGTCTGGATGGTTACTGCTATCAGTGGTCTGGTAGAAGTGATGTAGGTTGTTGAAGCTGCTTTCTTGGACTTTTTGCAACATTCTGGAAATACGTCTCGCCTCTGGCTGCTTTCCAGTTTGAAGTCGGGAATTGTGAACGTTTTTGGTGTTGGGAATTGAACTTAAACATTTAATCGAGGTAAACACATACATAGATACAATTTTAAAAAAAAATTTCAATCAATTTCAAAAAATTCAATTCAATTATTAAATATTTTTGATACGAAATCAGTGAAAATCAAGTAGCACAAGTTAAGGTTTCCATATTCTATATGAAAAAATAAGAAAATACACTTAGTAATGATAGGTAAAGCTTTAAGGTTTAATATCAAAATAGATCTCAATTATTACACAAAATAAGACAGCCATACTTATGTAAATGTCCAAATGTTTATTTCATTTAGTAATGAATTAAAAATTCGTAGTCGTTGGGACTAAGACCACTGAATACAATATTTTGAATTATGTAAATATTGTACGAACGTTTTTTGGTATACTTTCTACGTAAAGAAAAACTCATATTGCATTCTCTTAACACCTGGGACTGTGTTGTCAAAGCCCAAGTGTTGTTGACAAACATTGACCAAATAGGCTTTAAATTATTCTAATAAATTCAAATTTTCTTCTCTTCACGTGTCCACAGCAATATTATACACAAGCCGGCAATATTGAGATTTAGATTGGTCAAGTTAATGTTCCGAGTTTTCAGATTTTTCCTGAATAGAACCGGCAGATGAGATAATTTATTCATGTTGTCACCCCCAAAGAAACTTTATCATGGTCAAGATATATTGTAATATTAAATGAGGTTCAATTTGAATAACCAAATACAACCGAATCGCATAGAACATCGCAAGAATTCATGATCTGAGTCGTTTTATTTCTAAGTATGGGACTGATTTTACTTAGGGCACCGAAAACATCTGTCCATCTGTTGTCGTTCGAATAAAGCCCTTGTTAATTGTGTTCCCTTTCAATTAAATCCCAGTAGGATGGGAATGTTTACTTGAATTATGAAACTCTGAAAATTAAATCATAAATTTTTTTAATTTAAAATATCCTTACTTTAAGAATAGGATATATCTACATATTATTTTTTTATTCTGATTGTAAAAACATTTGTGTAAGCACACATAAAAAAGCAAAGCGATTAAAGCATGTAAATATTCAAATACAACAGGCAATTTGTAATTATGTCAATTGTAAATTGTTTTTATGCATTAAGGCCAAATCGCAATAGCGCGTTGCCAAAACACTCAGATTTCCATATCGAAATAGAACGCGCGCGTTTGACACTTCGAATGTTCTGAAATACATTTTGCAAGAAAAAATTTGCAATTATATAAATAATAAAAATATGAATTGCTTACTCAAATAGTTAAGTACACAAATAGTTAGTCAACCCGCCAAAAATGAAAAGTCATGAGTAAAAAAAAAACTCGGGTGAGTAGAGTGTAGCTCCACCTAGAACTTTGTGCTCTGACTTACGATATTACGGTCTGTAAAGCTTCAATGCTCTACCGCTGTATTGTGATTTATCCAATGGATTAACGTGTATCCTACTAAAAATGTCATAGCCCGACCACTCGAACGCGCTATTGCAATATGGGTATTATACACTGAGACGTAAATGAATGATACTCTGTGACCATAAGAACCACTTTGCTCAATTTGTTCACTCTTTTTTTAAACGTGAGTAAAATGATGAGAATTTTCTAATTTTTTACCTTTTATTGTTGACATATTCCTAGTCTTCAAGTTGTTCCCCATGAAACAAATAAATAAATCACTCTCCATCACTTGCAACTCATCCACCATGATCTTGACCTTATTCTGTTTCCTATCTATCCGCATGCCGTCCATTGCGGGTATAAGTGCATTTTCCAACTAATTTAATGTCAATGTGATATCGATTTTCAGATATTTTAGACATCCATTACATTAATTGATTCTTACCATCTCATCTTATTTTCAACATACATACATACTTACATTATTTAAGATAATTCATATGACTATGTTAAATAATTGAATGCTGCCGAAGCATATCTAAAAGAACACATCCCAGGAACCAATCACCAATTAGTATCATCTTACCTACATAAATAACAGAGTTAATCTATCTTGAGATATCTTGAGAACAATTCTATACTCACCATTACTTACCCGTTATATTTTTTTAATGATATTGGCTATAGTACTCACATTGCTGTTTTCAGACAAAATAGCCAAACTTTAACTCGCAACCTATACTTCTGAAACGATGGCTTGAAAAATCTTCTATTCAGTTTGTTATTATTTCTCGACCATTTGACTACATTAAAACTATTTCAATATTGTATCTACATAGTAGCCTGGTGTAAGTAAATGACAACCACTCGATAAGAACTTCTTTCTTTTTGATTCCCCATCTGGTCCTACCTTCTAGACTCGTTTTATTCCAGACCTTATGCTCTCACTAAACAATAGGGCATATCCTTTTATGCTGAAACAAAATAGTTTCAAAAGTTTTGAAATACACACTGACTTCAGATACCATCTTAAGACTCTGATCGCTATGGTTTCTGCCTCAAAGAAGCCCGGACTGTCCGTCAAACAAGGACTCCGTGCATTAAATGGCGTAATCTTTAAGAATTGTTAGTGCAATCGCGGCGGTGCCGTAAAGATACACATCTGAAGATGACTCCAGTTTTCTTACTCATCTTCCATAGGACAGGAATCGGTAGTAATTCTTGATCTGGTTATGAATTCATTGTGCAATGGATAAAAACAGTTTATTTTAGCCTAGACGCCCTTCAGTTCTCCTGTTTCATCCATCTGTGGGATGTCCATTTGGTGTCGTCTGTTAGTAATTATGACTGCCAGTTTTGAGGAAAGAGTGCATCGTTGTTGTACCTATCTACGTTGTTAACGAACTTACTCATAACATCGACCTGATTTGTGGTTATATTTTTTAATTTATAAAAATGCATGTGTTATTCATCCAATTGACGTCTATTTTCAATAGGCAACCTCTTACAATTTTATCGTCCAATTCAATGAATGATTATAATCCCTTTATTTGCTGACCCGAGACCTTAGTTTTGTAGAGGGCCGAGAAAACGATATTAAATGTTAAGCTATAAACTTAGCTTTTTTCATATCCTCTCGTGATTTCAAATTGACCACTTTATATTTATAAACATCATTTCCACAATGTAATGCTTGAACTACCAGTGGACTAGCCATAATTCGTAAACCAGTCGTAAATTGCATACAATAGAAGAATTGTTAACCAAGCCTTTGAAAAATTGATGAAAGCCTTTTGTAACAACGTTCGCCGGGAGTCAATAAGACCTCTATAACAAATTTTATCTTTAGATACAAAATACGAAAAAAATGTTTTTTTCTTGTAGGTAAATGGTGAATTAACTTTGGGGGAAAACATTGCCGACAACGGAGGCCTACGAGAAGCTTTCTATGCCTATAAAAAGTATGCGAAGAAATTCGGAAAAGAGGATAAACTGCCCGGCTTAGAGCAGTATAGCCACGAACAATTATTTTTTATATCGTTTGGGAATCTATGGTGTGAAACCTTAACACCGGTAGCTAGTCGATATGCTCTCGAAGATTCACATTGCCCCGGAAAAATACGATTAAAAGGAGTTCTTTCAAATTCAGAAGAATTCGCGAAGACATTTAAATGTAAACTTGGCTCGGGAATGTATCCAGATGAAAGTAAATGCAAAATATGGTAATTTCTTCGTAATATCTATTCTGTTTTGTTCTGACATATACCCACGCATGTACATATACACGTATGCATGGCATCTTTGTGTGATCATTTGAGTAATGAACATATTATAAACTAAATTTACTCGTAACTAAGATAAGTCATAGGCTTTCTTATTATAAACGCATTATTTCATATCAGTAATAATTTATACAAAGAAAATAAAAAAAAAAATCTTCAAAACATATTGTGTGTAGTACCGATTCTTCTAATATATATTTATGTATGTACACTATATCTCAGACAATTTCTACTTCATCATATATTGGGAGGTAAGTATTTAAATTGTTAAGGAATCGTATTTATCACTTTTAAGGAGCTCGTTGACATAATGATATTTATTCAACATAAAGGAAATCTTTTTAATCAGTAATTCCAAGAATGCTGAAATAACTATCGTCAAAAACCTGTCATCAGGACATAGAAATAGCAATTACCCTTTTTAAGTTACTTGAAACAATATCCTTCAAGACGTCCACTCAGTATTGTAAAATCATTTATAACGCACAGATCTCCACTAAGTCAATGTTTGAACAGTTTAGTTTTGTATCCACGGAAAGTTGAATATTTACATAAATATTGTGGCAACACTGATTTGATAGAGAAAGAAAAAGGAACAAAACATAATGAAAAAAAGGATTGCTGGTATGTAGTCAGTGGATGAATAACCACGCTAGTGAGAGGTTGTGTAAAAATAAAATAATAAAATAAATAAAAGAAGACAAATTATTATCGACTACATTCTCAGAAGAGGGATATACTGAAAATTTTAGCGAAATATGGAGAACATAGAATACTTCAAGAAGTATACAGCTGTGCAGTTGCGATCATGCCTGACTTCTTTGACCAAAAAAACAGCTGGCAATAAGGGTGAGATAACTTAACGTCTACTAGAAGTCCCTGTAGCGGAACGAGAAAATTCGACCCAATACAGCAGGCAGCCAAAGACGCAGCTGTAAATAAGAGTAGTCGTGTTACCGTTGACAACGGCAGCGATAATGATGATGACGATGAAAATAGGAAAGCCCTACACACATGCGCAATGAGCATGATTCCCAAGGAGAGGCAATAGGCATCCGAAATTCAAGCACAAACAGGAGAAGACAATGAGGGAAATAAGAAAAAGAGTGAAGAAAAAAAAACAACTGATGAGTGGCGGTTAATATAGAGACAGCTATTAGTGATAAAAAGAAGAGTTATACATCCAACGAAAGGAAAATTAAATGCTAAAGAGAGAAAATGAAAACATAAAAAGAGTGCCAATGACAGTTTAAGTGACATCCAAATGAGTGCAAATGAAACGTATAATGATGGCAACATATAAGGAAATTTCGCCTCTTCGGGAGACACAACTAAGAGGCAAACTTAAAGCCAAAGCTTTGATATGGCTGCATTCAAGAAGGGATTTTTTAACAATTCCTTTAAAAGATTTACTGACACACATGAAAATACTGTTTGAAGATCATACTAGCCCCCTTAATGTAATTGGTACTGTTATGTGTTGTGTTTTTTTGTTAAGAAGATTTTATAGAACTTTATATGTATGTAGAAAATAATATTTCCACTAATTTTAGGCAAGGATTTTTTTTGAGAAAAGCTAATTTAAGGTTAGTAAGGAAGAAAAATGAAACGAAAGAAATGACTGAACAAAAGAAAAATGAAACGACAAAAAATATTGAACAAAAGAAAAATGAAGCGAAAGAATGATTAAACGTGTGAAAAATGAAATGAAAGAAACTATTGAATGCAGGACAAATGAAACGAAAGAATTAAAATGTAAAATGCAATGTATTTGAAAAAGAATGTATAAGTTTAATGAATATTGAAATTGATAAGACAGATGATTGTATAAATAATAGTAAAGTAAATTTTAAGTTAAAAGATAAAGCTGTATAAAGAATTTTATATGTACTGCAAACGTCCGGCTTTACCCGAAACGAAATGTGAAATGAAAATAAGGCTAAAGAATGAAAGACTATTTCATTGTCCACCGAGGAGGTAGCTAACATGAAGCCGTGGATAAATTGTGTTGAGAGAGTTTCAGTCAATCGGGACGATTGCAAGTCAGGATGGCCGAACTGTGGCAACACTGATTTGATAGAGAGAAAAAAGGAACAAAACATAATGAAAAAAGGGTTTGCCGGTAGGTAGTCAGTCGATGAATAACCACGCTAGTGAGAGGTTGTGTAAAAATAAAATAATAAAATAAATAAAAAAAGACAAATTATTATCGACTACAATATCCGAATATGTAGCGGTGGTGGCCCGTGGCGTTATGTGGGTATGTGCGTCGACTCCTGACAATGCTCAAAGAGTATAACTGCCTAGAAAAAGCTTCTCAAACTTGGCCGTTCGGAGTCGGCATTAAACTGTAAGTCCCTTCCACTTGTAGGAGAGCAATAGTACGCACAACACGAGTGTTTGCTGAGAAGCTAGGCCTTGGTCCTCTAGGGGCTGTAGCGCCACCCTTATTACTATTATTGTGTACATATATATGTGAATCAGGAAGGATATAGACAGAAAAGTAGGGACAAGTTCAAGGAAGAGGTTGTGTATCCAACGAAGCCTCTTTGATCTATCACACCGGCTGGCTGCCGCTATATTTTGGCCTGAAATCAGACTGAAAAGATTCACAGACGAACTAGAAGATAGGTGGTATTTGTTCACCCAACAAAACAATCTCTCATCAACTTTCCAGATAGTGGAAACAACATTCCACAGTAACTGCTTCATTTACCACTTTTTGTTCCCTATATGAGGAAGATTTCTCCAGGGAATTTTACGAGGTACATAATGGGGTCCTATGTTTGGATGCGTGAACGAAAGAAATCGCGGAGTAACGCGCAACCTTCAAAGCCAACTACGTATTTACATGTACTCAATAAAAAGTGCAATAACAACCATCGATTTGAATAAAGTGTTGCAGGCAGAAACTTTAACTTGTAATGAACGGTTTTGCCAAAAATGAAGAAAAATGTTCAGTTGATTTTCTCCTATTGTGATCGTAACCAGTTTCTAAATTTTGTTATTCACCTGAACATTTTAATTGAAAAACTAATCATGCTTGATTATTCCGGTTCTTTCAATTCAGGTATTCCGTCTGGAGATTTTGGAAGTTGGGTGTGCTGCAGGAAATTTCACACACATTGTGTGAAGCATCACTCCAAACCGTGAAATCAACTGTAGGCATGTGTCTTAAGTGTAAAATCTGCAACGGCATGTCATTATTTGAACTTGTGTCGTTAACGAATGTACTGAGCTTGGTTCGATCGGCTGTTCGTGAGATAAAGAACAATTATTCTTGTTATAAGACGGGCGACATGTTAAAAGTTAAAAATACGAAATGAAGCAGATAACGCCACCGGTGACCGCGTTAATTGGAATAAGTTTTCGTATAAAAAACATAAAAAATCACGCGAAGGAAATCGCCCTATGAAGATTTGGATATTGCTGGATTTCATGTTCACACCACGGTAGACGTGATAAGTTAACGCAACATAATATGCAACGAGAACACGCGCAGGCAAATCCAACACACGCCGCATTCGAGTCATTGAGTCAGGAAGTCTGCTGAACCAAACACCGTCACACCGGTCATCAAATGCCAACGTCAGCAACGTTCCCACGATCGACGCGCTCCCCACATCAAGGTGCCAAATTGCAGTGACAGCATTTTTTAGGTATTTAAGGTAGAGATAAGTTATTCATGTTGTTCAGTTCGTTTTAGGAGGCAGAACCGCTGCCGGTTTGAAAAATAAATATATTTTTTTTAAACTGAATTAATTAACCGGAATTTAATTGGCGCCCGAGCAGGGACATAGGCAGCGCGTTTGAAAGTAGAAGCCCTAAAGTAGTGCAATTTTCATTCGTGAGTTTTAAATCGATTAAGCCCTTAAGTAGTGCAAACAAAATCGTATACAGCCTATGTCCCGGCACCCGTCGCGAACGCAGAGTAATTATAGTGCCCTTAAGTAGTGCCAAAAAAAACATTCGGTGTAGCCAAAAAGGAAAAAATAGACTCTCAAGTAGTGTCGAAAAAAAAGACCCTCAAGTAGTGTCGAAAAAAAGACCCTTAAGCAGTGTCGCGGAGGTCATTGTTGAAAAGCAAGGTCGCAGTGAGGTGTAGTGTAAGACAACAGGGGTGTGGAAAATTCAAGGGCCCCGTAGTAGCAGAAGCAAACGGGAAGCAGCAGCTAGCCGCCACCACCCAAAAGATGAGGATCATCATATTATTGTAAGATCTTATTATTGCAAATATTAATAACATTATATAATATTAATTTTATATTGTACTGTACTGTAGTGAAAATATCTTTTGAATTTACCTTGATTATCTCGATTTGTCTTAAATTTATCCGATTATCTTGACCTCTCGTTAAAATGAATAACGAAAATATCGTGAGACCTTCCGTGCTCGAACAAGCAGCCGCTCAGGCTGCTCAAGTCGCTCAAACTGCACAAGCTGCTCAAGCGAATCAAGCCTCAACTTCTTCTAGAAGATCCAACGAAAATCATGTCATGAATCCCCCACTCCAATCTCTCATTAGTTCTATGATACGCGAAGCTCTGAGTACTGAGGGCCGCGCTCTAATTCATTCAATCTTAAATCCGTACGCGGATCAATTCACGGAAATTGATCAAACCATTTCACCAAACCAGAATATTAATGATCTCGATAAAATCCCGGATGTAGTACGTAGCCTACGCGAATTCTCTGGTAATCCAGGTGAATTTAGCTCATGGCGTAAAAGCGTAGATCGTATTTTAAAAATTTATGATCAAAGGATCAGCAAAGTATTTTGGTATATTAAACTTATAGTGTTTAATATACCAAAATACTTTGCTACAAACAAAATAATTGGAAACGCAGACCACGTCCTGGTGTCTTACAATACTCCATTAGACTGGAACTGCATATCCCGATGCTTAACTCTGCACTACGCAGACAAACGTGATTTGGGTACTCTAGAGTACCAAATGACGGCGTTAGTACAGGGTAACGCATCCATTCAAGAATTCTACCAATCGGTGTATTCGCACCTTTCACTTATACTTAATAAAATTTCATGCATGGATGTCAGTGCCGAATCTCTCAATTTGCTCATGCAAACCTATAGAGATAAAGCCCTTGACACCTTTATTCGAGGACTGAAAGGCGATCTTCCCAGACTTTTGGGAATGCGAGAACCGGTAGATCTACCCCAAGCACTGCACTTGTGTTTGAGGTTAGAAAACCAAAATTACCGCTCGCAGTACGCCATTGCAAGCAGCCATAATAGGAGGATAAATCGTCCGGAACCACCACCAATTCCAGCAAGACGAGTAATCTCCAATCCAATCCAAAATCGTCAACCATTTTACCCATAATTGGCTCATTTTGTACGGCCACAGAAACAACAAGTGGCACCCCAATACAATGCAAGGCCCATTCCACCTCCGAGGCCCCAGAGACAGTTTGCACCACATCAATATCACCAACAACAATATCTACAGCAACGTCCCCAATTCTTTGCTACTCCAAGGCAACCACCACCAGAGCCTATGGATGCAGAAACAATCCGCACAAACAAGGTCAACTACATAAACAGACCGCGAATGGAGAATTGGCCTCCGGCACCAAAACGACCATCAGCTCCTCAATTTCATCAAGTCCATTCTACCAAGATGCAAAAAAACTTTCATCTGGGTACTATGACAGAATATGAGGAACTCAACCAATATGAGGAAGCACAAGCCGACGTGAACAATGTGACTGAATATGGCGAGTCTTTCCAGGAGTATATCGAAATGACACAATCGGAAAGCACCAGCTCTAATAATGTCACGGAACTAAGCGACATACATTTTTTAGACTAAGCGACTCTTCGCTGCCGTATTTCGAATGTGCAACGAAGAGTGGAGACATTCTGAAAATCTTGATTGACACTGGATCCAACAAAAATTATATACAGCCGTCTTTAATAAATAAACCTTTACCAAACGAAAAACCATTCTGTTGTAATTTCATTGGTGGTAACGTTCAAGTAACTCACCATACTTTTATTAGTCTTTTTGGTCTCGAAAATATTAAACACAAATTCTTTCTCATGCCAAAATTAAAATCTTTTCACGCGATCCTTGGAAATGATAGCTTCAAGAATCTCTCGGCTGTCATTCACACAAAGGATAACTACATGCTTGTAAATAATCAGTTAAAAATACTTATTAAACAGATGGCTTCTCAATCTGTGAATACTATAAATATCCGAACCGATCATATGTCTTCAAAACAAAAAGCTTCTATTGATACAATTGTGCACGACTTTCCCAAACTTTTGAAGAAGAACCTGAGGAAAAACTCACTTACACCACAAGAGTAAAAGGCGAAATCAGAACAACATCCGATTCACCTGTATACACCAAATTTTACCCATATCCTATGTCCCTTAAAAGTGAGGTTGAAGAACAAATAAAGCAGCTGCTCAGTGATGGAATAATTAGGCCTTCACGGTCCCCATACAATTCACCAGTATGGATAGTGCCAAAAAAAGCTGAAAATATGCGATGTCTACGTAGATGACATAGTCGTTTACAGCAAGGACGAAGCTACGCATGAACAAAATATTCGGAAAGTTTTCCAAACATTACACGATGCAAATATGAAGGTTCAACTGGATAAGTGCGAATTCTACAAACAAGAAGTAGAATTCCTGGGTTTTGTTATTTCGCCTAACGGCATTAAAACCAATCCGGTAAAAATCAAAGCAATCCAAGACTTTCCATATCCGACTACCCTGAAGAAACTTCGCTCTTTCCTTGGCCTGTCAGGGTACTATCGCCGCTTCATTAGGGACTACGCCAAGCTGGCCAAACCCCTAACAGCCCTCTTAAGGGGGGAGGATGGACGATTGTCCAAAAACATTTCAAGCAAGAAACTTATCCATCTCGACGAATCCGCCAAAACAGCTTTTCAAAAAATCAAAAACACCTTAACATCAGAAGAAGTTGTACTCGCTTACCCAGACTTTACAAAACCGTTCGAATTACTAACTGATGCTTCTAACTATGACCTTGGTGCTGTATTGTCACAACGAGATAAGCCCATTATGTTCATATCTAGAACATTAAGTAAAACAGAAGAAAGCTACGCAGCCAACGAAAAGGAAATGCTAGCTATAATCTGAGCACTTAACAACTTCAGAAATTATCTCTACGGGACAGCAAAAGTTATAATTCATACGGACCACCAACCCCTCACCTATTCTCTGAGCAATAAAAACAATGGCCCTTAGTAATAGAAAATCATAAAGTCGCTTCTAAAGTAGAATTTTGTTAGGTGTAGCTAAGGTACTTTTAAGTTTCCGTAGTAATAAATCAGTTTTAACAAAACTCGAATTTAACGTAATCATTGTGAATAAACCTGTCATATTCGCTATTGTGAGCTAGCACAACCTGTCATATTCACTATTGTGAGCTAGCACAGCTGATTTTGACACTCATTTTGAAACATTAAACTGTCACTTTTAAATTCGACTTAGATACGACTCGGTCACATCTAAATATTTGTCGATTTTAGAAGTGGGTTGCTCGTTTATTACTACGGATTTCGTGTTAAACTCGAGTTTACGTAAAACTCGAGTTTAAATTCCTTTATTACTAAGGGCCAATAACTCTAAACTGAAAAGATGGAAAGCTATTTTGGAAGAGTACAACTACGAATTGAAATATAAACCTGGCAAAACAAAAGTAGTTGCAGACGCACTCTCCAGACTTCCCATCCGAACCGAAATAAACTCCCTTACACCAACAACACATAGCGATGAGAGTTCATCACATGGGCTGATATTCAGCGTTGAATCGCCTATCAATGTATTCAAAAATCAAATATTCCTCAATACCGGTAATACAAGCAATTACGAATTTCGCATAGTTTTTTCCCACATATCACAGGCATATTATAACTGAACAATCCTACACTACTGATAAACTTATTGAAATTCTTAAGGCCAGACTGAACCCTACGGTTACCAACTGCATAAAGACGGAAGAACGAATCCAGGGAATGATCCAAGAAATTTACAGAGATAATTTTGCGAATTATAGTGTAAGATTCCCCCAAGTAATTGTAGACGATGTAACAAATGAAACTAGACAGGAAGAAATCGTCATTACCACTCACCAACGTGCTCATAGGTATGAACGAGAGAATAAACGGCAAAATCTCGAAAAATTCTATTTTCCCGGAATGTCGCGTAAATTAAAAAGAATAATCAAACTTTGCTCTATTTGTAAAGAAAACAAATATGACCGTCACCCCGATAAAATTGAAATTCAGGCAACTCCAATTCCGACTTATCCTGGACAGATTATTCACGTTGACATTTTCTCAACCGAAGGCAATTTAGTGTTAACATCACTTGATAAATTTTCTAAATACGCCCAAGTCAAGAAAATACAATCTAAAGCTATTGAGGATATTAGGCAACCTCTAAGAGAGCTCATATTTGCCTATGGAATACCGAAGACTATAGTATTCGACAATGAGAAGTCTTTCAATTCCTCACCAATTATATTCATGCTTAAGAACGAATTTGGCATGGAAGTATTCACAACACCCCCATATACGAGCACATCGAACGGCCAAGTTGAACGATTTCATTCGACTCTCGCTGAACTTATGCGTTGCATCGGAAAGGAACAAGTACATAGATCCTTCACGGAATTACTTGAAACTGCAGTTAATGCCTATAATTGCCTATAATTTCGCAATACATTCGGTAACACGTAAGAAACCAGTGGACATATTTTTCAGTAGGAACATAGACCCCCCTCAAATTGACAAGATTCGTTCAGAAGTGAAAGCCAAACTAGAAGACAAACAACAACACGACTTGACCTATCACAATAAAGGGAAACCTCCAATCAAAGACTACTCAACAGGAGAAATAATTTATGTCAGAAAAAATAAGAGAGTAGGATCAAAACTCTCGCCAAGATATTCAAAAGAAGTTGTTAAAGAAAAAAATAAAACTACCGTTCTCACTCAATCGGGAAAGGTAGTTCACAAATCTCTCATAAAATCCTAATCTCAAACCTTCTTTCCAGACTTTTACTGACTGACTGTTTAGGTGACGTACAAATACTAAACTACACGAACGCAAGACTAGTGGCTATCAACACCGGAACATCTAGAATACAAACAGGAACTTACAAACTAATTCATGAAATAGACTTATCCGTATATCCGCAAGCATTGAGTAACATAGAATCATACATGAGAGAAAACCTTATAACTTCCCATCCCAGTTTCTATCTTCTATCTCAAGAAATCTCATCTATTAGATCAGTCCTTTCACGTTTAATCCCCAATCTGCATAAAGCTAAAATATCGCTTGACTTCATTGGAAGCGCTTGGAAGTTCATAGCAAGCACTCCCGATAATCACGACTTCGAGATAATCAAGGAAAAAATAAATAACGCACTTGAAAATAATAATAAACAAACTGTTATAAATAACCTTTTAGTCAATAAAATCGAATATATAATAAATAAAACAAATTCCATAAGTAAAATTGTAAAAAAAATACAAATGTAATAGAGGAAATTGTTTTCAATATAAAATACAGATTAGATATAGTAAAAGACGAAATAAAAAATATTATGTACGCTTTACATTGGGCAAAAGCCAACATTATAAACTCTTATATTTTATCAAGAAATGAAATGAATGTAATCGAAAAAATCATAAATAATAAAAGTATATTATTCAAAGATATAGAAGAAGCAATGGACTTCTCAGAAATAAAAGTAGCTTTTAATAATTCTGTACTATTATACATTGTAAGTCTACCTACAGTTAATGAAAAAATATGTAATAAATTAAATATTAATCCAGTAAAGAAAGAAAACAAAGCAATCAAAGTTGAATTTAATGAAATTTTAAAATGTGAAAATGAAATATATGGTATAAATTTCAATTGTAGGACAGTAAATAAGTTTTCAATCTGTAACAAAAACAATGTAATCAATTTAAGTAACACTAGTTGTATACCAAATTTACTAAATAGTAAAATAGCTAACTGTACTGCAATTAATGGCCAGCACATTCCAGACCTTGAAGAAATATCATCAGACATCATTTTCCTAAACCAGTACGATGGAGAAATAATAATCGATGATGAACCGGTTGCCCTCAATGGCACATTCCTAATTAAATACTACAACAGCAGCCTACAAATTGGAAAAAAAACATTCAAATCTTTCGAGCCAACGCATCTCAACCCTCCCAGCCATCCTGCAACAAACGTCAGCACAACACCACGAAGTAGAAGAAATGTTATCGCTGGAGCTTATAAAAGAATTACATGCAAACAACACCCGCTACATTCAACTCTTGAGGACAAAAGTGGAAAATAGGACAGTAATGAGCATTGGAGTCTGTCTACTATTCGCACTCGTCATCATCATAGCCATAGTCTTCAGAAGAACAGTAGCAAGTACCAAATCAACGCTCAGCACCATCAACGCAGACCAAATCCCCACCATCTTCACCTTTACCAGCACCTTCACCATCACCTGTTCCAAGGGCAACAACTTCCCGCATTAGTCAGATACCATTCTTCTAAGTAAACGAGGACGTTTACTCTTAAGGGCGGAGGAGTTAACGCAACATAATATGCAACGAGAACACGCGCAGGCAAATCCAACACACGCCGCATTCGAGTCATTGAGTCAGGAAGTCTGCTGAACCAAACACCGTCACACCGGTCATCAAATGCCAACGTCAGCAACGTTCCCACGAACGACGCGCTCCCCACATCAAGGTGCCAAATTGCAGTGACAGCATTTATTAGGTATTTAATGTAGAGATAAGTTATTCATGTTGTTCAGTTCGTTTTAGGAGGCAGAACCGCTGCCGGTTTGAATAATAAATATATTTTTTTTTAAACTAAATTAATTAACCGGAATTTAATTGATATGTAATTGCGTATTATATCAATTGGCTTTACCGGCTGAAAGAATACATTTTTTAAATTGGTTAAGTCAATCATTCCAGTAAGCAGCATGGCTTTGTTCGCGGTAGGTCTAATTTGACTTTTTCAACGAACTATATATTTGACTTGAAACTCGCTTGCAAATTGATATATTCTACACTAGGCATGTCAAACTCGACGCCCGCGGGTCGCACGCGGCCCGCTACACTTTTTGACAATTATACTGTTTTTATTAAAAATTCAAAAATAAATTATTTAGCAATATCAAAGTAAAAAATAAATAAAGTTTCAAATCAACCAAATAATTTCTTAATTCTGAGTGGTGAAAATGGCATCGATAAAATTGAAATTTGAAATTGAATTTATATTTAAAAAAATGTAGATGCGGCCAGTACATTACAATTTTTGAAGAATTTAGCCCGCACACTGAAATGTGTTTGAAATGCCTGCTCTACACCGACTTTACGAAAGCTTTTGATAGAGTACATTATACTTTACTTTTGGCTTTAATTGTTGGGCCTTCTATGTTGATGTGGTTATCCATAGAAGAAAACAATTGGTTGAAGTCTTTACTATATATCTCGCCTTATAGATATAACTTCTGGCATTCCCGAGGGAGATATACCCGCCCGCTGCTGCTCTTATTGTTGAATGCTGTTCATGAAATTTTCCATTTTTGCGAGGTTTTAACGACTTATTTGCATTATTGTCAAATATTTTCTATGTATTTCTCTAATGTCTGCGATTATCTGAGGATTATCTTCATGGTCTCCTGTGGTTCCAGTCAATTCAAGTCGAGTAGGTAAGTGCCGTAATGTTTGCACAGTTGGCGCGACGCGGTTAGGAAATCGACGTCGAAATTCCCTCTGCGTTAACACCACCGTCCGATTGTAGGTGAAAAAAACCGTCGCAATGAATGACGTACGACGCCATTTTCAAAAAAATGGTATAATAGTGTGAACATAATGCATTAGAGTAGTTGTTCACAGACCTCTGAGCAGTGCTGTGTTAGTTCGCGAGAGTGTCGACTTTAAGCAGACAAAGTAGTTAGTGCAACAGTTCTGAATTAGCATAGGTGTAGATAGTTTGTAGAAGAAGCATTAATAGAATATATAGGACCAGTGCTCTCGGTTCTATGGGTTGCAGGTTAGAGCCCCAGTGGGGGCAAATCCAAAAATATCATTTTTCTTCTTCTCGTTGTGCGCAATCCATATTCACGTAATTTAGTGAGTAGAGAGATGGATTCTAACGAGCGATCCGCGCTCTTAGAAGCGGACAATGACCCACAACAACCGGTGGCAGAACCAAGCCACCAGTCAATAGTGCCCAAAGAAGGCACAACAGAAACTTCTCCTAACCAATGCATCACCCGAAGGTCTACACGGCAGAGAGGGGAGTAAGGCAGCGGAGAGCTCAGCGGCAGCCGAGTCAGTAAAGGAAGATGCCGAACAATACCTGTCTGATGGAGGAGAAGACATGTTCGCTGTCAGCAGCAACAGCTTTGACTCACTTCCCTCCGAAACAGAAGACGAAGTTGAGCGGGTACTCTATCTATAGGAAACGCTTATAGATGACATGCAGGGTAAAATTCAGCGACACCTGCATGAAATCAGATCGCTGAGAGAAATAACTGTTGCCAGGAGGATGCTGGATCAGCAGAAGCAGCAACAACAACCACCACCAGCTGAATAACAACAACAGCTGCAAGCTTCTCAGCAACAACCACGGCCAGCAACGCAACAGCAAGAGCGGCCAGAAACTGTAAGCAGCACGCCCGCAACAGCTAATAGCAGCTCAGCAACAACAGCGACTAGCAACACAAAAGCGTACAGCAACAAGCAACACAAGAGCGACAAGAGTCAGCTCTAATGCGTACTCTGCAGGAACGCGGGGCACACCGCTAAATATAGAAGCTGCTCTAAATTCCAGGAGCGTAAAGCAAAAACCGTTCTGCCGAAGCAGCCCCCAGTGAAAAATCCACTTGGGGCACCCATACCCGTCACCCCACAATCGACCTACGCCCAAATGGCGTCTGGCCAGAGGAGCACGGAAAAGCAGCTACTACCGAATGTAGTACCGCAAGTCTCAGTGCCAAGGGCACACGATCCAACGCTCGATTGGAAATCCTCCATTGATAGGCGTATGGATCGGTTAGAGGAGCATGTTAGCCAAATTCTGGCGCTCCTGCAGAACCAAGCACGTCACCAGTCCTGATGGCTGCGCAGACGCAGAGAGAGTACCTATAAGATCCTCTACTCCTCGTTTTACTCTTCCGATGTCTAAAACTGTACTCGGAGGAGATCTATTTAATTTTGGGAAAAAACTTAAATACCCGACATTTATATTGGGGAAACATAGTTTCCAATTATAAAGTAGACCAGCTTTACAGCTGGTATTGTTTGCACAGTGTCGAATAGACTCGATTTGAAAGCAACAGAGATCTCGTCCTACCCCAGAAGCGGGTCGTATTTGCTCTCCTGCTGTTTGATTCAAGACTGGAGCTGACAGACACAAACTAACAAACGGTGAACTGTTTAAACACTTTCAAGTATTTACAGTAGTAGGGCACGCTGGACACGCTTTCCCAGACAAATAACGAGAGCAGTCTTCTCGAATTCGCTCCACATATCGTCCAATAGAAACTTGTCAAACGAGGAGATTGACATGTGTCTTATACAATTGGATGAGACAATAAAACCAACGATGGATTGTACTGTAGTACAAACAACGAAAACTTGTACCGCAAACAAAAAAGTAGACTGCTGTAGATTATGAACCTTCTACAGACTGTTTACTGGCAGACGTGATGAGGAAATTAGGACACTGAAATCGCTCATCAAAAACATACAAACATTAATTGTCCAGAATTACAGAGTTTCTGCTAACTTGCATTGGGACAACAAGATTTGGGCTATAAGTTCCAATAACCCGAGCCTGTTCCCGCAAATAAATAAATTCTTTCGAAGTAAGCATAGCGATCTTCCCTAGAAAGACAGACAACGAACAAAATAGACAACGCCGTACTCGACGATAACTACTTTGTGGCCGAAGACCCGCACAGAAAATGGAGGTACTAGGCGCGGTCTTTCAGGAAGTGTATAAGATGAATGAGAGTGTCCAATCGAACCATGACCTGGAGAATTGCGTACAATCTAGCAACACGCAAATTCGTGTAGACATGCAACAATGGCGATCTTAGAACATCTAAAGAAGAAAAAGTCAGTTGGAATCGACGGGATCTCGAACATTGTGCTAAGACATCTCTCCATAGATATGGTTAATATGTACGCAATACTGTTTAACAATGCTCTGAATAATGCACATTATCCGGAGCATTGGAAAAACCGCGATTGAACCCATATCCAAGTGAGGAAAAGATTCATCAAATCCGTGCAACCTCCGGTCAATTAGTTGAACATCAGCAAGATATTCGAGAAGGTGATAAATATAGGTCTGATCAACTGGACAGACGACAAGCATATAATTCAAAGCGGAAACTGGTGTCGGATACACAATAGAACAAGAGCCAGACAAAATTTAAAGGTGGCTGTCTGATTGACCTGGAGAAGGCCTTCGACACGGTATCGTTAGAAGGACTTTTTTACAAGCTCAAAGGACTAGGCATTAGTAAACCACTGCTGTAGCTACTGTTTAAAATGCTTACGCAGCCTACAGGTACCTTCGAAGTTAAAAATAGTCTGTGCCGTTAATTTGTCGATCCTGTGCAACATTTCCTTGAACGATCTGATAAGTTCTCTTCCTCACAGAAATGCGTACGCCGGCGACTTGATTGTGTGCAGATCAGGTAAAAATATAGAGGCAATCACTACTCTCGCACAGGGTAACTTCGACCCATTCATGAGAATTTGCGGTGACTGGAAGTTGATATTCAACTGTTGGAAACCACACTGTTCAGGATCACGTTGTATAAAGTTTCGGCGAAACGAAAAAGAACTAGCGAAAATTCTCAACTGTTGGACGACACGGGCAACCACTGGCGCAAAGGACTGTAGCCAGATACATGGGGATCTGGCTAGATCAATATCTATATTTTAGCAAACATGTAGAGGCCTGAGCCAGGACAACAGCCAACTCGATGCGAGGGTACTACATGGCCCTCATCCGGTACAACAAAATTCTACTCCAATGAGGTATTATACAATAGGGCTAACCTCACAGTGGCTTTGTCCCCCAGAAGCTTTTCTCCATTTAGACAAGTACGGGCTGTTACAAGACATAAATGCGGTACCGCTCATCTTTCACATCGCTCGTTCAAATGTGGCGACTCAACCACGACCGTTCCGTCACACAGTGAGCTGAGGAGGGTTAAGTACGGCGGTATCAAGGCGAGATTTCAGGGATATTGTTAAGCACCACCCAAAGTTCTGGTGGCTGGGGAACGAGGGAACTCCAGCGTCGAAGCCTTCAGACACGGGGTAGAGAGGGTGGTACGTATCTCCTTATGGTGCGCAGTCGGTCACTGTCTTGCAGCAGATTACCTGAAAATCCATCAGCTGCAACCTATGGCCGACATCCATATGTTAGGGTAGTTTTTTAGGTAGTGCTTAAGATTGAAAAAAGGGAAAAAAAGAAGACGAACCCAAAGGATGTATATATGCATGCAAGAGGATACATATGTATGCGTTTACATATGTTTAGAAGAGTATATGTATATATATGTATATATATGTATCTACACATGTATATGCATATATATGTAGATTAGTTTAAGTTTATTTTAAGGTAGAATGTAAGTTAGTTTCGTTGCCTATTGTTAATTGCACGCACTGGTTAGTGCATGGCGTTTCTTCCTCCCCAACCCCCATAGCGGCTCACGAGGCCACTGATGGGTTGCTCTTAATTCCTTCGGATTGAGCCCGACCGGCTGCCGAGCGGGACAGGCCGGCCACCAGACGATCGCATGCTGCCACCATTCAGGCCTGGCTGCAAATGGGATCCAGGCACACCAGGATAGGCATTATCCGAGGCCAATCTTTTTCTGCGTGTCATGAGAGGGTGATTTGCGCTTCGTTAGCCAGGTTTAGGCTGTATGAAAATAAACTCGTACACCCCAAACCTGTTGCCCGCCCCCACCACGAGGAGGTCAGCTGCCGGGGTAGTGGTAGTTCTGTAATCAGAAAGGCCAAGCTTGGTGTCAAAGCCAAGTTAGCGGACCGAAAGAATAAGATCGCGAATGCATGCTGCTGAGATGGAATTTCTTCGTGCTGTTGTGGGATTTACTGGACGGGATAGTGTGAGAAACACGGCAGTGCGCGAGGAACTCACCATTGAGCAGCTGCGTCTTCGAACGGAAAGGGCTATGCTTCGGTGGTTTGGTCACGTGGCACGAATGTCCCCATCATGACGACTTCCGCGGCGGGCGTTAAATGTGATTCCATCAGGTAGGCGACCGCTTGGCAGACCCAGGACGAGGTCGTTAGACCAAGTCCAAAAACTCGCCGGTGAGTTAGAATCGATGGCGGACGATCGAGTTGCCTGGAGAACTCCGTGCGTGGTTTACCCCCGCGACCCCTTTAGTGGATCATGCGGGTCAGAAGATGATGATGATGATGATGTTAGTTAGTTTGTAATTTTTAAATAAAAAGTTGTCATGTTTTTTTTTTCAAATTTTCATAGTATACATTTGTTCCGTTAAATATTATTATCTAGTTTAATCATTATTATTTGTTAGGTTAGGTCGAAAAACATAGTTAAGATTAAGTTTTTCTTAGAGTGTCCGCCGAGAGCCAGTAACTTAGAAATAGTGAGATTGATCTTATATAATTATTTTATCAACGATCTGCCGTTTCTTGGTCTTGATGAAGTTAAAGATATAGCGGTCATATTCTACATGAAATTGGCATATCAAAATCGAACTAATTGGTAGGATTTCTTCGAAATAGACTACTCTTCCATTATTTGAGATTCCCCAAATAGCATAAAATAACTTAGATTCGAAAGAGTGCAAAAAAATTGCACTAGGTATTCCATCCGTAAATAAAGTTCATTCACTGATTTTAAGTTAATAGTTTTATTGTTTATTGAAGTAATCTATGAGATGCCAAATCGTATATAACTATACAAAAATGATAATTTAATGAGTTCCATAGAAAAAAATATTTTCGAAAAAATGTATTTTCCGAAGAATAAATTGAGCTTCAAATTGTTTAAAAAATATTAAAAGCAGAAAGTATTACAACCATTCATTGGATTATACTTGATATTAGAAATTATACAATGTCACAAGCAGAAATTTCTGGAACTAATAAATATGATTGAGTGAGAGATTGAGAACGAAACACATCGCATACATTTGCTTGTTGTTCAGATTTAATTAAAAATAATTAAGGAAACCTGGGTGGATTTAGTCAAATAACTTCTCATAGACCCCTCGGTAAGCATATACACATCCATGAATACATATCTCATGCGCAACCCATCAAATTGGACAATAACATATTAACAAACATGCTCCTTTGCTCAAAGTGAACCTTTGTACGTCATGGGCTGTGTTAGCTTACATTAGGGTAGACAAGAACAATCATTTATTGTGGTTTTAATTGAGATGACTAAACTTTGCAGATGTGAAAGTCTTTTCACACAAATGAACACATAGGGAATTGTTAATTGAGTTCATTTGAAATGTTTATGTATATATTTAAGTAGTTCGTTTAGAATGTACATATATTTATAAAGTATAAAGAGAGTCACTGATATATGTATGTGTACGAATTTACTTTTTACTAAAGTTTAAAGTAAAGTCTTTGTAAAGTCCTTGTGTTGTTTGAGGAGAGGCAACAACTATACATGAGTTGATGTGTGTAAATGTGTTTCATTAATAAGAACATACGAAATTGTGGTGCAGCTTTTCTGAGTACTAGGAAAACAGAAGGAAAGTACTGTGTAACGTTGCACATATGCAACTTTATTTAATTTTTATTTAAAATTTCATCGATATGTAGTTACTTTAATTTTATATAGCATTATCGTACATGTCGTATATATTGGGTCTGTCCCACAATGACGAGAAAGGAGATATATTTTAAAAGTGTGTGATCTGGTTACAGAAAATAGCAAAGGTCATGCCATCTGGCATGGGGGTGGACACCCTTTTTGTGAACCATGATCATAAGACGATGCTTGAATAATAATAACATCTTAAACTGCTGCCTTATGAACAAGTTAACTCATGTTAAACACGGTTTTTTATACTCTGAATTCAAGTAAATGGCAGCCAGAGCCTCGCAACGGAGTGTCCTTGGTCATATATTACTTGGTTGTAAGTAAAGTTAAAGTTTGCAACTGGTTACAACTTTGATTTGAATGAGGTACAATTGACGCATATTAATTGTACATGCAAGAAATAGATAAGATCACTCCGCTAAAAGTACCCAATACAGATTTAATGGAGGTAAGTATCTGATAATGATTCTAGACGCGGACCTCAAGTGGAATCTAGATGTGAAGTTCTATAAGCGAGTGCTTAAGCCTATATGAACCTAGGGTATACTTCTTGGGCCAATTTTCTGGAATGTCACAGTGCCTCGGGACCAACATAAGTTGGAAGCTGAAATACTCGGTAAGAAATAGGCGTGCAGTTCAGTGAAGTCTTGGATTTGAATGTGACTGCGTCCAGAGACTTACTGGTCGCTTGGTTATAAGAATATCTAACTATATTCACAAGGCAAAGCTTCCGTGATCAATATAGTTTCTCCTTGAAAGCCGCTACAATGGTTCGGCAATCGAAATGATAATTTGATAATAAGATCCTTAGAGCAGACATCTGCACGCACGTCTTGTGAAGGTTGAAAATTCGCACACGACCCTCCAGCATTTATTTAAAAACCAACTACTTCAAATGAATAAATCACAGGAAATCTGTAATAGAAAATATTTTGAAAGAAGTAAAATCTAACCTACCTAAATTGCCTACCCTTATGCGACACCTGAATTGGAGTAGGAAGAATTAACAGCGATACATTAGAAAACTGTACTGCTTGCATAACCAAGTACATATACTTAAACATACAACAGAGTAAATTTATCTCACGTTCTCTTAAACGTAAGCTGATCACATCCCAAATTGTTACAATCTGACAAGCATAGAAAGGAATATGCACCATAAGCAAACCTTTATAAATGTTCATTGTTTGTTATACAAAACAACGCTACCAAACAATGCAAACTTAATGTAACCGCAAAATATTTTGCCTCCTATTGGCAATTTGGACATTTTCCTCCCTTTAATGGATTTCCGCCACACAAGACTAAAGGAGGAAAAACAAAAAGGCATGCATACCATTCAATAAACGAGTCTGCACATAGCACATGTGGAATCGTATAGGAATAGCGATATTAGCAACCCCCAATTCAAGTGGGTATGTGATTTTTCCACTCTTAAGCGTCAAATACTTCGCGTGCTTTGAGGTTAACAAAAACACATTAACACTTACATACATATATTAAGGGCATGAATGCTTAAAATTACCTTTCAACAACAACTCAAAGTTAAATGCAAAAAAAAAGAAAAAGAGACCCTCAGGGGTAGCCATAAAAAATGGTTCATAAAATATATAACCACAGCATCGATTTGATCCTTTGGTGTCTGACGTGAATAAATACATTTTGTTTTTAAAAAAATTAAAATTTTACCACCAAATGCATACTTCTCTTACTCCGCAACAAAATACGGATGTGAATCTCCATTAGGTTAGGTTAGATTGTAATGGCTGGCTACTAGTTGAAGCTTAGGCCGGCCTAGGAACGTTGTGTTGATCCCGTTCCGCAAACCAGTTAGTGGTCTTGATGAAGCGTTGAGATGACTGTCACTAATGCTGCTTACTTCGGCCAGGTTGTTGAAGTAGCATGCTTCTAAGTTCCCTTCTTCGAGAGGAGAGAGCGCTGCAGTTACAAAGAAGGTGGCTTATTCCCCTTCCCCGTATCAACAGCTTCTGCAGAAGTCATTGTAAGGAATGCCTCGTGAGTTCCAATGGCGCAGTGCCCGGTTATGATGATGATAGGGCTGAGTGAAGATATTAGATCGAGAGTAGGTGATTATTATTTCGTGATATGGCATCCTGTGCCAGAAGACGATCTACGATTTTTATGAGCAAGCGTCTCTAGTTTCAGTAGATGTTTTGCGATACCAATTGACATGGATGACAGATCTTCATCCGGACGTGTACCGAAGCTGTGCTCTTTCTAGCTAGTTCGTCTGCTTCACAATTCTCATAACTTGGATGCTAAAATAGTTGAAATGGCCAAGTTGAGAGATAGCCGGCAATTCAGGAAAGTCTTTGACGGTCGGAACAGGTGACGATATCCGTACTTGATATTTCACAGTATTTTTTTCCTTCTTCCTTTATCGTTTTATTTTCAGCCTGAAATACCCTACAGTGATTTGGTAGTCCGATAATTGAATATTTAGATCCTTAAAGCAGTTTCGACTTTTAGTATGATGTGGGGAGGATGTTGATTGGGAGTCAAGAGATCGGTGTCTTCGGGTATGGATCTGCCAAGGACAGTAGTGTGTTCAGAACGAAGTTCTTTCCACATATGCAATGATTTCAGTCTGAATGCCGCGTTAGCCGCTGTTTATATGCTGATTAAGTCAATAGGGGGAAGATAAAGGTCTTTGTTCAGAGCTGTAGAAGAGCTTGTCCTTATTGCTCTGCTCATGCATACACATGCCGGCATTTTTGACACGTTTCTCGATGTTGAGTTTCCGGCTTAGCTTCGTTTCCAGGATCAGACCAAAGAAATTTGAGCTGTCATTCAGCTTTACAATGATCACACATATTGAGGGAGATTCAAAGCAAGGGATTTTACATTTCCTGGTGAAGAGAACTATCAGGATTGAAGATAGGATGGTCATCTTAACTTCCCTGATAGTGGATATATATTTCCCAGAGAATGCAATAGGAACATCGTTTGTTTAGGCAATAAGTTTGCACCCTGTCCTTTCCTGTTGCAAGACAATTTGTTCTATCAAAGACAAAGAATATCTTGCTGGCAAAACAAAAGATAACTCAACTCTGCATCCGGTTTCTGGTTAGGTAAAAAACATAACAGCGCTACTCATAATTCAAAACACTTTGATTAAAATTATATCAAAAAGTAAGATTAAATAAACTTTGTTAAGTATTAGGAACTCAACTCGACCTTTTCTTCTTTGACGTAAAAATCCTTCTTCTTCGCTCTGAAGGCAAAAGTTGTAAATTTATTCTGCTCCTCAAAGATTACATCAAGCGCAATCAACTTTGAAAAATAAAAATACCGAAAAACGGAGCCTTGGAAAAAAGAATCGGAGGATAGTGCGTCGTAGTAAAAAATGACTCCCACGTTGTGCGGTGAAAACCATTAAATGTGGCAAATCATCAATTATGGTGTGAGGGTGTTAACTCAATGGCGCCCATTTAGAAAATTGGACCCAATCGATCAGCATGTGTACGTGAATATTTCAAAGACTGTGAGGCTGGCCGATGAAACTACTGAAAACATGCAAGCTGACAGGGGAATGATTGGTTTCCATATAATTAAATATTGACACGTAACACTGATATGTTAAGTGTGCCTTTTAAACAATTAAAATATCTAAACCGTTTTCGGAAAACTTCAAGTGAAAGTGCTGAAACTAGTGCTGACCACATCAAGGGGTGTTCAGTTTTTGGATTGTTGTGTGAACTAAACGACATTAATACTATTCAAAAACGATTAGTTTCTTGCTGGTAACGATTAATGGGGTCGTATTCTGTGGAATGATTGTGATTACTTCGTCAACATAAATTTATATATATTGGGTCAGTTCTAACCATTCTTTGTACCTTAATATTCTGTATTGATTGTCATGCTCTACATTTTCAAGAGTTAGTCAACCTGCAGTGAACAGTGAAGGAAGTTTTCGAATGAAAAATTACAGTCCAGGGAATTAATCGCAGATTGGTTATCCGAATAGATAGTGATATCCGTTTTGGATATTATGTTTTGACTCTTGAAACAGGACTGTGTCTTTTTGATCTCTCTCGTTTCTCCCTGAAAGATGCTGTAATAATTAGGGAGATGGTAGTATATGTATATACCTGCATCCATTCTTTCACCCAACTTCAATTATTCGGTGAAATTTGGCAGATGTCTGTCCAGCATTTGATTGTTAGACTTCCATTCCAATCTCGGAGGCAAACTGGTGAAAATTTGTTCCTCGAAAAGATTTGACGTTGGAGAAGAAATTGAATTAATTGAGAATAGTTAAATAACAGATCCGAAGATAGGGCCATGGTTCAAGAATTATAATATTTTTATATGCTGTACCGGCTGCTACTTTCCTTCCGAATATATCCAACGGACAGGAGGAACCTGCCATCATCCAGAAAATCTAACGCACATGTACATACGTTAGTCGTTCTACATAATGTTTGCTACTCATACTATCTAGGGTTGATTGCTTCATTTAAAATCAAAATTAATCTTTATGAAACGGTATGCCAATCATGATAACATCAATTTGTTCCATAACTGCGATAGTGTTTTAGTTTTAATATACAGTCATTTGTGTAATCCTTCAAAGTGTTACTATGTCGGGTAAAGATTTCACCTTTTGTTCTTCTTCATGTCTAAGAATCATTGCACAATGTAGGTAGTGTCGAGTTCTTCTTCCGCTGTACGACTTAGCTATTAAAGTCGAAATTTATTTGGTGCAATAATGTAGAAACCATGCATCGGTGCGCTGTACTGAAAACAACCAATGACTTATGAGATGTGTTTGTACAACATTTAATAAATATACATACACACACTGTTCATAATTTGATTAAAGCCAGACTCTTACTGACTTCATTGCGAACATTTTTCACGGTATCGGTCTCCTTCATTTTCTGCTTGGAACAGTTTTTATTTGTTCATAAGCAAAACTTATTCCGCCATAAAAAGTATAAAGTATAAATTAAATTAATTTAACGTAGCATGAAGAGACCACTTTTACAGCTCTGTACAATTTATGACTTGATGATCGTTAAGGTAAACAGAGAAGAGCAGAGAACAGAGAGAATGTGTACACATATGTACATATATATATTTATATGCGCAGATCATTAACTACTATGCTCATATCCCTGTGTTAAAGGCATGTGCTGCTGTTCGTACGTCTTTAGGTGTATGTAAATGAAGATGCATAAGTTATTTGAGCAAATTAATTTCAGGCAAAGGATGGGAACTATAAAATGAAATCGTTGGTGTAAGTATTGCGTACAATAGAGACCTTTACTTTTGCATAGAACGACAAACATTGTTCACTGGTATATTTCTTTTCTCAGACATTTGGATGTAGAAGATTATTAAACATTTAAGGACAAAATGTTTAGTACTATTATGCAGTAAGGAAATATTGTTTTATTTTTTCTCTAATTCCAAAGCCAGATGAGTTTTCTTTCCGCATTCATCTCTTCCATTATCTCATATTCAAATTTGAGCCATAAGTTTTCTATTATACAAAACCAAGTGACTCGGTATGCGCTCTATAGACATGCAGGTGTGGTGTTATATTATCATCCTCACGACTGAAGGCAATATCGTAAAGAAAAATATATCCAACAAAAGGTCTCCTTAACAAAAAGCGAACGTTTATAAATCAGTGGGTCGTTCCGTCAGTGTGATTTCATAACGAATTGCTTTAGATATAAGTATATTGAAATTTTAAAAACCTGAACTTACGTGTTGCTCCTTTATTTCTGCATATAAAATTCAGTTCGAAACATTACAGCACCTAAATAGGGTGGAGGCTCAGTTTCCTACCTATCAATTGAGTCCCTCATCAGAAATGTTAAGCCCCAAAGTGGGTAAAAGATATCCTGCTATCTTCTCATTCCTAAGGAATTCCAATAATTTTGATGCTAGGGTTTGAGTAATATTGACCACAAATGTTAAAACATTTATGTATGTACATACGTACATGCTTAGTTTTAACATCTGAAAACGCAATTTCCCACTTATACTAAAAGAGGAAGTATTCAAATAGTAGCAGATGTCGTGAGATCGAAGATATTGTTTCTATACGAAAATTCTGTGCTAAAATTGGAAACACCACAGAAGTCTTGATTTCAGAAAACTTCAGATTACATTGTATGTATGCACATATATCAGATACATTATCAAATTTAAAGTGTCCATAAATGCATCTTCCAATTGACATTTTCATACGAAGAGAGCGATTCATTTCATTTAAACTAAGTGAATGAAACTCTACGTCACACTGTAACATTACATCCATGTTATGTATATTGTTAGGATTTCAGTGCCATGTCTCACATTCCGCCACAACAAAAACGTTGATGCAAATGGCAATTCATTCGTTTTTATAGATTTAGATCTACGGACATAAATATGTACATACATAAGGATGTCCGGATATTACGACCTTCGTAATCGTTTATGGAATATTTAAAGCACGCAACTTTTGACATGTGTTTGTAACTAGCACTTGACCAACAGCTTCTGAGTCATTGTTCTTATTTATTGGTATAAAGAAGAGGAAAATTCCACTTATTGCTGATTCTTTTAATTTTTTTCCGAGAAAGAGATTTTCCGTTTGAATAACTGTGTATAAAATCACTCCTCGGCAAGTGCGTGGTCACATAATTTCAATGCGCTAAAAGAAAGAAACATCATCCATTCAGGACAACCTTATTTTGACAGATATATATACATATACATTTTCTTCAAGTAACTTTACTTATCACATTGATTGCACATTATACTGTCGAGTATTTCGTTGTTTTTTTTTTTTTTCAAATTCATTTTTTTATTTCTACAATTCATAACAGACTTATATACTAGACAAAAATGCTTAAAACTAGTTGGACGAACAATGTTTATATATATATTTCTAACTTACTGGCCCTCGGCGGGCACTCTAAGCTAAACTAAATCTTAAAATATGTCTTTCGACTTAACCTACATGATTAAATAAAAGTAAATTAGCATGAACAAATTAAGATTAAGAAAATTGTAAAAAAAACTTAATATCAGAACTGTATTTATTTTAAACTTACATGCTACCTTAAAATAACCTTAAACTACCTTAGACTAATCATACTATATTAAAATATATGCTTGTATATATATATGTATGGCCTTTAAATATTTACATTGGTATACACATCGGTACACATCAGTGTACAGATGTGTATATCTATATATATACATTTTTTTTTTTTTCAATTATATACAACTTACGACTACCTTAAAAACTACCCTAAGCTACGTAAGTCGGCCATAGGCTGCCGCTGATAGAGTACCACCTACCGCTGCAAGACGATGACCGACTACCGGTACTACCCTTACTACCCCGGGTCTAAAGGGTTCGACGATGGAGTTCCCTCCCTACCCAGCCACCAGAATTTTCGATGCTGTATTGCAACATCCCGAACATCCCGCTTAGATACCGCCGTACTGAACAGGAGGAGGCCTTCCTCAGCTCGTTGTGCGACGGAACGGTCGTGGTTGAGTCGCCCATCCACAGTTGAACGGGCGATGTGGAAGAGGAGCGGTACCGCATTTTCATTTTGAATCAGACCGTGCTTATCAAAATGGAGGAAAGCTTCGGGGGGGACGAAGCCATTTTGGGGTAGTAAGCCCCAGAGATCAGGTTATTAACAGAGTTCATCGCTCTGGCAGTGTGGCCTCGAATCAATTTCAACAGGAAATTGTCCACTCGTATCAGGTTCGCCCTGTTGTATAAAACCTCATTGGAGTAGAATTTTTTGTACTGGGACTCTGGTGTTCTGTAAAGGCGAAGGAAAGCCGTAAGACAAGCCCTCTCAAACACCCGAATCTTTTCCATCAAGCTTGCACTCACGTTGAAACACACGGGACAGCCATAGGTGAGCATTGGCCGGATGAGAGCCATGTAGCAGATTACCTTCACCCTCGCATCGAGTTGGCTGTTATAAAACAGTCTCTTTGTAAGAGCAGAAGCGCCTCGGGCTCGGGCTAGAGCAGCATCTACATGTTTGTTAAAATATAGATATTGATCCAGCCAGATCCCCAGGTATCTGACTACAGTCCTTTGCGCCAGTGGTTGCCCGTGACGCAAAACAATTGAGAACTTTCGCCAATTCTTTTTTGTATCCGCCGAAGCCTTATACAACGGGGTCCCGAACAGTATGGTTTCCGACTTCTGAAAGTTGATATTCAACTTCCAGTCACCGCAAATTCTCATGAATGGGTCGAAGTCACCCTGCGCGAGAGTGGTGCTGTCCTCCATCTTTTTACCTGTTCTGTACACGATCAAGTCGTCGGCGAAGAGAACTTATCAGATCGCTCAAGAAAATGTTGAACAGGATCGGCGAATTGACGGCACCCTGTTGGAGACCATTTTTTACTTCAAAGATACCTGCAGAAGTCACATTGCCATTCTTGACGACGAACCTTCTACCAGTAAGCATGTTACACAGTAGATACAGCAGTGGTTTACTAATGCCTAGCCCATTGAGCTTGTAAAAAAGTCCTTCTAACCATACGGTGTCGATGGCCTTCTCCAGGTCAATCAGGCAGGCACCCGTACATTGTTTCTGGCTCTTGTTCCATTGGATCTCCGACACCAGTTTCGACGCGGCATGAATAGTGTCATGCCCCGCTATGAAACCGAATTGGTTATCCGGAATAATATGTTTGTCCTCTGTCCAGTTGGTCAGAGCTCTATTTATCACCTTCTCGAATACCTTGCTGATGTTCGGAAGGAGACTAATTGACCGGAGGTTGCACGGATTCGAAGAATCCTTATCTCGCTTGGATATGGGTTGCACAATCGCAGTTTTACAATGTTCCGGATAATGTGCATTATTCAGAGCATTGTTAAACAGGATAGTGTACATGTTAACCACATCTAGGGGGAGATGCCTTAGCACAATGTTCGAGATCCCGTCGATTCCAACCGACTTTTTCTTCTTAAGTGATTCGAAGACCGCTTGGACCTCTGTCTTCGGTATGAACGGGGGATGAACCCCTTCGTCGGCGATGACATTATCTGCCATGTTTTCTTCATTGAACTCGACAAAGCCGATGTTCTCAGATCGCCATTGCTGCATGTCTTCTCGAAGGTGCGAGTTGCTAGATTGTACGCAATGCTCCAGGTTGTGGTTTGGGCGAACACTCACATTCACCTTATACACTTCCTGAAAGACCGCGCCTAGTACCTCCATTTTTTCTTGCGTTATCCGGATCAATACCTGCTGTAGTCAGTATTTGTTCGTTGTCCGTCGTTCTGGGGAGCATAAGAAACGGAAGATCGCTACGCTTACTGCGAAAGAATTTGTTTATTTGCGGGAACATGCTCGGGTTGTTGGATCTTACAGCCCGAATCTTATTGTTCCAATGCATGTTGACAGAAAGTCTGTAGTTCTGAACAATTAATGTTTGAATGTTCTTGATGAGCGATTTCAGTGTCCTAATCTCGTCTGTCAGTAAACCGTCTGTACAAGGTTTTTAATCTTGAAAGAAGTCTACTTTTCCGTTGATGTAGTGCGTGAATAGTCGCATTGCGGTACAAGTTTTCGTTATTTGTTCGTGTATACCATGGTATCGTACTGTCCATCGTTCGATTTATTGTCTCGTCCAATTGTATAAGATACATGTCAATCTCCTCGTTTGCCAAGTTTCTATTGGACGGTATGTGGAGCGCATTCGAGGAAACTGCTTTCGTCATTTGTCTGGAGAAGCGTGTCCAGCGTGTCCTACTGTAATTGTAGGGATACGTTTGAACAAACTCTCCTAATTCCGCAATATCGTTGGGGATCTTGATTTCGGTACTGAGTCCGCAATGGTCACTGAGATACACGAAAGTGTTCAAACAGTTTACCGTTTGTGAGTTTGTGTCTGTTAGCTGTAGTCTTGCGTCAAACATCAGGAGATCCAGATAAGAACCGCTTCTGGGGTATGACGAGATCTCTGTTGCTTTCAAATCGAGTCTATACTCGACACTGTGCAAGCAATACCAGCTTTAAGGCTGGTCCCCTCTACTATTGGAAACTGTGTTTCCCCAATATCCACGTCGGGCATTTATGTCCCCGGCCAAAATGAAATAGTTCTCCTCCGAGTCCAGTCTTAGACATCGGAAGAGTGAATCAAGCTCTGATATAGTCGTTCTGGAACTTGGGGAGCCGGAGGAGTAGACCGACACCGCGTACAGCTTCCTTCCACTGCGGAGAGAAATGCACACGATGCAGGCCTCCAACTCCTGAAACCGTCGTACTTCACTACTATACACTACTTTGTGTTTAATGTTATTTTTAATGAAGATCGCAACACCGCCTCCACCACTGGAGTTGGGTCGGTCTCTTCCAATAACATTATAATTACTGTGCGCCAATGTGCCTCTCTGGGTTAGCTTGGTTTCGCTAATCAGAAATAGCTCTGGGCTTTGATCGTCCAGCAACCTGTAGAGCTCGTTTTTTCGAGGGATCCCTATCAATGAATTTGCATTCACTGCGAGGATCCTGTAAGTGCTCTCCGTTTGCGCAGCCATCAGGACTGATGACGTGCTTGGTTCTGCAGGAGCGCCAGAATTTGGCTTATCTGCTCCTCTAACCGATCCATACGCCTTTCAATGGAGGATTTCCAATCGGGCGTAGGATCGTGTGCTCTTGGCACTGGAACTTGCGGCACTTCCTTCGGTAGCTCCTTTCCCGTGCTCCTCTGGCTAGACTCCATTTGGGCGTAAGTCACTTGAGGAGTGACGGTTACGGCTGCCCAAAGTGGAATTTTCACTGGGGGCTGCTTCTGCAGAATTGTTTTTGCTTTTAGCTCCTGGAATTTAGGGCAACCCCGATTGTTAGCGGTGTGCCCCGCGTTCCCGCAGAGTACGCATTTTAACTGACTCTTGTCAGCTGCTCCCTCTTTCCCCAGCGGGCAATCATCCGCCTTGTGGTCATCACTGCACTTCACACATCGAGGCTGCATTTGGCAGTTCGACGCGGCGTGCCCAAACCTTTGGCAGCGAACGCATTGAAGAATACCATCGCGCCTTCTAATACTTTCCCAGACGCAGTCCAGATAATCTAATGACTTGGTTTTCTTTAGATCGTCTGTTTTGCTTGTGGGTGACAGTTGAACAATATATATTGGTAATTTGCGACCTTCTCTCCTTGCCTTAGCTGTGGTGAAGGGCTTGACTCCTACGATCTCGACACCGTCACACACTTGCTCTTTGAGCATTTGGAAGACCCTATCCGCTTCAAGCGGCGCGGGGAGCTTTAAGAGCATTGACTGACATTTTTCACTTTTTGGAGTGTAGGAGAAGAACTCCATCATTGAAATCTTTAAATAACCTATAATTTTGTTGTACTGATCCACCGTCTTGCAGTGGATTGATTTTTTTTATAATGAAATTGCCACAACCTACGGCCTCCTTACATACCTTAACGGTTTGCTCTACGTCTGGCTTGTAGAGATTTATGGGTGGCACCTTCTCCTTTTTTTGTGGCCGCTGCTGTTGCTGATGAATTGCTGGATGCTGCTGTTGCTGTTGCTGATCCACTGTCTTGTGCTTCTGCTTCTGCTTCTGCTTCTGCTGTGTTGCTGGCTGTTGATGCTGTTGCTCAGTTGGTTGCTGCTGTGCTGCTGGCTGCTGCTGTATTGGTGTCTGTTGTTGTTGCTGAACAGCTTGCCGCTTTTGTTGCTGGGCTGCTTTCAATTGCGGAGCTGGCTCTTGTTGGCGCTTTTGTTGTTTTTGTTGGAGCTCTAGGGCTCGCCTAGCTAGAGTTCTGGCTCTCATCACTCTTATCTTTGCGAGGAGACGACTCTTTTTCTCCTCAATGTCTTGCACTTCATTTTCTTTGGAACGAAGTATTCGCTCCACTTCATCTTCTGTGTCCCATGCCAACGAGTCGAAGCTGTTGCTGCTGATTGCAAACAGGCCTTCCCCTCCGTCGGACACATAGTGCACATTGTCGTCTTCCTCTGTCTCGGCTGCTGCTGCTTCGGACGTCGCCGCCTCTGACCTCATCTCTACCCCCTGCAAACCCTGGGGGGACGCCTTGATATTGTGGCGTTTCGCACTCTTTGGAGTTGTTGTTTTTTTCTCCTTCTTTTAGCTGTGCCTTCATTGGGCACCGTTGACTGGTGGCCTGATTCTGCCACCGGTTGTTGTTGTTCTTTGTCCGCATTAAAGAGCGCGGACGGCTCTTGGGAATCCATTTCAATGCACTTACTCACTTATATGAGTATTTCCTTTTCGAAAGGACAAAAAAAAGGATCGTTCTTTCTTTGGCGTTGTCTCCACCGAGGATCGAACCAGCACTTGTGGAGCCTAGAGTACTGACTCTGTTTGTTTGTTTTCATGTAATTTTATTTAATTTTCGTTTATGTGGACTTACTTGCTAGACAAAAGTACTTAAAACTAGCTTAACTAACTTAAGACTTAAGAATTCACAAATTTTCTTAATACTAACCTACTGACCCTATGCGGGTACTCTAAGCTAATCTAATCTACGTTATAAACGTGCCTTTCGGCTTAATCTATGTTTTTTTTTTTTTTTAATCTTTACGACATTCTTTTTATTTGCCAAGAAAATTTTTTAAAAACTTGGATTAACTAGACTTACTTACTTAACTACTTAAACTACTTTATACCAACTTACCCTAACATAAAACTTAAGACTATCTTAACTATGTCCGTAACAGGGCGTATATTTTATGTATATGCCTAACATATATATTTTATACGCCGTGGTGCAAATTTTTTTTTTTCTTTTCTTATTAGTTTTTTCTTTTTTTTTTGATTTTTTGTTTTTTTAATTTTTTTGGTTTTTTGTTTTGTTTTTTTTTCCCTTATAACTACCTTAAACCTATGTAAGTTGGCCACCATGGTCAACTATCTGGTCCTCTAGAAAAGCCAGCGGTGGCGGAGACTGGTTTTGGTGTAACCACCAGTAAAATAGCCGTTCTTTGGCAGACTCTTTCCTGTCACGAGCGGGGATCGCTCTACTGAACCGAAGAAGATCCTCGTGGGTGCGAGCGACATCCGGTTCGTATTGGAGTCGCCTCTCCACTGTTCGGCGTACGACATGGAAGATAACAGGGCATCCGTCTGTATCCTGTATTAGGCCAATCGTGTCTAAATAAAGGAATGCCTCGGAAGGAATAAAGCCGTTAAGGCGCACCCTTTCATGGTACATGATATTGGGGTAATAAGCCCCAAAGATCAGACTGTTGGAAGAAGTCATAGCCCGTGCAATGTGCCTTCTGATCAGCTTAATAATAAAATTATCTATCCTGTTCAAGTTTGCCTCGTTGTACAGGACCTCGTTAGGATAGTACTTCTTGTACTCAGACTCGGGTGTGCGATACAAACGGAGACAGCTCCGGAGACACTGTCTCTCGAACAACCTCATCTTCTCCATCTGGGAAGGACTCACGTTGAACCACAGGGAACAACCGTACACCATAATTGGCCGTACTAGGGCCATGTAGCAGATTACCTTCACCCTGGTATCAAGTTGGCTGCTGAAAAACAACCTCCTTGCCGCAGCAAAGGCTTTTCTGGCTTTCGTCAGAGCAATATCTATATGTTTGTCAAAATACAGATATTGATCCAGCCAAATGCCAAGATATCTAACTACACTTTTCACAGCTAACGGCCGTTCTTGCGGGTCAACTATGCCGAACTTGCGCCAGTTTGTGCGCGTATCCCGCGGTGCCGTGTACAACGGGGTCCTGAAAAGGATAGTTTCACACTTCAGGAAGTTGATAATCAACTTCCAGTCGTCGCAAAATCGCTGAATTTTTTCGAAGTCACGCTGCAACAAGATATTTATTACTTCGACCTTCGGACCTGATCTGTACGCTACTAGATCGTCGGCGTACGCAATTAAGTGCGGCATGGAACCTATAAGATCCGCAGTGAATATTGAGAACAAGATCGACGAACCAACAGCCCCTTGTTGAAGACCATTTTTAATGTCAAAGACCGTGGTAGAAGTTACGCCGTTACTTTTCACGACGAACTTTCTACCTGTTATCATGGCATAGATCGTATATAGCAATGGTTTACTTATGCCGAGCCTGACCAGCGTGAGGAAGAGACCCTCCAACCAAACGGTGTCGAACGCCTTCTCCAAGTCAATCAGACATTCACCCGTGCACTGATTTTTGCTTTTATTCCATTGAATGTCGGATACCAGCTTTGACGCGGCATGTATGGTATCATGCTCCGCCCTAAATCCGAACTGGTTGTCCGGTATTATTTTATTTTCATCAGCCCATTGTTTCAGAAATCCTATGACTATCTTTTCAAAAACGAAGAAGACTGATCGACCGGAGATTTGTCGGGATGGATTTGTCTTTGTCCCGTTTAGGGATCGGTTGCACTACAGCTGTTTTCCAGTGCGCCGGGTAATGTGCATTACTCAGCGCGTTGTTGAACAATGTTGTGTAAATTTGGACCGCTTCGGGGGGAAGATGGCGAAGCACAATATTCGGTATTCCATCGATTCCCACTGACTTTTTCTTTTTCAGCGAGTTGAAGATACCCTGAAGATCTTCTTGGGAAATCAAGATGTGATTTACATCGTAGGCGACGGCACTATGTGCCATATTATCGTCACTGAACCTGGTGAAACCAGGATTCTCGGATCGCCATTGACTTATCTCGTTGCGGAGATAGAAGTGGTTTAGCAAGGCTCTGTTCTCCAGATCGTGATTCGGCCTACTAACCTCGTTGACCGTATACACTCGCTGGAACACAGCACCAATAGCTTTAACCTTCTCCTGGGGATCTTCAACCACGAAGAAGTCATTGTCTAGCACTGCCTCACCTGGATCGATGCCAATTGAAGTCAGTAATTGTTCGAGCACTGACTCTACCAACTCGGCCGATCGGCTAATGCAAAAAACTGCGGCACTTGTCGTACTAAGTTACTGCGAATGTCATTCGCTTTTATTTCGTGGATGTCGACACACTCACGCACTATCACTGCTCTACTCGATGGTCTGTGAACCAGAAATAAGAGAGCAAGGAGATATCCAACTTCGGCGAGAATTTCCCCTAGTCCACACCGGAGAGAAATGTGAGAGTTGTGGAACTCCCTTGTATATCACACATACTCTTACAAAAACCATGGATCCACCACAATATGGCGGCCGATTCGTGGATTTTGTGGGATAAAATTCATGGATTTGCCCAATCTCATGTACTATTGTTCGGAGGGTGTTCAAAAGGTGACTCATATTTTTAAGAGCACATATAATACTTGGGTGAATAAAAATGTAATGCTATTTAAATAATACATGTGAATCTATTTACTGGAATATTTCGAATCAATTTAATTCTTCAAAGTAATATATAGGCGATCAGTTTACAGTTGTATATCATTCATGAATTGTGAAAACTCATGAATTTAAATATCATAATTGTTCAGAAAAATGTCTAAATAATGCAACTAAAACTAACTCATGAAAATGGTTGTCAAAATTTGGATTTAACTTTCATCACATTTCCTTAAAAAACTAAAATGACCAAAAAAGTTATTTTTTTAAAAGATTCATGCAAATTTTTCAATATTATTATTATTAGCACTTTTACACAAGTTTCGCGTGAATGCATTTGATATGTTTTATTCATACATGTGCAGAAACATTAAGTAAAGTATTCATTAATTTCACCCTTGTGCTTCAGATAGTAATTCCCACAAATGGGAGTTTAATAAATCTGCTTCATGAACATACGCTTTGTTCGTTTGCTTACCCCTCCTTTCTGTGTTGAAAATTTAACACCAAAATTTGAAAAAAGTTCAGTAACGAGCGAATTTTTAAATAAGAACTCTAATTCACCCCAATACTACGGTTGGGGAAGGGTGTCAGCTGATTACCAGCTGTTAGTAAGTGCTCACATGTATTCACAGACAGGGGAGAAAAAGCGTATAAAAAACGCTGTCATATGAAATCAAGGGGCAAGAGAGGTAGAAGTTGGATATCTCCTTGCTCTCTTATTTCTGCTGTGAACGACTGTATTTCGTTGTGTACATTACAGGCTGTTCTTTCCTTAAAAAATTCAATATGTTTGAAGGCTATTAAATTCAACAGTTCCAGTGTTACCCACACAAATACTTCAGAGGTATTTAGTACGAATACTAGAACAAAATCAAATCTTTTCGTGGATTTTTGATAAATAATAATATGTATTTCCTTGTTTAGTTCGCAATGAAGTTTGTTTTATGTCTTCCAATTTTCCAAATTTGTACATTATATAAATAATTATAAACACTGAATGGGTCAAAGAAACAACTAACGATAAAATAATAAACAGATTGTTGTTCAAATAATTAAGAAAAAATCCCCTTGGTTTCAAAATTTATATTTTCATTTTGTTGTATACGCTCGATAACTTCATTTAAAAATATACCTTCTTCTGCAGCTTCAAGATATATTTATATAGGAAACAGATTGGTTAACCTTAATTTTATTTTAACGACTTACTTTATTTATTGTTATTATCTTCTTTTACTAACGTGACGATACTTCCCTTGGTGCTCTCCCAAGATGTTAATCAACCAACATTAATGAAACAATCTTTTTATTTTTTATATTTGATATATATTACGTCCCAGTGTTAAATTAAAGCTAAAAACAATAAAACAGTGATATTTATATGCAATATTTTGCAAAACAACGCATTTAATGGCAATATAAATAAATACTTCTATTACAGTGTTTCGATTGAATTATGTATGTGTTTCATCTATTCTTTAATGGACAATTGCAGTAACCATTAAAACATAAGCAAACAAAATTTTAATAAATCTACATACATACACTGTTCTATGCATTATGCTTACAGATTAAAGTGCTTGTAAACAATTTATTCCGGTTTGACACTTAAAAAAATATAAAAGCATTATTACTTTTTTGAGTTGAATGTTGACAGTAGCATCTCATTACACCCTTTGTCCGTTTATTTTATTGGATCATGTGTTAGCACTACCGCAGGATGGTTGTTTCCGCACATGAAAACTGACTCTGTAATCAAACAATATTTCAAGCATTACATGTATGTAAGTTTACTTTTGAAAATATTCATCTACATACACATAGCAAAAATCGATTCTTACTAAAAAAAAAATCAAATGAAAATTTTATACGTTGAAGTGGATATGTATTTACAAGGTGAATTTATTTATATGTATTCTTATTTTGTTTAGACTTATAAACGTCAGAAGGAAGGAAAAAACGGTTTTAACACATTTTGGGATGTGTTCCAACCGATCTCTAGTCTAGAGATAAAATATAATCTGTAGTAGTAGAAGGCAATTAGGCTTTTGACTGAACTTCAGGCCCCATTCCCCACTGCTGTCCAATATGGTTTATAGAAAATATTTGAAGATCTGACTATGTCTTTTTGGGTTACCAGCTTTTAACGTTGATTGGCTAGGTAACCTCAAAGTGTTCTACTGATTTAATAAATCGGTTAGAGACTCGTAATGCAACTCGTAATTTATAAAACTTTTGATGACTTCGAAACTTGCATTGATGACAAGGCAGGTTCCTAGTAAGACCAGAAGCGCATAGTGCAATTGAAAAATTGTTTGTACCAGTACTAACCTCAGAGACATATATTGCCATATCAAATCCAAAGGAAAATAAAAGATACTCAAAACCACATTACATGCCGTAAGATGTTAGATACTAACATTTGACAAAACCACCAGCACCGATACTGTATGCAAATTGAAACTAACAAATCGACATGAGATCAGAAATCATTCTCAGTTTTTTATCACATATTTGGTCTAGTCTGTCAGAAACACTGGGTAAAGGAAACTATTAGACTGCGAGCTCTTCGGGCTCTTCGTGTGACTCAGAAGTTAACAGTCTAATATAGTTCAGAAGCTAGTATTAAAAAATTTAGAAAACAGCAATTGTTAAGATTGCTGTTGCGGTCTATTAAACTTGCTAGGTAAATATTTGTTCACTATTAATTTAACGTTTAAGAACAGTACCAGTGTCGCCTGAAATATGTAAAGTGTAGGTCCACAATAAAATTAAATAACCTTCCTTGAACACCCAATTTATGGAGGCATTTCCACATTCACTGCCAGGCAGTGATAACTCTCATGAAGTTATTTTAAACCTTGTATTATTGGTAAGAACAAGCGGGTACAAATTCAAGATGCTTTCTTTAAGTTTAATTACGTCAGTTTTCAGCAAATTCACTTAACTATCTTGAACTCTATAGCTAATCAAATTATCCCATCGGTGGGGTAGCATTTTTTTGGGGATATGCAAAATAATAACACTAATCTGGGGATGATTCACTTTCCCAAAAACATATGTTTCATATGTTTGTACAAAAAATGAAAAAATGCAAAGAACGTCTCTTGGATTGTATTTACTAATGTCTGGTTGAATACTTTAGGATGCACATATGGGGATTGAAATAGAAAATGATGGTAGCGACAAGTATATATATGTACATATGCAACTAAATTCATACACAAAAATGAAATATGCACATTAAAGGCGAGACCACTTGTATTCACATTGACGGAAAGCATTTTACGGACACTTACAAAAGCAGAGAGTATATACCTTTGAAATGGATTTCTTTTTGTTATCATTCAGTCGCTTACCGTTTGCATAGAGTTGTTTCTTAGTTTTCTTCTAGTACTTATATAAGTTGTGCACGTATTTACACGCTGAAGTTGAAATGTATATTCGTCGGCTTGAAAAAAAAAAGAATAATATTTTTGAATGAGCAAGTAAAAGCCGTTAAGTGGTTTTAAATATATAAAACATTCATATGCATGACATTTTGATGTGCCAGTTACAAACTATTCAGAAAATATTCTTCTTTTTTTCTTTTATCTTTTTTTGTAAAAAATGGTATTTTGAATATTATTGATAGTTGTATCCTCACCGTGTCCTTCAAAACTCCGTTCGCAGCCGCGTTGATATCTTCTCATGCAACAACAGCGCCGAAGGCCAGGAACTTTATAGATAATTTGTAGAAAACCACCACGAAATCTTGCATTCATGTAACAGTATATGATGGGGTTGTAGCAGCTATGAGACATTGCTAACCAATGGAATGCGAACCAGAAGTAGGGAAGAGGACTCCATTGCCTGAAGCCTTCGTCATTCAGTAAAAGCTAAAATTTACCTCGATTATAAGATATTCAGACATCAGTTGATAAAAAAAACAGGTTACCACAAGAATGTTAAATGGAAGCCAGCATATCGTAAAAACAATCACAACTGTCACCATCATTTTGATCATCTGGAATGAGAATGAAAATACGATTTTTTTTATATATCGCTGTTCCAAATATTTACTGTAGTCATTTTTTATGTTACTTTAAATATTTCTAGACACACTTTTGCACAGCTACTGTTAAGACTTACGGACTTCACTGAATGTGTACGTTGTTAATGTAAATTTTTTCTTACTGATAGTAATTGTTACAATTGTATTTCCTTTAGTACAGCGACGACAAAATTTTGCTTTAGGATTAGAAAAATGATAAAATACTAATTTCAATTAAAAGAAATGAACGCTTTGATGAAAAGACTTTCATCCGCACATAACTCTAACAGCTGCTGGCCTATGGATTAAAGTTTTCTGTATTTGTAGTTGTTAGCATACGTTAGCATTCTCAGAGCATCTCCTTTAAAGACGACTTGTCCTCTTTATTGCCGTTGATCTTATATGTACTCTCTTTTTTCATCTGGATCTTTTTTGTTCTCTTCAATTTGCTGCGTTTACTTTTCTCCTCTTTTTCATAATTTAGTACTAAAAACAAAACAACTTTGTACTTTTTATAAATACCTAAGTATTTATTACCTGATCACTCACTTAAAAACCAAAAATGGTAACACTCTTCGGATAATTTCTTCCTTTTTCTTTTGTTCTCTATCCTCCATACTTTCCATCCACTTTAGCAAAAACTGTCCTCTTTTTTCTGGCCCGCAATATGGACACCCTAGCATACGTACATACAATTCGAAGAAAAATTTAAATTTTGGTACGACTTTGATCATTCTTTGATTTCTCAAAACTCAAAACCTAATTTTGGTTGATCAACAATAAGCCGCACCCGATCCTTAAATGAGCATCTTATAATATAACGGACAAACGTTTAGCATTCGGCGTCAATGATCCATGATACTTATACCATTATAGTAGTCAGTCACTAACACAATTATTGCACCTGACAGATGATATGATCGCACATTACAATAGAGTGAATTCGTTCAGTTGGTTACGGTGCGATCGTTTAATTATTTTTTTAATTGAATCTATTTTTTTCATTTATTTTTGTTCAAAGAATTCAATAAAAAGTTAACATCAGAATACAGAGCATTTCGGTGTTTCTGATACAAAATAATTCATAATGAAAAACATGCAGAGAAATGGTACTCTTTTTATAACCCAAAAACTTAAATCCAGAATCGAGCAAAACCACAAAGTGAATCGAAATGCTTGAGCACCGACCTAATGTGTCTTCCTTGTCTATATTATACCGCTATTTTAACAAACGATGCAGTAGAGTCAAGTTCATTCCTCCCCCTATCAATTCACCCGCAATGCTCGTCTCGCAACAATGCACAAGAAGGATTGAAGGTTAATCCTTTTGGACACACAGGTAATCAGAGACTCGTTTTTAGACTTATTACAGGAATATTCTGTGCACTTCCTAGCCCAGTATTTTCTTCTCACTAGGTACGTAATACCAATGTTAACGTGTACCCAATCTCCTTTTATTACAATATAACCTCAGCCAGTGTTGTGTCTTTATTCCAGACACTTAAGAGGTAAACCAGGACTGTGTGACTCTTGACGAGTACCAGACCAGTGTCGACCCACAAAACTCATTCATAGTTTTATATTTCTGATAAAAGACGCTGCATTAAACGCCAATTTGGATTAGTCGACGTGTTATAAAGAAGTTGAGCATATTGTGAAAGACAAACGGATGGATTGACGAATCGAAATTATAATGGTTGCGCTTTGTTCGCGGAACCTTAAAAACAAAAGGAGCAAAATGTGGAGAAAACAAAACACCCGATCTTAGACAACCCTGAGAACATTTTCAGGAGTCACTCTTGCATGTTTACAAACACTACAATAGTGGTAAACGTTGGTAATGTGAAAAGAAAATGAATATCCTGGACTGATGTAAGCTAATAGGTTATACCCATCAGCAGATAATAAAATTGGACGTTTCAATTTGGGATCTTGGTAATATTTGCCCCCGTGAAAATATTGCAAGTTGAATAGAAATACAATTAGGCGAATGAACGTTGTCAGAATTTCCCTTACTCATTTAATAGAAGATTGCCAAGGTACTTTTATAGCAGTTTACGAATCGGTTTTATTGCGTTGATTCATTCACTAATGTCGAAATAACAGCAAGTATAGTAAAGCACAAGAGATGAAAGAGTCACAATTCGAAATCGTTTTTAGGAGTTGTGTTTTCGGACTATCTTGACGGTAAACAATTACGGAAGTAGGATGAGCGTTTATATCTCCATTATAGGATGAGCGTTTATATCTCCATTGGATACAAGAAAAAATGTTTTCGTTCGAATATGCAAAAATGCTAAAATTTGACTTCAAATAGGTTTACCAACAAACACTTTGATCATATCTTCCGGGCTATTACTTTTTCCTGTTGTAATATCGTGCAATGCAAGCTACCATCTCCGGTGATTGGGGTAAGAGCATTTCTTGGACTCACGTGTATCCACCTTAAGGGAGAATATATAGACAAATAGAAGTAAATTTATTTATATTTATTTTGTGCTCAAATCATTTCATACTACGTACTATTATATTGAAGATATAACGACTGCAAAGAAAGCGCAAAAGAAAAGGCAATTTTAAAAAAATTAAAAATCTGTATCTTATATTTTTAGTTCTTTCAATTTTCAAAATATCGACAGAAATATGGACGGAAGAATGGAAAGACAATTACATATAGAGTTCGAAAACAACTGATCATCCAACAAAAAAAATCTTTCATAAGATGCGTTTTACACTCAATGACTTGTATGACAGATGGTACAATGAAATTTACAAAAACCGATTAATTTTCAGATTTGTACGTAGAAAAGATTCAAAATTTTGTTCAGCACACTGCGCATCTATGCCTACGTTTTTCAGCATTAAATCATTCGCATATATAACATAATCCATTTACGACGTATTGAACAAGCACTCAGTAGTTCCAAATGTTTACAACTAGTCTTAAAAATATAAAAAGGAGTTGGCCTTAAAGGGATTTAGAACTTAATTTTACGAAAATGCTTAATCAATAATTAATCAGAAGGAATCCAATGCGGATGACGGCACATGAAACAAAAAAACTAATTTACTGATAGATGTGGGGTTACGTATAGACGAACGACCAACGATGCGATCAGGACGTCCATACTGCAGATGCCTTTACCGCAGGCGCCGTTAGTTACGGTACACAAAGAAACAATACCAGACACGACGCGACACGCACAACAGTCACCCTTATGAACTTATGAACTAAGGTACATGCCACATACACAAACCTGAACGTACGACGAAATTAAACACATAAGTCATCCGCGCATGCTCATTCTTCCTATCCTTGTAATTTCCACCCTTAAAATATAATATACATGTGCATATGTATAATGTGGACTCGACCAGTATATATTGATGTGTACACTTTAGTTTGCAAATCATCCCTTATTTCGCCTAGAACGATATAAACAAACGAAACAATTCAATATGAACGAACGAATCAAATGATCGAACGAAACGAATAGAACGAACGACAAAAGTATTAAAATCGTTCGTTCATATCGTTCCGAACGAATCTTCAAAAGTATTGACTATGTGATTGATTGGTTTGTAGTTGTGTGATTGCAATCACCAATACTTTTGAGTGAACGGGTCACGACGAACGAATCAATCACGATTGACACAGTTGTAGCAGAAGTTGTAGTTTGATCGTGGTTAAGGGACGTCGCCAAACTTCCCCCGAGACATTCAATCATTTTTTTTATTTTTAATGTCACTCATTCAAAGTGCGTTTCATTTAAAGTAGTTGTACTGACGAAATTCGTTAGTAATTTCTTCTATAGTCTGGTATTATATAAATTATTCTACTGTCAATTGTTTCTATTTATAAAAAATATAAATTTTTTAGATTATTTAGTAGTTATATCTCGGCAGAGTTTTTATTTAATATATATAAAAAATAGGATATAGAATGTGTGCCGGGAGCCTTTAAAACAAACAAAAATTTAAATACTTTTCAATATAAGCACTAATATAAAATTTAATTGAATTTTTTTCTATTTTCCTTATGTTCAAAGAAATTTCGATGGAGTGGAACCTTGCATTTCATTGCTTATGATTATACTGCGTTAAATTGAGCGTGAATATGGCACTAGGCTTTAAACTTCCACTAAAAAAACTAGCAACTAACTAACTAACTAGCATTCTTCCTCGAGCATAATCCTTTAACCTGTAAAGAAACAGTTATATAACAAATACCTTTAAAATAACAAACATAAAAGGTAACGTAAGCTAATAGGATGTATCTTTCCACTATGTTTCTCACCTAGCACAGATGTAACTTAACAAATGAACATAACTTCACCGTCAATGAATCCTTGATAAATTCCCCTTTCTTCGCAATCAGTACACGAACAAAAGGGTCGACATTGGTTACTTAATTTTGGTTTTAATAGTCTTTGTTAATAGTTGCCAGCAAATGAAAGTCTTAAGGCAACTTAATCCGCACTGTTGCACAACCAAACCCCTGCTATAATTAAAGCTTGTATCAAATGGGGATGACCGGAATGAAAATTAATAATTTACGGTAAATAATTTCCTATTGAGGTGGTGAAGTTACAGTAAAGTTACAGTTGAACTCAAGCGAACACATAACTTTTGCTTCCCCAAAAGACTATGTAATAAATCCCATTAACTCGAGTACACGAAACAGCATGAACCCACAAAACCAAAATGAAAATTAAGATTTGTTTTTGGGTTTCCTGTTAATGAGAGTAAGTACATTTCATTCTTATTAAGTTCTCAGCGACAATGTTAAACAAGATTTCATCAATAAGTGACTGAAATAAAGCCAGATACAAATGCTGTATTGTGTAATATTGTTCAATTCAGTTTCAAAGAACTTCATTTCTATTTGAGTTAAGGAAACTTGTTATCCATTTTCACTAAGAATAGACTTCTTTGTTTACTTATTTATTTTTGCGGTGAAATTTGTACGTTAGGATGTACGTTATTAAATATACAATACTGCTGCAAGCATGTCATATGTGTGATAATCTGAATATCATTTTTAGTTTGACAATAAGTCCAACTGTGATGGAGTGGAAGAAAGTCTTATCGGAACAACTCAATCTTTTTAGGGATATTGTGTGTACAAAAAATACATACGCTTGCAGTTACGTACCACATGTGTACACTAATTTATTCAATCATAACTAAATATCAAACCGTCGTTCTTGGCTTGTCAATCGATTACTTACACGCATGGAAGGACTACTGTTGAAGTCAGCTTTTGACATTGTATGTATGTTTTGAGGCATACAATTCTCACATACGTATATTTTAAAGATTTCATGACTCGTACTTGAATACGTACATGCACACATTTACATACGAACAACTTTTCTTTAAGAATTTAACTCACAAAATATTTATCCCTTAAATTTCAGACTAGACCTTCAAGCAATAATTTTTTCGGGAATCTAATTTGTTGGTTTGTGCTGTGGGAATCGGGTAGGCACTGACTGGCGTCAACCTGGCGATGCCCAGTGTTGTAACTTTTTCTACACACCAATTATGCTTATTTTACCTCCAAGTGGTAGCCATCGGGTACTGGTTGTAGTTCACCCGAGCTCAACTTGCCAAACTTATAAGTGCGACCTCTTGTCCTAGGGGTTACAAAAAAGGAACTGGCCCTCCAGGTTGGGGGTTGTTCCGTCGGGGTAACTGCCCGGCCACACAAAAAATTGCTAGTTACGAAGCAACAACAAGCCTCGGAAACGGATGATTTTACTGATGACGACCCCTGCAAACGATATACGGACAACGATCTTCGGATTTGTACGTGGAATGTAAGGTCCCTTTATAGGCCACGTGCAGCCGAACAACTAGCGGAAGCCCTAGACTGCTGCAAAGCAGATATAACCGCCATCCAAGAAGTGCGATGGGATGGACCGGGCAAAAGAAGGATGAAAAACTGTGATATATACTACGGTGATTGCTACAAACAACAAAAACAGCGCCTATTTGGATGTGGATTTGTCGTTAGAGGCAGACTTAGGCAAGAAGTCCTATCGTTCAGGTCCGTGAACGAGCGCCTCACGACAATTCGCATCCAGGCTAAATTTGCCAACATAAGCCTTATATGCGCACATGCCCCCACAGAGGAGAAAGATGATGACACCAAATACAGGTTCTATGAGCTCCTAAACAAAACGTATGAGCAATGCCCTAGCTACGACTTTAAAATTGTCCTCGGCGATTTTAACGCAAAGCTAGGAAGAGAGAACATCTTTGGTAGTACGGTCGGAAAGCACAGCCTACACGACACCACATCCGATAACGGATTTAGGCTGATCGATTTTGCTGCGGGGCGAAATGTTGTAGTAGCCAGTACAAGATTCCCACATCTCGATATTCACAAAGGAACATGGCGATCTCCTGATCAATCAACCGTCAATCAGATTGACCATATTGCGATAGACGCAAGGCACTCCTCCAGTATCATAGATGTCCGAACGTTCCGAGGCGCCAACATTGAATCGGACCACCACCTTGTTGTAGCCAAGGTAAGGCTGCGGATATGCCGAACACCGCCAAGACAAAGAAATACTGTGAGGAAGTATTTCCTCCATCCACCATCGACCAAATATTCACACTACGGCAGATTTTGGAGAAAACCCAGGAGCAACAAATCGATACCCACCACCTTTTCATCGATTTTAAGGCCGCGTATGATAGTATCTATAGAGACGAGCTATACAGAGCAATGTCTAGTTTTGGCATCCCTACCAAACTCGTCCGTTTGTGTAGGATGACGATGGAGAATGCACGCTGCTCCATCAAGGTCGGTAAAGACCTAACCGAGACCTTTGATGTCAAAAAAGGATTCAGACAAGGCGACGCGCTGTCATGCGACTTTTTCAACATCGTTCTTGAAAGAATTGTTCAAAACTCGAACGCCAACACCAGAGGAACAATCTTTCAGCAGTCCGTCCAACTACTCGCATATGCCGACGATATTGACATTATTGGAAGAACGCAGCGTGATGTCAATGGCGCTTTTGTGGGTATTGCAACGGAGGCCGCGAAGATGGGTTTAGCGGTAAACGAGGGTAAGACCAAGTATATGCTGTCAACGAGAAAGGACACCCAACACCGACGTCTCGGTCAGAACGTCACAGCAGACAGATATAACTTTGAGGTAGTCAAAAACTTTGTCTACCTAGGCACCGCTATAAACTCAGACAATGACACCAGCGCTGAAATCAAACGAAGAATAACCCTTGCCAATCGCTGCTTCTTTGGGCTAAGAAAGCAACTGGTAAACAAAGCCCTCTCTCGAACAACCAAGATAACTCTCTACAAGACCTTAATCGTCCCAGTCCTGCTATATGGCGCGGAGGCATGGACTTTGTCAAAAGCGGATGAAGCTGCCCTTGGTTGCTTCGAGAGGAAAATTCTTCGTGTGATTTTCGGTCCCGTCTGCATAGATGGTGAGTGGAGGAGGAGATATAATGACGAACTATACGGGCTGTTCAGCGACATCGACTTAGCCAGAAGAGTGAAGATCCAAAGACTGAGATGGCTAGGTCATGTAGAGCGGATGGAAACCAATACTCCGGCCCGAAAAGTCTTCGAATCCACCCCCGAGGGACGGCGCAGTAGAGGAAGACCGCTACTCAGGTGGCGCACGCAAGTGGAAAGGGACCTCAACCAACTATGCGTGCGAAACTGGAGACAGCTAGCTAAAGATCGAGCTGGCTGGAGACGCTTGTTGGTTGAGGCCCAGGTCCACCCCGGACTGTAGCGCCACCTTAAGTAAGTAAGTAGTAATTTGTTGGTTTACCCAATTTTCCTTGAGTGCGTTTCATTAAGGATATTGTATTTCCTTCTTTATTCTTGCAGGATAAGTCGATCCATTATTTAACCTCAAAGTCAATGCTTAGGTAACAGAAGTGTAAGAACGCTGCATCCATTCGACGGAATGGCAGCCTTTCTTCGGATTACTGATGTTCTTCTATTGAAATTGACTTGCAGATTTCCTACTTGGCATATTTTTATAGCTTTATCCATTAAAATCGTCTGCTTAATATTTACTTAACTGCGATAGCATTTATTTTAATAGCTTTGTCGAGGGTCTCCAAGAAATTAGTGCTCCATGCTGCCATCTTGTCCCATCGATTTGAGTTCCCCAAGAGTGTTGCGTACTCAACCTTGAAACGGAACATTAAATTAACGAAATATATGTCGTTTTATACTTCTGTTTTTTTTTAGTTTATAGAAACTCAGGTGTAGATACATGCATAAACGATATTTGGTTGATTTTTGAAGAATATGGCAAAGGCAGACATTGAAAACTGGTTACTTAGTCTATCAAAGAAGTATTCGGTTACAAGTTCGTATAACTCAGAAGAGTTTAATGTACATATAGAAAATTTAAGCTCTACATTAGGATTTAGGATATGGTTAATAGACAACAATCAAAAATATTCAGTTAATACACAACTTTTTCTATTGTAATTTTATCAACAATAATGTTTTTTATCAAATTCTACATGTATAATCATTGCTTTAGTTTTACTAGTATTGAGTTTTAATTTATTCATTTTCAAATAATTTGACGCATTTTCTATCAACTTTGTTATCAACCGAATTTAGACATTGCTATATAAATTTCAAATTTCAGAAAATTGTATTCCATGCATTCTCCATCTCGTTAATATATATGGTGAACAGCAGCTTTCAGGATCTGAGATGTACTCCGCCAGATAATATATTTTGGTGTATGATGCACAAAAGTTGTTGATACTTTTAGAAATAGTTTAATTCTATTAAATATAATGAATGTAAATAGTAATTACATTATTTATCCTATCAAGATAATCCTTTTATCAGGCAATTCATATTTTATAAATTTAAAATTAAATTAATAATAAATATTTTAAAATTAATAAATTAAATTTTAAATAATTAAATATTTAAAATTTATTTGCTTTAAAAATTTATTTACTATTAAATTATTTATATATATAATAATTAAATAAATTTTAAAAATGATATATTGAATAATATATTTTTTAAATTTAATTTAAAATTTTTATTAATAATTTATATTTATAATAAATTTATATATATATTTAAATTAATTTTTATACAATTATTATATATAGATATAATTATATATAATATATATAATTATATAATCATTAATCTATTGGAATACAGATTTTTGATTTCTATAATATAAGCTATTTTATATATAAATTAAGGTTTTTTTTTAGAAATATTAAATAATTTATAATTAATATTAAAGTATTTAATATATAGAGAGACTTTCAAACCATTTAAGTTCAACTCATTCAAGATTGTTATGGATATGGTTTTAAACGAATTAGAAGATACCATCACTATAACCGCTTTGTATTTGATATACCGTTAGTAGGCTACTTGTTAGCATACATCTAGTCAGATGTTTAAAAACTAACTAACTATCGAACTTTCGGTCAGTTACATATTTGCTGAACGAAATTCCACAGGATCCATGCTTTCGGTAAAGATTCCGGAAAGATACTATATATACTATAACTCTCGACTTCTAGTTCATCAATTTCCTATTAAATAAAATTTGTAAATCTACTATAATTTCTTTATTTATTATAACTACTCCATTATAGTTGACTTTTTTTATTTCACTTTTCTGATTTTGTAATACTACGGATTTATTTATTCTCCTCTACATTTATTTCTTATGCTTTTATATTGACTAAGCTCGCCAGTCGTAGAAATTCTTGTGTTTAAATGCGTTCTATGCTATTTTCTCGTAATAATATAACATAATTCTGTACATGTGTTTACCAAAGTTCTACTCAACCGTTTGACAAAGAAATGATGTGCACATCACTTCCCAATGGTGTAAGTATCATGTCATTCGTTTGAGTAAAACATTGTATAATGGTACCACAAAAATCGGCAGCACGTATTTATATATAGATTCTAGTCATCGCTCGTACTTGTCTAAATAGCAATATCAGTTATCAACTTATTAATAACAATAACTGTATCTAATTTCTGCTTAAAAGAACCATATTACGTATTTGTTCACAGTTCACTAGTCTCTTAAGTTAAGACGAGGACAGTAACTTAAGAACTTGAGAATTCACTTCAAGATTACACTACTACCCAAAAGATTGAAACTCTGCTTGCACAAGCTAAATGTTTTCATAAAAAATTGTATCATTTCGTGGCAAATACATACCTACATTCGATTCGTACATGCTTAGGTTAAATATGTATGAATCGATCGCTGATTTAAAAGACATTTTCATTCGGAAGCTGCAAAATATTTATTACTCTAACATATTTCAGGTTATAAAGAAGACAAATGAATAGCTCATTTTGTTCTGGCTACAGACAGGAAAGTGAAGGATAATTTGTAGAACAACAAACCCACAATGTATGTTTGAAAATATTTCAAATTCCAATATTTACTGGCAGTCAATTTCAGCTGTTGATACTGTAGGCAGTGACAGGCGGTGAATTATTGTTTCATATTTTGATGTAAATACAGACACTGCGGTTTCGTCCCAGTACGACAAAACTAATTATCACGGTCCCACCTCTTTCGAGTCACGGACAATGCTCAAGGAGTAAAAATGTCTAAAAAAAACTGTGTTCTCAAACTTAGGCGTTTGGAGTCGGCATACAACTTTATTATTGAATTTTTAATGAAAACAGTATAGCTGTGGAATAGTGTTGCGGGTCGCATCTAATCATGTAGCGGGCCAGAATTTTGCCATGTCTGGTCTAAGATATGTCATACTAAAGTACGTATTTTTGCTATCCTTTAAATCGTAGACTGCTGTTGCTAATATGTCATACATAGTACAGTTTTTGTCATACATAGTACAGTTTGTGCCGACACACTCAACCACAATGAACTGCAATATACATCTAAAGACCAACAAATCGACTCACTCATTCCTCAACTACTTCGTTAAGAAGTTTTCGTCGCGCACTACCTATCAGAACTTTCAATTCAGAAGACTACATCGATCTTAAATTAATTTACATTTGCACCATATGTGATGGGAAAACCTGTGTTGAACATTCTCTTTTATCATGACACGTTTTAATGAAATACGTGTACTTAGGATAAAAACTTCTTATTTTTAGCAAGCTTCACGTAGAACCATTTGCGATATGTTGCTCTGCGATAGGTTCATTGACTAGACGTATGAAAATAGACTATCAACAACACGCACACATAATTAGGTTTAATTAACTTTGAAAAGTTTTCTATCTGGGGAAGGTACTAACGTAAACACAAGTTTTTTTATCAGCTTTCTAATGTTCTTACGGGGCAGTATTCCATCACCAGATCTTGTAAACACATCCTTGTGGTCAGTGAAAGTTAAATCGTTAACTTTGCTTTATGAAAATCATCAAAAAGTTTTTTGACCTTAGACGGCACAGTTGGAATTTGATTTCACGTACATACATTTTCGTAAAAGGATATACAATCATGTGCATAAGCATCCAACATGCATACAAACGCACGAACATGTACAATGAACTTGTGGACCTGTATACTACAGTTCGCAACTAATTCTGTATATGCATAGGTACCTGAATGACTGTTTTTGTATATGCATATTCTTAAATTGATAACGTAAAAAAGGTTTTATAAGGTACCAAAAATATAGTAAAGTTTATATGAAAAAAGGTTTTGACTGTGTTCATAGTTTATTCAGTAAAACGATGAGGAAACAATCGATTAAATTCTTGTGATTTCATGGCGGCAAAATGTAATTCCATTTTACCTCTGTAACTTGCATGACAGTATGCAAATATCCTTCCACAAAGCTACTGATTGTCAAATATGTGAACGACTTTGTTTGGGTCATAGAAGTATGTTCATACACGCATGAACATAGTTCATTCAAATGGATTATTTGTTTTGACAACCAACACGACTTTCACACAACGCATATGTTCAATTAATTATCAGGATAACCTTTTATGACATATTACTTCTCAAAAATATTTATATGACTTTTAGTTCATATAGCATAAGTATACAACATATAGAGTGCTATAGAGTGCTAATAGAATATTATAATTAAAATGATGCCGGATTATTAGTTTTCCAAAGTATAAAAAAAAAACAGCAACAGTGATTTAGCAATCGTGAAGGTCAAGACGGCGGTAGGTAATAAGCGGCGGTTCGTTCTATTCACCAAATATTAAAACTCAATGAATTCGTGTTCAAATGGGTATATCAATGGGCTTCCTTTTATGAATGACATTCGGATTACTGAATAGTCAAAACGTAAATGGGCGTTTGTTTCATATGTATAAGCTCTATGCCTAATTTATTCTTCGGGTCAGAGAAAGTTTCAAAAGTTTGCCAATAATGAAAATTTAAATACATTCGGAGAACTGAAAGAGATTCATATTTAAAAGTATGTTTTTCCGAAAAGTTACTTTTTTTAAATAATGTTTAAATTTCCTTGTTGTTTGAGCTTGGGGTTGATGCTTACCCCAGATTGTTGAACTATTTTTCAGTTTTCATAACAGAACTCTTTTCGTTCGACAATTAATACATTTTTTGCATAAAAATCAATATAATTACTAGAAAATCCTGTATGAAGGATTTTGTCATGATTCTAGACCCAATGGTTTGGGTTTGAACAACTGATGAGTTAGTCAAGAACGGTACAAAAATATAATTGACATTTATTACAGTAGAAACCTACGTGCATCTGGATACATACAAAACCAATGATTCTGCACTAACACTTAATAAATATGAATAGCAATCTAAGTAATTATAAGTCACTACTACAATTTTTATTTTTGGAGCGCCCAAAGGTAGACAATAATTTCTTTCTAAATCGTATAAAACTTTTCATCACCTAACAATGGCCTTCAAACTGTACGTATGAGCACGTATAACAATTAATGTGATATTTGAAAACGTAAAAATTCTTATTCTGACATTAATTTCCTAAGATTCTATATGAAGAACTAAGAAACCTCCTACAATATTAATAGACAAAGTATTAATGCAGCGAAAAATAACAATATTTTCTGTGTGCAAATATATTTTTATATTTTATATGAAAAAAAATATGAATACATATGAAGATAAAGAATCCAAGATTATGAACTTCATTTGTCCGGAAACAAATTTGACTTAGATACTCATTTGCTTGTAATTCAAGCGAACCATGAAAGTTTCAACTCCTCAGCTGCTGGAACGTGTCTTGCATGTGGACTCACTGTATTATCATCATCAGAAACGAATTAAGGAAGTACTGCTTTATGGAATTCAACTATAGTGTTAAATATAACTTTATTGAGAATTCTGCTTCGCTATCAATAATCAATAATGATTTTTTTCAATTCCAGTTTCTAAGAAGGCCGTACAAAATGTCGTCCAATCTTTTTAACTGCTATATTTCAAATTTATCTCATTGGGTGGGGTGTGGAATATATTCCAGTTGGACATGAATTTCGTATGCGAGAGATAACGTGAAGTTGTTCAAATAATGATGACAAGGTCACAAACGGAATTAAGCCCGCATAATCGGAAACGAAAGAGAACAAAGTAATGTTTCTCCAAAATTAAAGCAAAATGATGAAAATAATGCAATGTGTTTATTTAGCAATCGGGACTATATGATACATATACCAGATTCTTGAAAAGCTGGAAAGTGTACAAAAGGTATTGCCCCAGTTTATCAAATGTAGTTAAAAGACATGTAGTCGTAATGAAAAACTATACTTATGCCTGAAAATAGTTTCTAACTTCATCTACCCGTTTCATTAACACAGTACAAATACCATATGTTAGCTATGTTCAACATCAGGAGATAGGACTAGGAAATACCAGAACAACCCTTTGTGACTTCCCGGAAACAAATATATACTAATTTCAAGATTGTGATAATCAATAGCGCAATTGGTAAAAAATCATTACGCTCTTGCTTTGTTTCGTCCACTTACTTTATTCCCAAATACTATTTTTAACATGAATTCAATGAGTTTTCATATGCTGAATAAATTTAATATACATATGTGTATGCAATTTAAAGCAGGAAATTCGAATGCAGTCGAACGTTTGATTTTCTATCGGAAATTGGGGTATTCGTATTCGGAAGTCTGTACTTCTATAAAACACAAATGACTGCAGTAAGTGGAATTTCCACAATACATTTCTTTGTGTATGTGTGTATATTGAATTAGAGAAAAGGCATGCCATACATATATTCGTATGGCAGCGTGACTTTAAATCGTTGCGTTTAGCTTTCAATTATAGTTTTTCCTGACAAAATGGAATCCACTCAAGCTTCATTCGGATTTTCCTTTCATGTGTATTTCAAACATAAATTCACATTGTTCTATTTTCCAAACAATTTTGGTATTTGACGATTTTCTTCAGGCGATTTATTTCTCGATTTTAATATAAGGTTTTTTTTTTATGAAACATTCAACATTCTTTGAGTAGATTGAAAAACATAACTCTTGCTCTACTTAGAAATTCGAAATTAGTGTAGAAATTTCACAGAAAGTCGAAGGCGATTGTTGTAATTCTCAATATATTCACAAACTACTCATCACCGTACATTAAAATACATGGGGAGTTTTCAAAAATGTAAAAATGAGAAATAGCAAGACAAACAACATCAGAAAGAATTTTTTTTGTGTTGCATGTAGATACAGTGGAAGTCCAGTTTAACGAATACTCGGTTTTACGAATTTTCAATATAACGAATGAGCATTTCTTTTCCATTCATGGTTCTATATTACGAATGATGCAATAAAATGTCCGCTCGGCTTAACGAATGCCTTCTAAACTCCTACAAAATATCTACAACAAACTTATGCGATGTATTTATGTACAAACATATGTATATGCGAGCGCAAGTTTATTTTTGTAATTGTGTTTTCATACTAAGGTTTGATAATCTTCTTCAGTCTTCATTTCATATGGCCGATCTCATCGAGTGTTGACTTCGATTATGATTTTGGACAGGAAGATGATGTATTTGCTGGAGGAAGCGAGGACGAAAGTATCCTACCTGAGTACACAAAAATTAAACATTCGGAAGCAATAAAATGCCTCTATAAATGCATCGAGTGGTCAGTACAGAACAATACTGACTACTCAAAGTTTCTTTACTTAAGAGAATTGCTGGAGGAGGCTGTTCAGAAGAGCTTGGAAGGAACAAAAAAGCAAACAAATATCGAAGACTTTTTTACGAAATTTTAAATTTTTAATTCCTTTTTTTTCTGATGGATTTTTTATTTTCTATAATTACATATGTACATTTATTTCGTTATAAGTCTTTTATTCTTTCATTTTCTTGTATTATTAGATATAAACAAAAACGATAGATTTAACGAAAGGCTGTGCATTATATCATTCCTTATATTGGACCTCCACTGTATATAGAAAACCTTTTAGAACCGTACGATTGTCGCAAAATGTTTTATAATTACATACATAATATACAACACACACAATATCCAAAACTGAATTTAATGAATAGGTTTTTAAAGTGGTACAAGCCTATTCATTAAAGTCAGTTTCATTTATATTAAAACAATATTGACTTTATTTTATTTATTTATTCTTAATTAATGCTACTCTTTATCTAAAATAATCTGCAGACCTACAATTGTATTTTTTATTAATAAAAAATTATATATATACATATTTATAATTAATCGAATATGGTATATTGATTAATCCTTTCCTGGTTTAAAGTTGCGAAAAAGTTGACAGCCTTAACAGTAGTATTCTCAGAAAAAAGTCGATACCTTTTTTTGTTTCTGGGCTTCTGAAGTTTTAACCCTTTCAATTTGTTCTCAAATGGATTGAAACCCTTGGGAGGTCAATGCAAAGACACTCGAATTCACACCCTTGGAATCTATTTTCATTTTCTACTAACAATGTTTACCCTTAAATTGCCTTGCAGTAATTCACAATGGTATTGGCTGAATTTATCTGTTTTTGAATTGAATATTCGATACTTGTAAGTAACAGGATGACAGTAGTTCACATTTAAGGGTATACCTTGAATAATTCAATTCCTTCTATGTACCGTTAATAAACAGCGGGAAAGTAATGGGATTCCTCATTGAGATTTCTGATTATATTTTCCCAATCCAAATGACAACTTGTTACAGCTAATTTTCAAATCAAGATTTACTGCGATTTCACATTTCTTGGCATTTTGAAGCCCCACAGTTGACCTGGGTCTGGCCTGAGTCTAGGTGTGGCCTGGATATGGGTTTGGCCTGGGTCTGGCTTCAACAACCGCCACTTGTGTTGTGTGCTATTGTTCTCCGTCTCCGAACTGTGAGAAAATTGATTGTCGAACATGTAGGTCACTTGCCCCAAAATTATGATAGATGCCTTTCGACTCTTACTACGACTAGCGACCCGTGTATGGTAGATATTCGCCACACGGAGTAAGGGTGTTTGCTTATATCTTGGATAGTTTGCATTTTTCTTTGAATATTACTATAAGCAACTTCGTTAATTTTATTCCAAGATCAAAAACATATCACTATGCTATTGAGCTCCACAAAATAGGAGATCCCTTCAATTGTTTTCTTCAATTCTTCTTCTTCTTTATTTAGCGCTACAGTCCGGAGTGGGCCTGGGCCTCAACTAGCAAGCCTCACTAACTAGCACGATCTCTGGTTAGCTGTTTCCAGTTTCGCACACCACCTTACACGCGGGAGTCACCTGTTACGTTGTTCTACACGTTTCTTATATCGAAAGATTCGTTATACCGAAACCAATTGTTTCAACCTTAAAAACCATCATATTTACTGATCAAGCAAAGTGTTTATTATATCAACTTTTTTAAACTACACAAATTGAATCAATTTTGACAAGAAAAAAAGGCATTTATTTAAGTTTGTCTGAAGGTTTTCGTTTGTTCACACCACAGCATACCACCTGCCACTGCAGTAGAATCCATATTTTGTAGGAATCTTGTTGTTTTTGTTCCGCCCATTTAATACGTGTTTGGAAGCAATCACTAGCGTCTTGGTGTTTGGTCATTTGAACTTCCCCATCAGCACCTCTGTCTTCATCTTCGTCTTCGTTGATGTTGATGACTGTCGCATAGTTATCTTCCTCAACTATTGGTCCTTCACCTTCTTCGGCTCTATTCCAAGCATCTGGGTCATCAAACGTAAAAGATGACTTAAAAAACAAACGTTTGGGACATGTAAGAAGAAAATAACGATTCTCATGTTTTGTTATGTTTCCTTTAATTTAAATTGTTGGATAGAGTAGTCAAGTTATTCAGTATGTATTCGTTATTTAGAGTATGTGATTCGTAATACTGGACATTCGTTATATTTCAAAACACTGCATTTCAACCGCTGAGAGAATGAGAAGTATGTTCAGATACAGCATGTTATTACACAGGGAAAATACTCTTCAAACTCGTTATCATTCATGACCTTTTGTATCATAACTTTCCTAATTGCCAATGTTAAATATACTTCGGTGTTCAAAACAGTGTCAAATAATTTCATGTGTCAATCTGACAAAATTACGGCCTTGAATTACTTCATACATAACATATTCTTAAGCACACCAATCATTCTACATAAGTTCTTAAGGAAACCATTCACACAATGTGTAGGAAATGGCCTTGGGTACCTAGGAGTCAGAAGAAAATGCAATCTAAGTGAAAAAAAAAATCAACAACCATTCTTTATTTTTCACCGGTCAGACTACTTTAACGTAACATATGGTGATTGATATCATACCCCATGCGATTTCCTAATTGACCTAGTTATACTTTGTTAAATTAACCCCGAATAAGGCAAGTAGTATGCAGGAGAGTTTTATCCTTCCAAAAGGAAAGTCGTGGTTGTCAATAAATTATCCCGCTCTTCGCCCACAGGCAAACAAGAATTCAGTAAATATGGAGGCGAAAGCTACTGAATATTACTAGGTATTTACTGTGTGATGGCTAATTAAAGTTATGTGTATGCTGACTACTTAAGAGTGTCCTGCCCATTTGTCTGCCTAATTGGGTTAATTTATCTTTGACATAAACAAAAACCATTGAGGTAGGATATATAGCACAAGAATTTTGTTGAAGTGATGAAAGTGGAAAAGTCTGCAAACAATGCTACAATTATGATTCCAGCTTAAGGAATATGATTGAGAGGATAAAGTTTTTTTTTTTTAAATAGCTCGAATATTATCCCGAGACAAGATGAAATGTAAGAAAGCATATGACATAATATAATAAATATAAATTAACCTCCCAAATATGAAGAAAAAGGAAATAATTCAATCAGTTTTATTTTGTTGTTCATATTTTTGGGACATCAAAATCACTTAGAACCACACATAGCAAGCAGCTACCTCGGTAAACAGTAAAATCATACATTTCTCCCCAAAAATCGAAGAGGACTTAGCTCGAGGTTCCTTCTTCTAACCGCTTTCAAGAACTACAGGAAACATTTTGAAAAACTAGATAGATGAATATGGATTGCAATAATGGTTCAATTTTGTGTCGCAGTATCATTTACAGTGAATTCTCTCATAAGCGGAAATTGACGGTACCAAGAAATTTGTCTGCTTATGAGAAAAAATACGGTATAGACAACCGAAATGTCGAATTGTACCGCTTCTTAGATCTCACAAGCCAGCCAGATGATGCATTAAAATTAGCATAGCTCAAACTTTCGGCAATTTCTTTTGCTTTCGATCTTATAAGGGCCTGATCATAACAAAGTCTGTCAATATTGAAACCTTCGGCTTAAAAAAAACCTCTTTTTTCATTCATTGTCATTAGATTGCCACTATGATAACATGTAAAAATATTTGAAATGAAATTTTCTCATGATGATGCTATTTGACCAAATTATGAAAAAATCATTTGTCTCCATGGTATTCAAGTTTGAAGTTATGCATACATTTAAAGACAAACATATAACGCGAATTTCAGTCCAATAGTCAACAGACGGCCGTTGCAGTCTACTATGTTTACATTCTTCAACGTTTTTTTGTTTAATTTTTTGCTAGGTAACAAGGGCAAGGAAAATGAAAACAAAGCAAACAAAATAAAATATAACGAAGTGTGACAGATGCGTTTTATCCATTTAAGGGAGAGTAAAATTCTATTGCGGTTATGAAGATTGGTGTCCGCGTCCGGTTATAATAAAGTCCGTTTGTGAAAGCAACATTAAAAGTCGTGTAAACAAATTCCATTTTTTAAATTTTGTATGAGATTATGAGAGGTGTCCGCTTAATGTAAATCTCTTTATCTTGAACAAATGATGTGAATAAGGAAGCAGTTGAACTGTTCGATAAAGCGATTAATTTGAATTGCCAATTAAAACGAAAGAATATTATCGGAATTGACAGCTCTCCAGTCTTCGAGAATTGACTTTACAAAACGTTTTGCCCAAGGCCAAGCAATATTAACAATTTTTTTTTTCAAATTTATCTTAAAAGCTGATTGTGTGCATTAGTATTTTAAATAAAGAAAACGTTAAACTGAACACATACATATGTATATTTTAAAAAAATACCATTTATTGTTCTTCCGGTCCAGTAGCTGGAACAGCCCGTCAACTTGAACGGCCGTATTTTTGTACGTGTTCAAGTTAACGAGAGTCCAAGGTAGTTCAAAAAATAGCCCTAATAAGTAAACTAGTTCTCAATTTCATTTTATTATAGTTAATTTAGTTCAAACTCTTAGTGGTGGCCCGTGGCGTTGTGGGTATGTGCGTCGACTCCTACGCACTTGGACCTACCTGTCTAGGTTCTATTTCTGGTACGACAAGAAATAATTTTCACGGCCCCACCACCTCTTTCGAGTCACTGACAATGCTCAAAGAGTATAACTGTCTAGAAAAAGCTTCTCAAACTTGGCCGTTCGGAGTCGGCATAAAACTGTAGGTCCCTTCCACTCGTGATAGAAAAATAGCACGCACAACACGAGTGGTTGCTGAGAAGCTAGGCCCTGGCTGTAGCGCCACCCATATTATTATTATTAGTTCAAACTCAGGTATAAATTACTCTGCATACATGTAATTCAGTACGAATAACTGAACTAAATTGAATGCTTTGCTTTGTGTGTGTTTGGTCATTCTACACATCAGGGTTGTTTCTGTTGAACTACCGCAGCACAAGCAAATCGAGCATCACTGCATTGCCGGTGGTGTATGTGACGGGAATTTTAAAAATGTCCGTGCGCGAATTTGCGTGCGTTTGCGCTTTTTATTTTTTTTATGTCTCCACTCGAAGACTTTTTAGTTTATGTTATCTCAATAACGTCTCAGCGAAATAATATAAAAATAAACATCATCACCGGAAAATGTTTACATGAAACGCAATACCATTGGAACTTCTGAAGTTGTACCACTCAAGAGAGTGACGTTCAAAAGCATTAAACAAATATTTCGCACAAAAATACAATAATTCATCTCTTTTCTTTACCCACTATTATCATTTGCAGACAATTATGTAGTCAAGCAGAAAATTCCCTTTGTACTGTACACACAAATATGTTTGTTTGTGGCATTATAATAGTCAGACATCAAAAGGGGAATGTAATTCACGGGTATTTGGGTGTGCTTGGACGTTGACAAAAGAAAATTCCATTAAGATAGGATGACAGAAAAAAATGTTCTGATGGCTCATATGATTTAAATTTATTAAATTTATTTAAAGAATTTTCAAATTGAAACATTAAGTTGTCAAAATAAAACTAACGAAATGAAGAGGGAATGCAAGCAAAACATGGGATGATATGAATAGAAGAAGGGAATTAATGTCAACGCCATACGATGTAATGAAGAAATATGCATAGCCTAGAAAATTCAGTTTATTCTATGATATTTAAAAATGCATTCTGTTATACAGTATCTGACAAAACTAAAGCACCCCCCATAAGCAAACTGAGTACTTTTAGAGTGTTTTACTTGTATCAAGTGACATGTTTTTAAAGCTTATTAAACAAAACATGACATAATTTGCTAAAAAATAAAATAAAAAAAAAGTTTTATTAAAGAAAAATATCACCGCTACAAAACTGAAACACCCCCTATGCACCAATACAAAATCTCTTAAAAAAAGAAAAAAATAAGTCATCAATATTTCGTTCCGAACCCTTCCGCCTTAATCACAGCCATAAGTCTTTTTGGCCTAGACATAATTAGGTTGTCTATTATGTTTATAGACACACCTTTCCATACATCTTCCACTGCCTCGAAAAGCTGATCCCAATTGTTGTATTGATTCCAGTTTATTCGCCTGTATACTATCTCCCACAAGTTCTTTAATGATTTAAGTCTGGAGATTGCGTAGGCCAATCTAGAACCTCGATTTTGTTGGTATCAATACAGGTTTTAACTAAATTGCTTCTGTGTTTTGGATCATTGCATATCCGATTTTAGTATCTCTAAATACTTAAACCGATCCATAATACCAATTATTCTAAAGACTAGTCCTATTCCCCAACCTCAGTCCTATTCCCCAAAATTTGAGGTACATTTTTTATTCCTTGATCATGTTTTGCACATACGCTGAATCTCCCACTTCTAAATAATTACAGACATTTTTATATTCATACTCTTTCCCTTATTCTTATTCCTACAATATTCCATTGTCTCTAAATGGTGGGACTAGCTTGTCGAAGGATCGATATGCAAAGTATCCGATATTGTGTTAAAAAAAAGTCGTTCAGGTTTCGATTAGCAATTTCAATCCAATCTGTAGATCTTCGTAGAATCCAGCTATCATAGCTCGATCACCACAGAAGACGTTATTCAACTTTTTTCTTAAGATCGAGTACACATTTAAGAGAAATTCTGTAAATCGTATGCCACTTGAAATTACATTTCTTATTGGAAATGGGTGCTTTGATCCTTATACAATGTATGGGACCCGTCAAGTGTTGAAAAATGTTATAAATAGTTATTAAAATTTAGGCAGTTAAACGATTTAGTGTATTGGTAAAACTAGATTTAAAGTCAGAAATTCTATAACTTTTATAAAGTTTTTGGAGTCGGTATTTCTAGAAATCCATATCTTCAGCACAACAACAACGAACTTTTACATGAGTTCATTTTTCGCTGTCATCTTCACTTTCAAACGAATACTGTAATACAAATAGAATCTTTGGGAATTTGATAGATAAAGGCAAGAATATTTACCTTAACCTTCTGGTAAGGCTGCCCTGAGGCATTTAATTCAAATCTTATAACATTTCGCATTTCATGACATTGCATTGTCCGTGACGAACAAATTATTCATCATTCTAGACATTTAAATTGAATAAAAAAAACTAATAACTTGCATTGATTCTTGTAAACAATTTTTCAGTAAGTAGTTATGTACGTATTTTGTGTTATATTTCTATTTTGCGTAAATTTTGTATGTATGTCAGATTTAGTAACAAAAACATTAAGGCAGCCTCAGGGCCGCCTTGCCGGGTAAAGCGTGCAAAAACTCATTTCAAAATGAAAGCTCATTGGTACTATTTGTGAACAGATTGTTTATTTTTTTTAATAGAAATAAATAATAATCATAGTTTAATGAAAAAATAATAATCTGACTAAAATGTCTGATAAAGGCCCCTATTGCGAGTGTCGATTTTCGATCAATTATCGAATGTTGTCTATGAATGTTGTCTTTAGAAAAAGTTTCTCAAACTTGGGCCTTCGCAGTCGGCATAAAACTGAAAGTCCCTCCTACTCGTGAGAGAACAATAGCACGCACAACACGGCTGGTTGCTGTAAAAGCTATGCCCTGGCCCTTTACGGGCTGTACCGCCACCCATATTATTATTATATTATTATGTAGGTAAAGTAAATAAATAATGTTGATAAAAATATTGTTTTATGAAAGGATAACAAAAATGTTAGATTAGCATCAAAATACATAATATGTTGGAATTAAGTCATTTTAACGAGGTAACCCAAGCAACACGGTACGATCGAAGAAATAAGAAGTGCGTTCAAATTGACTACGTGCAACGTAGTACCTAGAATATAATGGCTTTATGGGTGGAGTCGATCTTATGGATCGACCTATAGGCCGTTATCATATTCGACTCAAGACTAGAAAGTCAATGATAAGACTTTTTTATCGCTTAATTGACATGGCTAAAAAAAAGTGTAAATATTGTAAAACATCACAAACCCAAGGCATTTGCTCATAATGTAATATCCATCTACATAAGTTGTTCTAGTTCAAGAATTTGTTTCTATGTCTCATTATCAAAAATAATTGCATGTCATTTTTTTAATAAATAAAACAATCTATTCTACCACCAGTTATGTACACGTATTTTTATTGTTTTTTTTTTTGTGTTAAACGAGTAAGGCTGCCCCGTGGCTGCCTTAACATTTCTTCACCTGTTGGCTACATAAATCATTCTTTTGTATCTCGTAAACTATTATCTGTTGTTTTGACCATAATCTCAACCAAACTAAAATTCTTCTTTACTTAATTTTTTTAACTTTGCCTGTTATAAGGGTTATTATAACAATAGCTGTTTCTGTTCGCTTTAAATTTCATTTATTAAGTCAGCATACAAACAAGAAGCTCTATTTAATAAACGAGTCATACTTGAAAAACGAATGTCGTTCGTGATTCGTGTCGTTCGCTGTAGTTCAATTCGCGACACGAACAAGTTTATTAACTCACCGCTCCGCTCTCGAATCACAGACAATGCGTATAAAGTGGCATTCGTACGAGCACACTACGAATCGCGTACTTCGTCAACTCTGACAGAGAATTACGGGCATGGTGAAAGGAATATAAGGTGTGCTGGACAGCTTGTCAAAAGTGCCATCTTTTTGTTTTTTGAAGTCACTCAGGGTCCGTTCTTGACACTGGACAGATGTATTGCTTAAGACAGACAGCATCACAATTAAATTTCCTATTTTAAAAATTATTTCCAAATAGATGTAAGATGAAATGACTTAATTCATTTATAATGGAGCACTACACGATCCCACATTGAACACAAATCGTCACATTGCTTTTGGAAAACAGTCGGTCAATAATTTACACTCAAAGAAGGAAAAAGTTTACATTAGAAACGCTACAGAGTTGCTGAAAGAATCACGCAAAATACAACGGCAACACCTCAAAAAGTCTTGGGAAGAGCTATCGAAAGAGCATATGAGTGCTGGCATTCTAATGGCAGCCACTTAGCCGATGTAATTGTCCACAAATAATAAAAAAAATGTCCATGAAATAAACTTTAGTTAGTAATTTATTTCATTAGTTTTTAACTTTTCATACAAAAGTTGTTCCAGATTTACGTAGCAAAGGTGGGCTATGTCCACTCTGTATTTGGTGGAAAATGGATATTTCTGAAAATTCACATTCGTTTGTGGCTCATATGAATGGCACTTAAATATCTTTAAAAAAAACTTCTGAATCGGAGTCAGCATAAAAATATATGTTCTCTCCACTCGGTAGAGAACAATAGTGCCTATCAGAAATAAGAGAGCAAGGAGATATGTAACTTCTCCTCCCTCGCCCCTTGATTTCATCGGACAACGTTTTTTAAACGATTTTCGTCCCGTGTCTGTGAATACGAAACAGCTGAACAGCCTTCACCACCCGTAAAAGTGGGGTTGCAATTTTCGAATCGTGTACAGAGCAAAGACAAATCGACTTACAAAACTACTTACTAAATACGGTTATATTTTGACATCTACTGCAATGAACGCAAGCACACGTACCAACTTTTGAAACAAAAAAAAAATGTGGGTAAAGGGTTGTTTATTGAGAAGCAACCTCAGTGTTGAGTACTGAGCTCTCTAAAAAAAAAAACCCACACCTAATAAAATATTATTGAAAATGCCGATGTTGAATGTGAACCACACCTAAACGTCAAGTCTTTTCTGCATTTCATTTTACATTTCTCAATTTCAGACTAACTCAATTTGAACCATGGAAAGATACACAATCGAGCAACGCGTTAAAGTTGTTCAGGCTTATTATGAAAATGGGCGTTCAAATCAAAATGCATATCGTGCACTTCGTGTTTTTTTCGGTCAATTTAATCGTCTAAATGTGAGTACAACCGGAAAAATCGTGCAAAAATTTGAGCAAACCGGGTCTGTAAGAGATGTGAAAACACCAGGGCATGCTCGTGCAGCTCGTACTGCAGAAAATATTGCTGCTGTTCGCGATAGTGTGGCTGAAGAGCCGTCCACCTCAACTCGTCGTCGTGCCGAACAATTGCACCACGCACGCTCGTCGTTGATGAATTTTATGCATAAAGACTTGTATTTACACGCTTATAAGGTGCAATTGACTCAAGAAAAAAATCACCCACAAAGAGTGACTGTTTGGTGCGGTTTATGGGCTGGCGGCATCATCGGGCCGTATTTTTTCCAAAATGAGGACGGTCTGGCAGTTACTGTGAATGGTGTTCGCTATCGTTAAATGATAACGAACTTTTTATGGCCCGAATTGGAAGATATGAATGTGGACGATATGTGGATTCAACAGGACGATGCCACTTGCCACACAGCTAACGAAACAATGGCTCTTTTGCGCGACAAATTCAATGCCGTGTTATCTCACGTGGTGGCGATGTCAATTGACCGTTGGATTTTTTTCTTTGGGGTTATTTGAAAGAAAAGGTGTACGTCGATAAGCAAGCAACAATTCAAGAGCTAAAGGATGAGTTAATTCGGCACATTAACGGCATAGAACCTCAATTATGCTTCAGCGTCATCGAAAATTTAGACCATCGGATGGAGGTGTGCCGCCGAGGTCGCGGCGGTCATTTGGCCAAAGTTTTTTTTCCATACATAATTGAACCATACCAATATTATCATAATAAAAAGAAATGACAATAATTTCCTAAATAATTTGTGTTTTATTCAAAATCAACATCGGCCCTTAAAATTTAACCAGCCTTTATTTCTGTAAATAGAGCGAAACATTACATTTTTATTCACCCAAGCATTATATATACATGCAACTTTTGAACAGTCTCTGAACAATAGTACATGATCGTAGGTAAATTCAGCAATCTGCCACCATTTTCCCACAAACAGACGAATCTGACGCCATTATCCATGGGTTTTGTAGAGATATCTGTGATATACAAGGGAGTTCCACTACTCTCACATTGTCTCCGCTGTTGGCTAGTGGTACATAATTCTGGCCTATAACAGCCCAGGTTCACTATGGGCTATATATATATATATTATAATTATTGTTACATGAACTACCTCACACTTCTGTACAAATGACAAGAGGATCATCCTTAACAGGGAGCTGCATTCATCATTGATTCATCACTTCCATCTATTTTAAATATTTAAGACATGCATCATAAATCAAATATTGGATTTTTTTCCCAGAACATAGAACAAGTGCAGAAATAAATTCAAAAGTTTATTATGATACAATCTTTTCGAAGAAACGTACTTCACCGATTGCATACCTATCGACTATCAACTCACTGCTGAAAGTATGTAGATACTAATGATTTAGAACTCTTATGAAAACAAATACATTTATGTATGTATTGTCTTTCTGTTTGCTTATGGATAAAGATTAAAAACATCCCAAATTCGCGTTACAAATTAATGCAAAGTTAGTTATGAAATATTAATTACATATGTATGTATGTAGGTTCTGTCGTCATTTTAAATATTCCTGCTGCTTTAAGTCTCCAAATCTAATCAAATACTTCTCTGACGTGTATCCACCATGTCAATAAGTTAAAAATAATGAAATAAAAAATAAAACAATTTCAACACATTACCGGTTACAGCATTTTGTACAGAACCTATTTTGACATTGACAAATTGTTATGACATTTTCCAATTTCACAGATTACTGCCATCGTAATCTTTGAGTATACACACAAATTGAGCTATTATTTTTACAGCTCTTACATTACAAAATCAATAAAAATCATTTAATGATTATTTTCCGTCGCCATAAATCACAAGCTCATCACTTATCGTCAGTGTAATACCAAAAATTATGTCACAGATGTTTCAGGAGCAACCGATCACATGTTCATACATTGTCCTTTGTTTTAGTATATGCGGAATATTGAGAGCAAAATATGACGAAAAGAATTGCATTTCGAAATTACATAGGAAATAATCAAGTACCATATGTGAAACAAAGAATTATCACGATTGTAAAATATTTAAAAGAAAAAAATCTGAATATTTTTTTTTTTTTTTTTTTTTTATTTTCCATCGCAGAGTACACAAAACACTACGTTCTCTAAGTGTTAACTCTCAGTATCGCTTTACACAGCAGATTTTGCTGCGCGACTAAGGATCATCTAGCGATTTTGCATCTCACAGATTACATCAAATAAACAATATTAATTATAGCATAGTGCATTGATCAATTTTTAAACTCCAATCGAGACAAGCTAAAATCAATTTCGTTGCAAAGTTCATTAAAAGTGTTTATACACCTTGTAATAGGTTCATTACAACCATAGTTGGTTCTATGCCTCTTATCATATAGTAAATTTCTCATCCGAAGAGATCTTTGGGGAGCATATATATTCATGAGAAAAAGTAAGTCTGGTGAATTTACACGGCAATTAATAATATCGCGGATGAACCTGGCTGACGCTGCCTTACGCCTGAAACTTAAGGTTTGCAAGCCTATTATTTTACATCTATCGTCATATTTAGGGAGTTCTTCGAAGGAATACAATTTACGGACAGCATATCTCGTGAAATTTGTTTGTACTCTTTCGAATCTGAGTTCTTGTGTATCATATGGCGAATCCCAAATGATGGAAGAATATTCTAAATACGGTCTGACTAACGAACAATAGATGGACTTAAGACTAGTTATATCCCGAAAATCTCTACTATTTCTTTTCAGAAAACCTAACATAGCATCATACTTCGCAATTGTATAATCATAATGTGATGCAAAATTTAAGTTAGTATCAAAAATTACACCCAGATCTTTAACCTCTTCTAGGCGACTAAGTCTATGATCATTTATGAAATAATCATAGACAATCGGGGATGTAATTCGATATGCCGTAAAGATATTACATTTTTGAATATTCAGCTCTAGTCCATTGTGCTTGCACCATTCCACTAGTGCATGTATATCCAATTGGAAATTATTACAATCAGTTAAACTATTAATAGATAAATACAATTTAAAGTCGTCTGCTAATGTTAGAATTTTACAATATTTGAAAATTTCGTGAACATCGTTTATAAACAATAGAAAGAGTAATGGCCCCATATGGCTACCTTGTGGAACGCCCGATGTAACTTTTATTACTCGAGATCTAAAACTATCGATCATTACCAATTGCTTCCTGTCCTTTAAGTAATTGGAAAACCACTCTAACATTGACGAATGGAATCCCAAAGACTTTAGTTTGTTTAAAAGCAAAGTGTGATGTACTTTATCGAAGGCTTTCGAGAAATCGGTGTAAAGTACATCAACTTGTAATTGATTTTCTAAATTTGTATAAATGTAATTTGAAAATAATGATAAATTAGTTGTACAAGACCTGCCTTGCATAAAGCCATGCTGGTTATTAGAAATAATTTCTTTTACCATGAAATATAATTTTTCTTTTACAATACTTTCAAATAACTTTGGTATCGATGAAAGCTTGGATATTGGTCGATAGTTTTCTACTTTTTGCCTTAAACCACTTTTATATATAGGCGCCAGAAAAGAATACTTCCATTCATTTAAAAATTCACCCATTTTTAGGGATTGATTAAAGATAATTCTTAGTGGACGATAAAGCGAATTCCAACTTTTTTTAAAATACCAGCCGGGACCCCATTTTTACCCCATATTAGCGATGGTTAAAACCAGAAATGTGGGGAAAGTGAACATAATCATAATCATAAGTCGGAAGTAATGCTGTAGCGGATTTTTCATTATATGTGTTGTTTTTTTGTAATCAGTTTTTTCAGCAATAAAAAAAATGTTCTTGGACGTCTCAAGGGTATTTCACAACAAGATAACGTGCCAATTCACAACGCACACGTCGTAAAATCATTTCTTGCGGGTAAAAATGTGAATTTACTACCACCATTTATTTCACATTATAAAATTTACGAAAGAGGAAAGCCGAATGGGGAATGAAAATGAAAATAATACGTCGATGTTAATAGTGAACCCACACGAATACTTAATAGTTCATATCATTCTACAAACTCACTGGACTTATTTCGACATATTGTCACCTCTAGGCTTGTCTGACGACTGTATTCTATCAGCAGATTTCTCACTTTCACTCCACACAGTTAGAGAACAGATACCTAAACGAACAGTATGGCTGTACGAGAAAACCAATTAGAGGGGAATTAACAATTTCTTTAGGAATTTTAACTTGTCGCTAGGTTCCCTCGATTGTGACGAGGATATTCTCAGCAATATTCTTCTGCTGGGTATGAGATACTTCATTTTTCTTAGAGTGAAGAGTATCAAACCCAAAGCAAAAGCGTGGCATGACTAAAGATTTGAGAGTTCAATTTATGAATTTACAAAGTCAACGCAACTGATGGAAACAGGAATAATGTGAGCAAAATGAGATTATTAATGGGAGACGTAAGAGTATTTTTGTCTAAGAAACCGTTTCGGAAGTCGTATGCTGCTTGGGATGAATTCTTTAAGACTATTGTTGAACAAGACACAAGAGTAAGCTATTGAAATTCAGTGTCCGTTATTTTTATTGCATTCTCTTTTTTTTGAACTGCCAATTAGATAATAAATATTTCGTGAGCGATTGAAAACGAATTAAAAGATAAGAAGGAAATATACAAAAAATATATTTACACGAACCTACATTTTGTGAATGACAAAATAGGAAAATCGCGTTTTAATAACATTTCCGCCATATAAAAGCATTTTCTTTTGATTTGCCTTAAAAGGATATTAAAAATGAAATTAGAATATTAAAGGGAAGCGTGCAGCATTCAGCGTCACCAAAGGACGAGTCCGACAAGTAGGTATGACAATTTTATTTAAAATTTCTCTTTTTAATAAGAGTTTTTTTTGTTTCCCTCTCGTTATATCTCTTTGATGTTTTGGGCATATGCGACTTGCAAACTTCTGTTATACTTAATGGCTTGTGTGGGTTATGATGTGTGCATGTACCTTAGTATCTATAATTATGCAGTACTCTGAAGAAAGTCTGTCAAACAGATTAGTTTTGATGTCAAACCAGCCGAAAAAAGGGTTAATGGAATTCATAATAAGACAATTTATGTACATATGTATTCGGTGAGGATGTCAAGTTTATTGGCTACACGATATATTTTATCCAAGGGAACTCTCGTGGTTCAATGCTGGTGCCGTTTCGATGTCACTGTTATTTGTTTATAAATTCGTGCACAGTAAGACAAACTATTTCAAAGTAAACAAGTGACGAGAAATGATAAAATAAAGAAAAATATATACTTCGACACATGGATCCAAAAGACATTTTTCCAAAACTGAAGAGGTTTGTTAAAGTGCCCTTTCGCAAGCTCCAAGTGTTTTTTTTTAGATTTTTGGTTAAAAGAAGTTTGTAGTAAGCTGGCCTCCACCAAGTCTGGACCTGTGAAATGAAGTAGAATTACTTCGTTAACGAAAAATCTGCAGGAATTTAAACATATGGATGGCAATACAAGAGGTCTGATATTCCTTACCCCAAGCTCGCCGCCAGAAACTGGTGGAAAGTTTTCAAGGCCGATTGAAAGCAATCTTCTCAGCTTATGCTACGAAATACTAAATAATACTTGGGGTACAAAACTTTTTTTTCTATAAATGTGAAATATTAATGAAATGTGATGTTAAAATTAAATATAAAAAAATGATAAGTATTTATGAAATTATTTAAGTCCTAGTCTTACTTTAAAAATGAAGTGCATATAATTTTATATTACGAAGCATAAGGAGCTATTTATCTTATTTATTATCAAAGTTAAGAAATAATAATTGAAAAAGTGAAATAGTGCTAGTGTCACTAGGATCCGCAACTAGAGCGTAGCCGAGTGCGTAGAACTTACAGCCGTGGACCAGAGGGGACTGAGTTCGAGACCCAGTGTTGGGGGAGTGTGATTTTTTCGTTTTCTTTTTCCGCCAATCTCACAACTGCACTGGAGTGAGTGCAAAGTATGGAGAGGAACGGGCAGTCCGCTCGAAACGGACAACGAGAACCAGCAGCCGGTGGCAGTAAAATCACGCCACCAACCAACGATGCCCAAAGACGGCACAACGAAGAGGAGGAGGAAAAAGCAGACCTCCACCGGTTCAAAGCGACGTAGCAGTTACGCGTCAGCCGAAAATCGCCAAGAGGAAGGGAGTGCAGCGTCCACGTCATCGAACGAGACGTCACAAGAGGCCGATGCAGAAGACGATGCATATTCATATGTGTCAGACGGGAGGGAGGGGCGATTTGCAATAAGCAGCATCAGCTTTGAATCGGTGACCTCCGACACCGAAGAAGCGGCTGAGGCAATAATTCGCGCCAAAGAAGCGAAGGTCTCTGATCTGAGAGAGGAAACGCAAAAACTGCTCCATGAGATCAGAAAGCTCAGAGAAACTAATCTCGCAAGGAGAATGAAGGAGGACGAGCAAAGGGTCCCACAACTCGGGCAACAAAAAACACAGTTGCCCAATTCAACTCAGCTGCAAAAGCAACAACAACAGCTGTCAACATCTAAGAAGCTGCATCAACAGTCAGCAGCTCAGCAACAACAACAGAAGCAGCCGCCAAAGAAAGCTGCCCAACAACAACAGCAAGCAGCAACGCAACAACAGAAACAGCAGCAACATGCAGCAACACGACAACATCAGCAGCCAACAGTACATCAGCAAAAAAAAAGGAAAAACTGCCACCATCAAACTGCACAGGTATGTAGGACCGCCATAGGTAGTGGTCATTTTAGTATTAAAAACAATAAAGGCTTCGAAAAATACTCAATAAGCTACAAGACAGTAGAGCATCATGAAGCTCTTAAGAGGTGTCTAAAGCGTTCGATGACGGAGTTCTTCTCCTTCACACCAAAAGGAGGAAAACTCCAGTCAAAATTATTAAAGATCGCTGCACCGCTCGAAGCGGATGAGATTTTCCAACTGCTCAAAGAGCAAGTGTGTGACGGTCTCGAGTTCGTCGGGGTCAAGCCCTTCACCACAGCCAAGGCAAAAAGAGAGGGACGGAAATTACCGTTCTTCATTGTACAGCTGTCACCCAATAGCAAAGTAGATAAGCTAAAAGATATAACAACATTAGCTGACTATGATTGCGTATGGGAAAGTATTAAAAGGCGCGACGGCATTATACAATGCGTTCGCTGCCAAAGGTTTGGGCACGCCGCGTCGAGCTGCCAAATGCGGCCTCGATGCGTGAAGAGCAGTGAAAACCACAAGGCGGAGGAATGCCCGCTGGGGAAAGAGGGAGCAGCTGACAAAAGTCAGCTCAAGTGCGTTCTCTGCGGAAACGCGGAGCACACCGCTAACTATCGGGGTTGCCCTAAGTTCCAAGAGCGGAAAGCAAAGACGGTTCTGCAGAAGCAGCCCCCAGTGAAAAATCCACTCGGGGCAGCCATAACCGTCACCCCTCAAGTGACCTACGCCCAAATGGCGTCTGGTCAGAGGAGTACGGGAGAGCAGCAGCTGCCGAAGGCAGTGCAGCAACCTTCAGTGCCAAGAGCACACGATCCAACGCCCGATTGGAAATCCTCCATTGAAAGGCGTATGGATCGGTTAGAGGAGCAGGTAGGCCAAATTCTGGCGCTCCTGCAGCACCAAGCACGTCACCAGTCTTAATGGCTGCGCAGACGGAGAGCACATATAAGATCCTTGCAGTGAATGCAAATTCATTGATAGGGATCCCGCGAAAAAACGAGCTCTATAGATTGTTGGACGATCAAAGCCCAGAGCTATTTCTGATTAGCGAAACTAAGCTAACACAGAGAGGCACATTGGAGCACAGTAATTATAATGTTATTAGAAGAGACCGGCCCAACTCCAATGGTGGAGGCGGTGTTGCAATCTTCATTAAAAATAACATTAAACACAAAGTAGTGTATAGTAGTAAAGTTCGACGGTTTCAGGAGTTGGAGGCCTGCATCGTGACATTTCTCTCCGCAGTGGAAAGAAGCTGTATGCAGTGTCGGTCTACTCCTCCGGCTCCCCTAGTTCCAGAACGACTATATCAGAGCTCGATTCACTCTTTCGATGTCTAAGACTGGACTCGGAGGAGAACTATTTCATTTTGGCCGGGGACTTAAATGCCCGACATGGATATTGGGGAAACATAGTTTCCAATTATAGAGGGGACCAGCTTTACAACTGGTATTGCTTACACAGTGTCGAGTACAGACTCGAGTTGAAAGCAACAGAGATCTCGTCCTTCCCCAGAAGCGGATCTTATCTGGATCTCCTGCTATTTGACGCAAGACTGCAGCTGACAGACACAAACTCACAAACGGTAAACTGTTTGAACACTTTCGTGTATCTCAGTGACCATTGCGGACTCAGTGCCGAAATCAAGATCCCCAACGATATTGCGGAATTAGGAGAGTTTGTTCAAACGTATCCCTACAATTACAGTAGGACACGCTGGACACGCTTCTCCAGGCAAATGACGAGAGCAGTCTCCTCGAATGCGCTCCACATACCGTCCAATAGAAACTTGTCAAACGAGGAGATAGTAGTAGACTCATGTCAAGATTAAAAACCTTGTACAGGCGGTTTACTGACAGACGAGATGAGAAAATTAGGACACTGAAATGCTCATCAAAAACATACAAATATTAATTGTCCAGAATTACAGAATTTCTGTTAACTTGCATTGGAACAATAAGATTCAAGCTGTAAGATCCAACAACCCGAGCATGTTTCCGCAAATAAATAAAATCTTTCGCAGTAAGCATAGCGATCTGCCGTGTCTTAAGCTCCACAGAACGACGGACAACGAACAAATACTGACTACAGCAGGTATTGATCCAGATAACGCCGTACTCGACGATAACTTCTTTGTGGTCGAAGACCCGTAAGAAAAAATGGAGGTACTAGGCGCGGTCTTTCAGGAAGTGTATAAGGTGAATGTGAGTGTTCGCCCAAACCACAACCTGGAGAACTGCGTACAATCTAGAAACTCGCAACTTCGAGAAGACATGCAACAATGGCGATCTGAGAACATCGGCTTTGTCGTGTTCAATGACGATAACATGGCAGATAATGTCATCGCCGACGAAGGCGTTAATCCCCCGTTCATAGCGAAGACAGAGCTCCAAGCGGTCTTCGAATCACAAAAGAAGAAAAAGTCAGTTGGAATCGACGGGATCTCGAACATTGTGCTAAGACATCTCCCCCTAGATGTGGTTAATATGTACACTATCCTGTTTAACAATGCTCTGAATAATGCACATTATCCGGAACATTGGAAAACTGCGATTGTGCAACCCATATCCAAGCGAGGTAAAGATTCTTCGAATCCGTGCAACCTCCGGTCAATTAGTCTCCTTCCGAACATCAGCAAGGTATTCGAGAAGGTGATGAATAGAGCTCTGACCAACTGGACAGAGGACAAACATATTATTCCGGATAACCAATTCGGTTTCAAAGCGGGGCATGACACTATTCATGCCGCGTCGAAACTGGTGTCGGATATCCAATGGAACAAGAGCCAGAAACAATGTACGGGTGCCTGCCAGATTGACCTGGAGAAGGCCTTCGACACCGTATGGTTAGAAGGACTTTTTTACAAGCTCAATGGGCTAGGCATTAGTAAACCACTGCTGTACCTACTGTGTAACATGCTTACTGGCAGAAGGTTCGTCGTCAAGAATGGCAATGTGACCTCTGCAGGTACGTTTGAAGTAAAAAATGGTCTCCAACAGGGTGCCGTTAATTCGCCGATCCTGTTCAACATTTTCTTGAGCGATCTAATAAGTTCTCTTACTCACGCAACTGCGTACGCCGACGACTTGATCGTGTACAGATCAGGTAAAAAGATCGAGGACATCACTACTCTCGCGCAGGGTGACTTCGACTCATTCATGAGAAGTTGCGATGACTGGAAGTTGAATATCAACTTTCAGAAGTCGGAAACCATACTGTTCGGGACCCCGTTGTATAAGGCTTCGGCGGATACAAAAAAGAATTGGCGAAAGTTCTCAATTGTTGGGCGTCACGGGCAACCACTGGCGCAAAGGACTGTAGTCAGATACCTGGGGATCTGGCTGGATCATTATCTATATTTTAACAAACATGTAGATGCTGCTCTAGCCCGAGCCCGAGGCGCTTTCGCTCTTACAAAGAGACTGTTTTACAACAGCCAACTCGATGCGAGGGTGAAGGTAATCTGCTACATGGCCCTCATCCGGCCAATGCTCACCTATGGCTGTCCCGTGTGGTTCAACGTGAGTGCAAGCTTGATGGAAAAGATTCGGGTGTTTGAGAGGGCTTGTCTTAGGGCTTGCCTTCGCCTTTACAGAACACCAGTGTCCCAGTACAAAAAATTCTACTCCAATGAGGTCTTATACAACAGGGCGAACCTGATACGAGTGGACAATTTCCTGGTGAAATTGATTCGAGACCATACTGCCAGAGCGATGAACTCGGCCAATAACCTGATCTCTGGGGCTTACTACCCCAATCCTCAATACCACGAAAGGGTACGTCATAACGGCTTCGTCCCCCCAGAAGCATTCCTCCATTTAGACAAACACGGTCTGATACAAACTGAAAATGCGGTACCGCTCCTCTTCCACATCGCCCGTTCAACTGTGAATGGGCGACTCAACCACGACCGTTCCGTCGCACAACGAGCTGAGGAGGGTCTCCTCCGGATCAGTACGGCGGTATCAAGGCGAGATGTTCGGGATGTTGCAATGCAACACCGAAAATTCTGGTGGCTGTGTAGCGAGGGGACTCCATCATCGAATCCTTTAGACCCTGGTTAGGCAAAGGGTAGTACAGATCCCCTTATGGGGCGCAGTCGGTCTCTGTCTTGCAGCGGATTATTTCTTAGTTCAGCTGCAACCTATGGCCGACCTACGTATTTTAGGGTAGTTTGTAAGCTGTATATATGTAAATAAAATAAAAAAAAAAAAATTACGTGTACACATTTGTACATGTGTGTACTTATGTGTATACCTTTGTAAATAGATTAAGTACATATATATATATATGTGCGTATATTATTATATATACATGTATATATGTATGTATGTTTAGATTAAGGTAGTTTAAGTTATTTTAAGGTAGTATGTAAGTTAGCATAGGTTTTAAATAAAATCTGTTCTGCTATTAAGTTTTTCGAAAGTTTTCTTAATTTTAAATTGTTCAGTTATCAGTTAAAGTCATATAACATTAAGCACATGCATATGCATTGTTAGGTTAGGTTAAGTCGAAAGACATAGTATAAGATTAAGTTTAGCTTAGAGTGCCCGCCTAGGGCCAGTAAGTTAGAAGTAGTAACACTGTTCGTACAACTAGTTTTAAGCATTTTTGTCTAGTATTTAAGTTATGTTATAAATTTCTATGAATAAAAATGAATTGAAAATGAAATGAAAATGACTGGAAGTTGAATATCAACTTTCAGAAGTCGTAAACCATACTGTTCCGTACCCCGTTGTATAAGGATTCGGCGGATACAAAAAAGAATTGGCGAAAGTTCTCAATTGTTGGGCGTCACGGGCAACCACTGGCGCAAAGGACTGTAGTCAGATACCTGGGGATCTGGCTGGATCATTATCTATATTTTAACAAACATGTAGATGCTGCTCTAGCCCGAGGCGCTTTCGCTCTTACAAAGAGACTGTTTTACAACAGCCAACTCGATGCGAGGGTGAAGGTAATCTGCTACATGGCCCTCATCCGGCCAATGCTCACCTATGGCTGACCCGTGTGGTTCAACGTGAGTGCAAGCTTGATGGAAAAGATTCGGGTGTTTGAGAGGGCTTGTCTTAGGACTTGCTTCGCCTTTATAGAACACCAGAGTCCCAGTACAAAAAATTCTACTCCAATGAGGTATTATACAACGAGGCGAACCTGATACGAGTGGACAATTTCCTGGTGAAATTGATTCGAGGCCATACTGCCAGAGCGATGAACTCGGCCAATAACCTGATCTCTGGGGCTTACTACCCCAATTCTCAGTACCATGAAAGGGTACGTCATAACGGCTTCGTCCCCCCAGAAGCATTCCTCCATTTGGACAAAAACGGTCTCATACAAAATGAAAATGCGGTACCGCTCCTCTTCCACATCGCCTGTTCGACTGTGGATGGGCGACTCAACCACGACCGTTCCGTCGAACAACGAGCTGAGGAGGGTCTCCTCCGGTTCAGTACGGCGGTATCAAGGCGAGATGTTCGGGATGTTGTAATGCAACACCGAAAATTCTGGTGGCTGTGCAGTGAGGGAACTCCCTCATCGAACCCTTTAGACCCAGGTTAGAAAGAGAAAGGGTAGTACAGATCCCCTTATGGGGCGCAGTCGGTCTCTGTCTTGCAGCGGATTAGCTCAGCTGCAACCTATGGCCGACCCACGTATCTTAGGTAGTTTTTAAGGTAGTTTGTAAGCTGTAAATATGTAAAAAAAAAAATAAAATACAATCCGTATGCACATTTGTACAATTGTGTGTACTTATGTGTATACCCTGTAAATAGTTTAAGTATATATGTATATATATGTGCGTATAGCATTATATATACATGCATATATGTATGTATGTTTAGTTTAAGGTAGTTTAAGTTATTTTAAGGTAGTATTTAAGTTAGCATATAGGTTTTAAAATAAAATTGTTCTGTTATTAAGTTTTTTTTAAAGTTTTCTCAATTTTTAATTGTAAAGTCATGCATTTTAAACATATGCATATTCATTGTTAGGTTAAGTCGAAAGACATAGTTTAAGATTAAGTTTAGCTTAGAGTGCCCGCCTAGGGCCAGTAAGTTAGAAGTAGTAACACTGTTCGTTCAACTAGTTTTAAGCATTTTTGTATAGTATTTAAGTTATGTTATAAATTTATAGTAATAAAAATGAATTGAAAATGAGATCTTATTTATTATATCCGCCACAGTAGGACTGATGGTTTGCCTAAAGTCCAATAGTTTATATGACTGATGTAAATGGTTATGAGTTCTTGAATAAGTGAGTCTAGCATTAATTTCAAATAGGATTACTATCAATAATCATAGGGTGAATTTCAATCTTGAACAATATTTATTTAGTATACATTATTTTATATATGTATTTATATTTATTTACTTAAACTTGTACGATACTAAAGAACAATTTATAATGAAATAAATATAATACGATACTAAAGAACAATTTATAATTAAATAAATATAATAATTTGAATACCATTTTCGGAAGGTTATCAAATTTTCTACAGACAATATTTAATATTATTGGACAGTTGATAAGAATTAGATAAATAACACCACGAGACGTTAAAAATTGCAGAATTTTACCCCATTAAATAGAGGTTAACTATGATAGGGACAGTATGGGTTCAGGCATCACCTATGGTTGGTTCACTTTATTGGAAATGTAATAAAAAATCTGTGTTGCAGATTATGTTTGCTCCGTGTAACCCCTATCGTACCACTATTTATTGAATTGGACATGTCAATTGGGTTTGTTATAGGATTATAACCATAAGCATATTAACCGTATAGAAAGCCTATGAGGAATCCATAAGCATAAATTGAGGTCTGTAGATCGAAATGAAAAGAAGAATTTTGGTGAAACATTCAAACTTTATGGTACTTTATGTATACTGACACTATGACAGATTGATACATTATATGCGAGAACAATTATGGTCCACAGTCATAAAAAAAGATTCAAGGAATATAAATACAATAATTATATAATAACAGAGGTGACACTACAACTGGTAGTGGACCTTAGCCTAGCTACTACAAAAAGCACTAATTTTATGGTTCCAAAAGTATATGTGGGTAAAACGTATTTATTTCTTTGACATAGACTCAAACTACCGAACCGTAGAGTGATTGGCAGGAATCTTCGGCGATTCCTTGGTCAGCGCAGCTATGCGGGGATAGTGGGGATTACGTCTCACCTGGGATCTTTGACTCTTAAGACCTCCCGCCACGACAAGGCAACCAGAAGTTAGGGCCCAGGCCACCTTAATGACAAGGAAAATAATACAACTCCCTTTTTACCCACGGCCCTAAACATTTCTGGCCGGAATTCATTTACACCGGCTTATTTGCCAACTTTTCGCGGTTCAATCGCCAAACAAAATGTGCCGTCCTCAGTGAAAGTTCGGGATTGAGCAGCTCCTAAAAATGCTCGCTCCATCCGCGCGCAATATCTACCTCATTGGCAAGCAACACACACATCCTTGGATTTGACTCCTTCGATGATGTTGAATTTCCTTCCTCTGAGTGGGCGAATGGTTTGCCAGAACAACTTTTTCTCAGATCTATGGTCGCTTTCCAACTTCTCGCCGAACTCATTCCAGGACTGCTCGCACAGCCAATTTGCAAGTTCTTCGCGCCTCAGTGTACCGGTCGCGAGAAGCAGATTCCCCCAAGAGAATCTAGTCCAGGTCCTCTAGGTCCTCTTCTTCTCTCTGATGACTTCTTGAACTCCGGCTGTTTTAAACCACGCAATTCTTTTCTCACCACCAGCTGCCACTGCAAGCCGCTTTACTCCACAAACTTCACGCGCAGTGGCAATGACAGCTGTTGAAAACAGTCGTCATTCTTGTGTTTGATTCAAGGAAATGTCCGGGGCTTGCCTTCAGAAACCTAATCCTTTTTTTAAGATGAGCGCAGAGTAAATTGATGAGGAAACACTAGAATCCAATCGTACCCCTACTAAACCGACTATCAAAAAATCAGATCAGAAAAGAAAAAAAAAAACACAAAAACTCGATGCGTGAAAAGGGATTAGACTTCGTACAGACAAAAAAAGCCACCCTAGCTAAAGATTACCCCAAATGAGGTATAAGCACAAAATGATAGCAGCGAAAACCGCAGATCCATGGTGTTGTCTTCAAAGTGGACTTCCTAAGACTACGCTTTCAATAAAACTACCTTGTGGCCTGTTTATGAAGCTTTAGGAATGTGACTGTAGGCTGATACAAATGTATTCCTCAACCTGGCCACCGAGAGAATTATAGACTTGATACAAAGACGAATTCTTGAGGACTCTAAAGATGAAAAACAAAATCTTGTGAGCTTTGTTAGTCCTATAATCGCTCATAAGCTGATGGATAGAAAAAATGGGCACCGCTTAAGGGTCGGAAACATTGATCTAAAAACATCACCGCAGGCTGCAACCATCCCATTCAGATTACAACATAATTATGACATCTGAAAGTATGCAGCACTTCATTACAGTAGTGAAAATGTAGAAAAGGCCTAAAATGATACCACGTTTTACCATCTGACATGACATATTCAGATCTTAGACCCTCAATATTGACCACTGATGTACATTGTAAATACGTGTGTGAAGTTTGATACCTTCCATAGTACGTGTTAAGCTCCGAATTTGTTCGAGAAGACCCAACAGTGGGATATATGTATTAATAATGCGTTGAAAATGAAACATTGATAAACATGTAAGACAAGTGCTTAGCTATTGGAAATGGAGTTATAAATCAATTGGGCATGCCATCACCCACCTCAGCTGTAACTGCTTCAACTGATGTGAATTACCGCCATGAACAGAGTTACAACAGCCAGTCATACGTCATGAAGAAGGGCATTTATGATCGCATAATGCAAATGATAAATGACGGAGTTGGGGGATCTATTTCTTAGAACAATATTTCTTATCAGATTCATTCTGGCGTAAAAATCGGATACCTTAGTTCTCGCTTCATCTAGAATAGCTGCGTGGAATGACTGCTTTTTGCTCTGATTGCCATTGAACAGGCAATTCATTCAAAGCATCCGGCAGTATTACAAAAATGTAAACTCATCGTTTGTAAATGTAAACTCGTTGCTTGCATTCGGGAATGCATTGATATTGCTCGCAGAAGCAAACATTGCCTCTAAAATATCGATCGACATCAGCGGACGAAATTAATGCGTGCCCGCAATATTCAACAGTGTGGTGAGACGTCCGTACGTACATTGCGGTTGACCACAAATATTGAAATGGGTCCAGCTACAGAACGATTCTCATAACAGTTACTGGACATTGGGAGCGGAAAGTTGCCAGTCGATGAGACGTCAAGGCGAATATCGTTGCTTACACATTTTTGTAATTTTTTCACATCGAAAGAAGAACTGATCGAAAAAGTATTTCCTAATATCCAAATTATTTATTGGAATCACTATTTGCTCAGTCAATCAATGAGCTATCCTTGGCGCGGAGAATAGAGATGCCTATCAACTTAATAAAGTTAATCAATCCAACATTTAAAGTGGGAAAATTACATATAAGTCAATATACACCGTTCTAGAAGCAGATGAAGCTGTTAATTGTCCGACGGAAATGTGTAACCCACAGGATATGCCAGTCATGCCAATACACATAAAAAAATGAAATTGAAAATAAGTGTGCAAGTTATCATGTTGCGGAAACGGCGCGAGACTAGCAGTTAAGGTATTAATGAGCACCGATTTTAACAGGGCCATTCATAGCTGAAGATGTCCTCATTCCACGAATTCCCATGATCCCGACTGATACACTATTTTCGCAATCACAATCAATAAAGCTCAAGCTCGATTTAGATACGGATTGCTTTTCACATGGACAACTGTATGCTGCGTGTTCCTGTGATACGCAGACAATGGGGAATCAAAAAATATTCTATATCCACAAGCAAATACTGCAAAATTAAACTATACGAAACGTAGGCTTTTTTTATTCCTCATTTCTTATCCATGCAACCCCAATGCGCCACAGGAAATAGTAGTAAATGAAGGAAAATAATCTACCTTCCGGAATTCGATCTACTGAAAATATTTAAAAAGTGAATCGATCTAGGAATCTCACTAGTAGACTCACCGCTACATAAATTATAAATTGCTTATCAAAGTGCAAATCCAAAATAAATCGAAAGAAATGGTGGTGAAACCCAACAATCACTAGATGGATTAACGTCATGCTTAAAGAAAAACTTATAAAGCAAAACTAGGTACTATCTACAAAAACTATCAATCCATGTCCTCGGGGGGATATTCTCTCCCAACTTTTGTGCCCAATACTTGTATATGAACTACTCAACGTATTGAAGAGTTATAACTTTACAACCATCGGCTATGCTGTCGATAGTGAAAGTTAAAGAGTCAAAATCAAGTCGGAGGTAATCTTATGCAAAGAGCCTTAAGAATAGCCTGGGAATAGTGATGAAGAGGGCTGTTGTTCATAAATCCCAAGAAACTAACATCATTTGATTCGAGGCAAATACTTAATAAAGTTTAGAAGAATCAAAAGATGTGTCCTTTCGAAAAGAAGTGCCCTTTCTCGCTCTTATTTAGTATCTGCGCTGATCTGCTTTATTCTTGAGTTCTCAACATATCGAAAGGGCCGAAAGAATTTTAACATGGGAGAGGGTTTATGTGCCAATATTGTTAAGATAGAAGAAGATGTGTGTTCTATTATTATTTTTCAGTCATTTACACATTTAATTGGTAACTATTGACTTTTATACAGATCGATACCCAACAAGACAAGATCTATAGTTCCTTAGTTGATAAAGAAGGTTTAAGCCACATTGATTTAAAAAAAAATCAAAATTCAATTATATACCAGTTACAGCTATTTCTATATAAATGTATAAATACATACAAAAATAAATCCTTCGTAACATCATAATACGTTGTACCTCAAGTTGGAAATGGACACCAAATCCTTCGGCTTATCATAAAATTCTTTTTCATAAATATGTGCCTCAAGATATCGCCTCTTATCCTGATTATATTTCATCATCTTTAAGTACAATCATGGAACACATAGCCCTCCTTACCTCTTCTTGGATTCTGTTTTAACAGAATTCTGATACGTACCTACACATTATATGTATAGCGTTTTGTTTGAATAATAATACCTGTACACATTTCTTTGTCAATTTCAAGTTCAGTAGTATTGTCCGCTGATAAGTCGTTTTTAATGAGTATGTTTTGCTGCTGAATCGCATTTTTGTATCGAAACTTAAGTAGGGCGTACGTACTATATTTAGTATGCGGTAATACCAGTGTGTACCATCGCTAAACGGAAACCTATAGCATTGCTTTTACATTATTTTTAGGGCTGTATTATTGTGTTACTGAGTTCATAGTTGTTAATGTATGTTTTAGGTATGCACATACATTAAAAATAAACCTCATAAAATGTATGCTAATGAACATGATATTGGCTTTATCGGTAGTTGTATACCATAACGCAACATATTCTTTTTTAATAGGGATTATTGTCTGGTCAAAGGGGTATATACAAATGTTTTAGCCATAATTAATAATTTCTTTTTATCCACACTCCACGCAAAATAAATGATGCGAATGTTTTGCAATAATATATTTTTAACCGATTTCTTGGTTAAATACTTAAAATTAAAAGATGATCGTGTACATTGTGCACCGTGTTGTCTCATCTTCTTGTAACTACAGGTTTAGACGTTTTGGAATTTAATGGCGTCATAATATTAACATGTCTTGGTGGTTCAGAAGCAACAAATATTGCAATTCAACATTTGGTTTTGCATTATCCTTACTTTTTTTTTTGTTGAAATATATGAAAATAAGGATAAATTTTAGTAAATTCGGTTAGGTTAGGTAGGAAAATCGCCTGACCTACTGGTCGCTTCCACATACACACATTACACGTTTTATCCTATTGAGGTATCCACGGTAGGCATCGGTAACATATGATTCGATTAAGGATAAGAATGCTGAGCCCAGAAACTGAAGCAAATTACTATGGACAAAAAAAAATCGAAACAGATTTGCAAAATGTGAAGCAAATATTTCTTTTTAGATGAAGTGCGATGAAAAGTCGTGCAGTTGAAAAGTAGTACCTATATCTATTCTTAAGAATTTTTGAAAATATGCTACGAATCTAGTCGATTTTTGCGATTGCAGCATTCAGATCAAGAACTAGACATTTCAATTCGAAATGTTCGTGACATAGTTGTAAGTGGGAGATCCACAACTTCTAATTTATCACTTTTTACCAATTACGTGCCTGATGCTCTAGAAGCTGGATTACAGATAGCCGTAATATATACTGATTATCAAAAAGCTTTTGATAGCATTTGTATCCCACTGCTTGTTCAAAAACTTTACAAGTTTGGATTTCACTCAATCTTTCTCAAGTGGAGTTCCATTTATTTGGCAAATAGGAAAGCAAGTAGTAAAAATGTTCAACTGTAAATCCTTAAAAGTAATATCGGTCCCATCAGGAGTTCCTCAAGGAAGCCATCTTGGCCCTTGCTGTTTTTATTTTTTATAAACGAACTACCATCAGTGTTAAAATATGCATCGGGATTATTATTTGGTGATGATTTTAAAATATTTTCAATAATTAAAAGTAACCATTGTATCCTGATACAAAATGATATTAATGCGATTGTTGATTGGTGCAACTGTAATTGGTTAAGCAATTTTAGTTTTGCTTGACACAAAATAATATAAAATTTGTGAATTAATTTAATACTTCTAAAACTCTTGAGGGAATTCCGTATTTGTATCATTTGGTATATAACGATGTAATTTATAATCGTCACCATAAAAAGCAGAAACAAATACGTATTTTCGTTTTAATAGATATACAAATCTCAACAGCAGCTGTTAGCATTTTGATAGAAGTTAATGTCAAACTGCTACCACATGAAGAAATAAATTGTTTCAATGATAATGACTGCGGGCGTATTTGATACATGTACATGGATAATTCGGGCATAATAAAGATGCACCTAATATATCCAGTCATTATACCGAGAATTCTCGAAATAATCAAACGTACAGTCCAAAGACAATTTTGTATGCGTTTTTCATACCTTAATTCACGTTGGTTTAGAAATGGTACAGAAACACACATTCATCCACTTTGGTGGGTAATATTGCTTTTGGATGCAAAAACTGGAGGCACATACACTTTATTTAAAAATACCTGCTGATTGATTCTTTCATATGTCATTCGATGGGATGATGCAATTTTCAATTTACTTCAATATTGACCATTCCCAAGACTTCATGACTAATTGAATGTGCACTCGATGGGAAAGAATACGCGCTGGGCATCTTCGTCGATGTAGAGGGTGCTTTTGACAATGCGACTTTTGATGGCATGTGTAACTCGGCCAGAGAACATGGTGTAGAGGAATCATTAGTGTTGTGGATCAAAGCAATGCTAATGAATAGAACTATAATTGCGGATGCGGACTGTGGCCAGTATGCAATGTCGAGGGTAAATAGAGACTGCCCTCAGGGTGGTGGACTCTCTGCTTGACACCCTAAATAGCTCTAATGTCTACTCCCAGGCCTATGCGGATGATGTAGCTGTACTGTCTGTCGGATCGTGTATAGCGTCTGTTTGTTCAAAAGCTTTCAGTTAAGCCTCTTAAAACAGAGGTTGTTCTCTTCACAAGGAGGAGAAAGTTGACTGGTCTGACTCAACTAGTACTAAAAGGTGTCCACATCCGCTTTTCCAATAAATCTTAATATCTAGGTCTTATCTTGGATAGAAAACTTCTCTGAAAAAACACATTGAATCGAAAACCACCGAGGCGCTGTGAGTTTTCTGGCAGTGTAAGGGAATTTTCGCAAATCCTGGAGTCTATCACCCAAAATATCCCTTTGGATCTACACGGCTATGACAAGGCCTCTTCTATCATATGCATCGGTCGTTTGGTGGAATAAGTTTTCGCGTAAATACGTAACTGCTGCTTTCACTAAGCTTCAAAGAACGATTTGTCTCGGCTGCATAGGGGCCTTTCCTAGCATGCCTGGTTCTGCTCTTGATGCACTTCTGAATCTCTTCTCTCTTGATATCCACATCATGCTGGGTGCTCTCAAGGCCATCTTCCATTTAAAACGAAGTGGTCTTTGGTATAACTCGCACTGGAGTTTCGATGACCTTGCGCACTGTATCTCTTTTGACCATAGACTCATGGAGAGCGCTGGCGCTTTCGTGGAGAACGACAACATTAGACTGCACACCTCGTTAGGTAAATTTGCGTCGGTCTTTCAAGCCAAAACCTATGCGATCCTAATGGCCACGAACTATATTGTGAAGAAGAGGTGGAAGAGGTATTTGTGTCTATAGCGACAGCCAAGCTGTGCAAGGCCTACTCAACCCTTTAACCATTTCCAGGATAGTCCAAGAATGGAAGTCTTCTCTAAATTGGATCGGCAGGTTCAATTCAATAAGACTTGTCTGGATCCCTGGCCGCCTCGCGATCACGGGTACTGGAACTTGCTAGACAAGGATCAGAGAAGATACTCCTAGGACCCGAACCTGCATTGGGATTACCCGCGTCCTCCGTTAGGGCTTAGAGCACAATCGGAGGTGGCATGACTCTCCAGGATGTAGACAAACCAAGTACATGCTCTCAAACGTCTGTAAGAAATCCGCGCAATCTCTTAACAGAAAAGACAGACAGAACGGGCCACTACACCTTCGCCAAACACCTAAATGTACTTGGCCTAAGCGATGAAACCCTCTACGAGGTGGCAGTTATTTGGTGCTGATGAGGTGAGAGCCAATGATGTAGGCTCCTCATCACAAAAGCGCCTGCTGGTAATCCCTCGGAATGAAATTCCATTAAATGTAGGTTGCTACTTGGTAGTACAATGTACCAGTTTTTGAGTCTGAGTGTTCCAGTGTAGTGTTCAAAAACCACCGAAAAAAAATGGCATAATTTGCATTACATTTTCAGATTATATTTAAATTTACATGAGATGTTTGTTGGATATTTTCTAAATTATTTTTATGTTTAGTTCATGTCTCGTGTTTTTGATCATTTCTGCTTTTGCCGGCTATAGCCTCGTTGCCACGATATTGAAGTGAAATTTACCACACGGAAGAAGAAATCCATATCGCTCACTATAATACCTACAGAAAAGTAGTAATTTAAAGTTCAAAACAATGTGTTTATACTGATTTCGAACTGTTCCCATTAATAAGCACAGATTTTCACTGATAATTTGTACTTGTTTACCAAACAACTGTAATAATACCAAATCGGTAAAATGGGACTCATCATGAACTGGTACCACTGCTGTATTATATACAATTGGTTGATATATCCCGATACCATGCAAAATCGACGGTTAAACTAATGACATTTTGGGGTGGTTCACATCGTCATTCGTAATATCTTCGTGGCAGTACCATGTTGAGCCTTTCTCCTCAAATCAAGCCCGCAATTGCATAAGACGTTATTTAAAAAAAAATTTGCAAAATGTCGGAAAAAAGTATTTATTCCAGTCCCTTGATGGTTTTTTTTTTTTTAAATGTGCTGCGACTTCAGGCAAATGAAGGTCGAAAGACGGTTTTATTCATTTGCGAATTAGTCTGCCACTTGAGTTTATTAATATATTGCCCAATCTATTTACTTGCAAGCATGGAAGAACTGACAATTACTCTTACTTTATTCCTCACAGTGAATTGTTGACAGATGTTCGTATCCAAAGAAAAACTTCCATACATGCCTAGCATCAAATTAAATTTGAATGGTTCGTAATTTGTGAGAAAAATTGTAGACTACATTGTGTAAGTCGGAAACAATCTACTTCGTGTATCGTTAGGTGTTAGATCTTGTCGTTGTATTTTCGTACTTCATAAAACTTAATTGGATCAAGTTATTATTTGAATTAAAGACTACGACTATATCTATATTAACTCTGAGTTCAGAAGCATATTAATTATGTGCAATTTTAATGGCTAACTGTAGTTTTGATAGGATATTTTCCAAATTATCCGGAAGCCAATTTCTTGTTATGTTTCTCTCCCAATACATACGAGTACCTCAAAAAAATATACACTTAATTGCTGTTGAAACTGTAGGTCTCAATACTACGTTAATTTAATTTGTGCGAAAACCTTCCCAGAATCATCATATCAATTTCACAAAACATCAAGTTAATTGAGAATAATAATATCAATTAAATATCAGTCACAAACTGCAGGTATATACATCTGACTGCTGTTTTGGAAAGGTCCATTATATGTACAGTTATTGATTAAACCACTACATGCCCTCATTTGCTTTGATTTTTGGTAGAGTGGTTTACTGGTTGCGTGTATTTTTTGTGGTTTCAATTTTTGTAATCGTTTGGTACTCGGCAATGAGAAATTTTCAGATCTACAAAATGTTAACCATAAAACATAAAGCCGACATATGTAATAGCCATCAGCTATATAGACTCTTCAACAGCCATTGCCACTGTGGGTACCACTTTGTCATCCGAATGTAGAGGCCCACAGTTTTATTCCGGCGAAGAACTTTGAAAAGCTTTTGCATTGTAACTCAATGCTGTGATTATTGTAGTAAGGATAACTTTCAATTCAATCTGGGTATAACACACAGATGTTCACTATTGATGCAGTCGTCATCACGAATAGTGTAATAACAGACGAACGCTTCGATATCGTTAAAAGTTATTTGCAAATCGTGCTAGATTGCAGTAAGTATAGTAGCAATGCTAAATTTTGGTTTAATGGGCTGACAAATATATAAAATTTTCGTTTATGTGTAAAACCAATAGGCAAAAACGTTTGAAACCCAAATGTACGTAGTAGTAACGCACATTTTAGTATTCACGAATAATTGTGGCATCATTGGTCCTTGTGCATAAATCACATCAGTGTTGTTAGCCAACATTGCTAACAAGAATGGTGAATTCAAAACTTCAAAACCGCTCCATAAGAGGATAAAATTTATAATTATTATCTGCATATAAACATATACAATGTACCATCAAGCCAGTACAAGCGTACTCATTCGATTTCACAATGAGCAAACAAAATAAATTGGTTCGCGCTCTTTTGCTGTTTATTTTGGTACCAACATGAGAAATAAATTATGTCTCAATGTTTACTATTTGCACGATTTTTCGCAAAAGTTCTGGCGATACTTATTTCACTTCTTTTCAACGTTCTTTGATGGACGTCCATCGTCATACTTGAACACATTAAAATTCAGATGTTAGAGGCTACACAACAAGAATTTAAAAGTTTTTTCTATAAACGGACTTATATTGCAAACGCGATAAAAAACAGTTTTGGAAAGTTACTTATGATCCCAAAAATTAGAAATCCCAAACAAAAACAAACTTTACACTGCAATCAAAAGTATGTCTTTATTTTTATCAGACAGATCTGACAGAAAAGACAACACTGCAAGAGTGGAATGCATAAATTTTGAGATTGCTTACATATAAGATAATATACATATGTATAATAATGTAATATGGGTAGGCTAAAGCCCTTAGAGGGCCAGGGCCTAGTTTTTCATATCTTAGCAACCACTTTGCGCGTGCTATTGTTCTCTCACGAGTGGAAGGGACCTACAGTTTTATGCCGACTCCTAGCTGCCAAGTTCGAAAAGACTTTTCCTTACAGTTATATCCTTTGAGCATTGTCAGTAACTCGAAAGAGGTGTGGGAAGTGACAATTATTTTTTGGCCGAATTGGGAATCGAACCCAGACACGTGCGTAGGAGTTGACGCACAGACACACAACACCACGGTCACCGCAATGTATAAGCACACTTTTTATTAGGAAATGTTAGGCATTGTTTTTTGGTTAGCTTTAAGTTTTATTTAGAAAATGAAGGGTGTCCCATAATTAATGCAAAATGTAATTCTGATAGAAAATACAGATAGAAAATACAGATATTTAATTAGAAAACATTTTTTATTGATTCATAGATTTTACAGATTGGGGCAATGTATGGGATAGCACATCGGATAAATGGCCGCCACAGCTTTGCTGGCAAAGTACGTTTCGCATATATGTATGTGGCTGAATTTCATTAAAACACCTTCTAGTTTTTCAAGGCGTTCGTGGCCGTGGGCTTGTTTGCATAGACATTTGACTTCAAAAACCCCATAGAAAAACTCCAATGACTGGATGGCTAATGACTCATGCAGTGATTGAATTGTTTCTATGGTTGTATGGCATGTGGCACCGTCTTGTTTAAACCGCATGTTGGTCACATCCATATCTTGTTTAATTCAATTTACGCACTAAAAACTAGGTTTTCATTTCGAAGAAGAATGGTCCAATAATGCGCAGCAACCAGTCACGCGTTGTGGATGCATTTATTTTCCACCAATTACTCGTGGGTTTTCTAAACAACAAACGCGACAATTTTGATGATTAACGCAGCCATCAAGATGAAAATAGGCTTTATCACCGAACATGATTTTGTACGAAAATTGCGGAATATAGCTGACAAACCTTCATTATTTTTAAAATATTGCTCTTCAATATACAATGAAAACGCGTTGTTCTTTCGTATAGCGCTCCATTTTTATCAACCCCGAAATATCAGCTGTCACGTAGTTACCTTTTTAACGTTGGCATCACTGTACTATTAAATGGCACAAAATTCAAATTTTGCGTGAATTATGGCACACCCTTTACAAGTAAAATGAAAACACCATATAATTAAAACGGTCTCGTGTGTATATTATCGTTACTAGTAGTACAAATGGAGGAACATAAGAGACATTTTGCGACTCAACAAGTTAGTTTACCCCGTTATAGTCGTGATTTGTGTAGCACGTTTTTACATCCTCTTTTAAAATAACTCAAATTTAAAAGTGACCATTTTTATATAGAATGAGGTTAATTTAAAACGCATCACAAGTACGCGCATAAGATGCATTCGGTCTTTGACATTCACTTCGAAAGATACCTTACGCCAAACATTTGCTCATCCACTCACATTGTAACAGGTTGAACAGAATTGAAAGTTGTACTGGCCTTACGCTCTAATTGACGTCGTATATTCGATACTCAGATAGTGTGAGTACACTCGAATGAAAATGGCTAATGAGAATCATCATTGTTACGAAATCTGCCAAGTATCTGTCCAGTCACCTATGTATCATTTCTTACTTGAAATGTCAGGCATACTATACGAGCTTGTTGATGGCGATGCATCTATTTTAGAAGCTATGATATTGCGTACTATCACTTGGCGTTTAGAGTAAAACGAATTGTCAGTAACTCGAAAGAGGCGTGGGAAGTGACAATTGTGCTATTCAACTCCTGCGCTCTTTTTAGACTATAGTAGTTGATTGATTTCATTAAATAATACTACTCATTGTAAAATAACAAACTGAAACAATGTGGTGAAGGTTGACTCACTATCAATTATGCTCCTTTTAAAATATACATATAGATACGCATGTACTTACAAAAACGCACTAGAAGTAAGTTTGTGAGTATCGCAATAAATCTATTTGCCATTTACTTGAGCACCTTGTAAAAGAAAACATTAATTTTTCCTACGAAATGTTGAAATAGAACCATATAGGAACAAAAATACACAATGTCTTGTAGAAGCGATAACATAACAGCTTTGTACTGAAATTGAAACGATACACTAATATACAACACATAGAAAAGGTACATAATGATTAAGATACTAAAAATTTGTAAGCACTCTATTAAAAGCAAGGGTGAAGCAACGCTGTCTATTTTCAACTGCTTTACAAGTACTACTCAAGTACACAACCTTTTTCAGTTTTGAACTTGAATTAAGCATTACTTAAATGTACGTAACTCAATACGTAAGGAAGAGTTGCGTAGCTCGGTGGCCCTTTTACCACGATTTCGTGCTATGAAGGTGATTTTAAGAGAGTGAAGCTAAGTTCAATTTGTTCGAAGAATGATCAAGTGTCAGTCGAAGCGGATGCCCACTGGTCTAAGTCCATTTGTTTCGATCAAGTTGTATAAATCAATGTTTAACATGTATACAAATTATTATTATTTGCATATATTATAAATATATGTACGTATAAATATATGCCCAGAGAAGTGAAATATGAAGCTTTTAAGACGGTCAACATTCTACAGTTACTAGACCTTTGCAGACAGTTTTTACTCAAAGTCTAGTTTAACTGACCCCTGCAACAAAGTAAACTGCCAAGGAACATGGTTTGATTTTTTCTGAAAACAAAAGATGACAAATACACAACTCCAAAATACTATTATACAACATTTTCCTATCTTGAATCTAATATTTTTACTTTTCTACTAGGAAACTTAATGGCACACAATACATTTTTTTTTACATTTTAGCAACAAATTAAGCCTACACAGTCTTCGAGGGAAAATAATACTCGTTTCATACACGAGTTTCATAAGTGTTCTGAAACTCAATCAAGTCAATGTTTATAATGACATGATGATTGTATCAACATTTCAAGAACTCCGTTTATAAAGGGTATATTATAACGCGATTAATTTAAATCATTTTACAAATAAAGTACTAACTTTTTCCCATTGGTAAAAATCTCTAAGTACCTGTAATCGAAAATATCGTACTGATTACAATCAAAAATCAATTCAGTTTATATGTTTATATTTATAATCCGGAAAATCAATCTAAGTTGGAAGGCTTGACACCAAATCTTCACACATAACTTGAAGACAATAATTTAAATTCTGCATTACGCTCCACACCGTCTTAAGCCATATACATATGTAGGTAAACAGGTAGATGAACTAGGCTTTACGCCCAAGAAAGTTACGCAACATTGTTCCCCGCTTTCGTGTATGACGTATATTCTTTAGAGCAACACAAAAGTAGATCAGTATGAACAGGCCAAGTAATTCGTTACTGCTATAACAAGTATAGGCAAACAAGAGCAATAAGAGGATTTTCATGTAGAGTAGTTTAATATGGAAGTATCTCAAAGTCATGAGTGGAATTGATAAATCATTTTGTTGCTTTCAATTATTTTTTGATATTGAAATAATAATCACTGAGTTTTCGTCTTATTTTGTCACCGTACTTTTTATTGCAAAAAAAAAAATCTTATAATTAGAATACTAGAACTAACACAAAGTTGTCACTGCATCCCTTACAACTAAATACATTTACACTCAGACAATAGGAAAGATTTTATGTACAAAATTTATAACAGAAGGGTGAGAATGGAATGGAATAGAGATAAAGGACAGGACTAGCTAGCTTTAGCCAAAAATCATTTTAGTATGGGCCAGATTTTCCGGGTGGTCCGTATGATGTAGAAGGTCCAGAAATATCACCACCTCCGAAACCTGTGGAGCCACCTCCAGCACCACCGCCAATGCCTGATCCTCCACCGATGCCAATACCGGAACCTCCACCGATGCCTCCTCCGATTCCACCGCCAATGCTTCCGCCAATGCTTCCGCCAATGCCTCCACCGATACCTCCGCCAATTCCTGAACCACCATCTCCTCCAGTGGCGAATCCACCTCCAGATGATTCCTTTTGTGTCTTGTACTTGATGAAGTATACTTCTGGTTTTGATGGTTGAGTTGGGGCAGCAGTTGGGATAACAATATCGGGTTGTTCCTCTGGTTTCTTCACCAAAACGTAGACCAAAGTCTTCTCTTCGTTCTGAGCTTGAGCAGGAATAACTGGAGCTTGGTACGATGGAGGTGATGGAGCCTTAATGAAGATGATCTTGTAGTGCTTCTGTGATTGTTGGACTGGGATATTGGGTCGCTGACGAGCTTCCTCTTGCTCTGGTGGTGGCACATGCACATAAATGTGTTTCTGCACAATGGTTGAGCCACCTCCTCCGAATCCACCAACACTTCCACCTAGATATTAACACTCACTTAGCCTTTTTATGTTTAATTATTAAAGACGTAAGACTTACCACCGAATCCTCCGCCACCACCGCCTCCAGCTCCACCTCCAAATCCGCTACCGCCTCCAGCACCACCACCGAATCCGCCACCGAATCCACTACCTGATCCTCCGCCAAATCCGCCACCACCGGATCCACCACCTAATCCAATGGATGATCCTCCACCAAAGCCGCCTCCGCTGGATCCGCCAGAAAATCCTCCACCACCGGAACTACCACTGAATCCACCACCGAATCCACCGGAACTACCGCCACCACCACCAGGACGATTGTATGCATAGCCAGCTTCTGGCCTAGCCGAGGCAAACGCCAAACAGGATATCAAAATAAAAGCTCGCATCTTTTGTGACAACAAATGTTACAGAAGGTTAACTGAAGGAAGAAATTTATAGTCCTCGGTAAAGTTTGATGGCTGATCCTGGTTGGGAGTGATAAATTGAATGTGTTTTTTACACTGAGTCGAGTTGTTTACTGACGATCTGCTCCAATGGATTCTCCCATTTATACCAAATCAAAAACCGCTGAAAATCGCATGCATACAACAATGAAAGATGAACAATTATGGAATTCGAATGGCACTATACCGAACACCAATGTACAACAGTCTCAATGGACGCCAGAGGTTATTATCGCTTGGAGACGGGTGTGTTGGGGTACACAAAGTGTGGGATAAGCTGTAGCTCAAACCACTCTCACACACAAACAAATCAAACTCCTGCATCAGCAAATGAGCCAACCGTTGAGCCAAACGATGAGAAATGTCACTTTCGTTTTCATACTCCACTCCAAAATGCACCAAAATTCGAATTACACCTGCAATGGTGGGGCAACTAGATCCCACGAAACTACACAACAACACATCGATGACTTGGCCAGAGAAACTCCGTAGACAACACGACCGACCGACGCTACCGACCATCACATCAACGCAATTTTGTTTTATTTCACCCGTTCTCTGCGATCTCCAAGAGATCGCTGTATGGTGTTGCTGCAGAAGAAGACTTTGAGAAACCGCACATCATCACCGAGCGAATGTGGTAGTCGGTAGTCCGTAAACTTGCTTAATCCGCGTAGTTAGCGCAGTGATGATCACGTTGGTTCCCTATACCCAACCGAAAATACAAGGCAAATGCAAAAGAAAGACACGAATAAAAGCTCTTCGTCACCTTGAGAGAAGAAAACAAACGCATGGACGAATGAAGAATAACGGACCAGACGAACTATGTGAAATACATAAACATACATATTCTTCATACATCTATACGTACAAACGTACATACATCCACTATCTGCAATCTTCTCCAATGGCGAGGCCTTTAGCCTCTGTGACGTTGTATTATACGGTCTGTACATCCAAATGCCCATGCCCATATACACAGGTACATCCACTAACACATAGGAGTGTTCATGAAGATTGGCAAAAAAAATAAACAGATACAAGAAGTACTTTCAATTTCAATATACGCCAAGAGATGTCGAGAAAGTTCCCCGCGATGGTATTTACCCATGGGAAGCAAAAGAAAGACAAAAAAGAACAATGGACACGAAACCTTAAAAAAATGAGGAAGAAAGAAGATATGAAATACAACACAAAATATCTATCCACCACCGGTTCAGCGTGAGCATACAAAATAAAAAAAAACAAATGTTGAGAGTTTGAAAAGCGCACCATCTGAAGATATCAATTTTAATCATATTAAGGATTTTACTGGTATGTACATATGCTGCATTTTGTTGACAAGATAATTATATCTTAATTTAGTTTGTAGTTGATGTATTGTGTTTTAATTTCGAGTTCTAACTTGTTGGTCACGGGAAGGATGTATGTACGTAGAAGACAATGCTTTTAATTATAGAATTTTAAATGGACATATTAAAATTGGTTTCAACATTTGTTTGTAAATTTTGTTTTACCCACTTCTTGGAGTATATGATCGCGCAAAAGTTGAGTTTCCATTAAGGGTCTGATAAAAAACAACCAATACACAAAATCGGTTTTTAAATCAGACGTACAACAAATCATTTTACCTCGTACTAATTAGCCCCGGCGTAGTTTAGAACTAACGAACTAAAAATAACCATTGCAGTTTATGCAACCAGGCCCTTGAAGCATTGTCTTAATGAGAACAAGTTTCACGTGTTTAGGTTATGCTTAAGCTCGAAGGAACAATTTGGAATCAGTCTGAATGAGACTAATAAGCGTACATACTGGTGTATGTGGAAATGAGTGGTCATTTTTAGATTTATTTTTCAAAAAAAAAAAACAGTTTATTTTCAAGACGATATAATTTTCTTTTCTCTGGTATATTTCATTAAATCTAATTTAGCTGTCATTTGGTAAAATATGAATTTTCGTATTGAATCTCGGGTATTGTCACACCTATCATAATTCAGTGTTCGTAGAGTGAATATATCCGATGTAAACCGATGAGTTCGCTTAGTGTCTATGTCCATCGTGTCTATGGCGGTCGCAGTTTTTTCATCTTGAACGCTCTACTGCAGCCATAGCGAGTCCATAATGACCCCGTCCATATTTAATGCACCATCTTCCTACAGTGACTAATGATGGGACTGTGTCCAGCCTGGTTTAAAAACGCATTTAAGACAATTTACAACAAAGCGGCAAGCGAATAGGGAGAATTTATATACTGCGAAGTTTGATAAGCAAAAAATTGACGCTCTACGGAGCAATTAAAGTTACACCCATGCCTATATACGTGTATGCATACATACTACCGATATTTAAGAATACATTAGCATTGATTGTAGAGAAGAAACATTAACAATTGCTCAATTATTGCCATCCCTTCATTCACATAACACTGCATTTATAGCGCAATGGCTAACAAAAAGCCGAGGAGTAGTGAGTGTATTTTTGTATGTCAATCGTGCAATGAGTTAACCAACATTATCCTATTTGAATTATTTTGATCGAAATATACAAATCGAACACGAACAAACATACTATGAACCACAGAGATGTAGTGCTATATACTTCATGCAGTCATTAAGTTATCTTTAGTTTGTTGATTAAAAACATAATCACGCAACACACTATTTTATAAAAATGCTAATACGATATAAAATTAATTTGATTTGTTCAAAAATTCCACATTAATGCTGTATTGTATCTGCTTACTGAATTAATTTAAACTCCACTTATCTACATAATGGCGTTACTGATCTACACGCGGGTGGTTTAAATGATTGCGGTACGCTCAAAGCATATCAAATTAACATAATTCACTTAGCTTCCGATGGCACTGAACTAACAAATCGGGAAAGCTATATCTGAATTTTAAATTGTGATTTCAAAGATTAGCAAGCGTGACCCGAAGTAATCATTCAAACAAGATCGCTTGATAATATTTGTTGAAGAAAACGTGGAGACATGTAACAAAAATATCATTGGCTTACAAAAGTCGACAAGAATGTGCATGTATATGTTTATGAGATCAACATAAGATCAAATCAAAACATTACCATTTGATGGTGTTGGTCACTAATTGGTTCCGACTTGAATCCAGTTAGCACTAAGTATTGATAAATAAGAACAAACTTGAACAAAGATGTAAATCACGACGGCTTCATTTAAGAGATGCAAAAAATCAATGACCATTATTCATATTTTGTAATCTTAGTTCGAAGTGTTAAACTACCATCATATATGTACATGGTACACATAAAATCAAATCAATACCTCCACAAGCAGAGAGCGAGCAATAAATCATAAAAACCAAAAACACAGTAATCCTGTGCCTTCAAAATATCCAAACATATGCTGAATTACGTTAGTGGCGAAAGATACCGTGTAAACTATTGCAGTAAAACGTCAAAATGCCAAATGGACTATTCCGCAATTTATGATCCTCTTCCGAGTGTATGCGTTCCACACGTCATAAAAACTTTACTACAATAGTTTACTTAAGAGTATTATGCTGCAAGGAGTTAATAGCCCTCAGTGAAGATACGATAAATGCTGCACTTAATGTAATCAAAGCTGGTGTGCTATTCTATTGCACGCTCTTGAGCGTTTGTTGTAAGGTCTTGCGGTGTTTCTGTTTCACTCATTCGAGGTTGCACTTCTGAAGAAAAAATGTGAATATCGAAATCATACTTACACCATGTGGTACCCATTTTAACAATAATGATTTCAGACCATCAGTAAGGAAATCAGGAAAAACAGTATATCTCGAGTAATTAAGCAATAATGGGTCACATAAATAATTTTTTTTATCTCTGGTGGAAATGCGAAAGTAAAAGCACAATGGCGTGAGAAATAGAGGAAATATAAAATTATATTTAATTCTTCTCAATTTCTTTGCAAACAAATTTTCTTTTAATTCTTTTCTTCTACGCAACTTTTCTACTTCCTATTGTCGGACCAGTTAACATTCCAAAGTTGATGGTTTTTTTTCTATTTGAGTACATATTTACATCCCCAAAAAGCAGTTGGAGTCACCATTAAACAAAAACGTTAAAATTCAAATTATAATCTTTTAGAAAAGGGATTGCACATGCAATGAATAAGTATAGATGATCAAATTCACCACGTACATTAAAGTCGCGGTTATTGCAAAGAATTGGATTTATCGCTTTGTACATTTTCTGCAATGTGTAAATAGAAATGAAAGTTTGAAGCTTTAACCAAATCAGATAAATATTGGAACAGAAGATGAATACAAATTATCAACATTGTTGCTTCGAGACAGTTCACATACACATGTGTACCAAAATCATTCTCCTTACATCACGAACCATTCATTACCGTCACACACACGAGAATGAGGAAAAGGGTAACATTGAACCCATAGTCCATAATCAAATTGTACACAATACCACAACAAGACGGGAAAAAAGATTTGTGCCTCTATAATAAATAAAAGATGAAATCCTAAAAATTAAGTGTGTCTTAAACTGAATCATAATTTACGATTGACGTTGGACATGACTGAGGTTCCAAGAAAGGTTATTGAGGTTCAGTGCTGACGCTGGAAATAATTTTGGGGTCTATTATTTACACTCAAAGCAATTCGTTTGTAGAGGAAGCTTATGTGAAGACATTGTATATGTACACATGTATATTATTGAGCGAGTTAACAAATTGTAATGCTGGATTGCATTTGGTGCTTTGACAAGAACATAGACTTCAAACATTTCATCACATCTTTACAGTTTGTAATGGCTTAAAAAAACAATAAACTTTTTGTTATTAAAGCAATAATTTCTTGATACATGGTAAAGTGCATGAATGAGCACTGATGAACACTGATGATATGCCACTTTAGAAGTGAATGCAGAACAGCCTAAGAAGTTTGAACATTCTGTTGTTTTAAGAAACAGATATTACACAAAGACTGATTGTACCCCATTTCGATTGCATAAGGAATGCATGTTTAAAACTACTCCAACGAACTGGCTGTAGCGACACCCATATGAAGTTAAAAGACATTTCGATCTTAGGAATTATTTTGCAATCAAAGAATATACTGAGTGAGTCTTTTATTCGTTGAACATATGTGTGTATGTATATAAAGAAAACAGAGTTCATTCTGACGCTACTTCATGATTTTCGAATATTTCACTGCATATAAACAAACGCTCCCACGAGATACATACATATATTCCCGAAACGCAAAAGTTCGTACAATGGGATGAAATTAAATAAAAAGAATATACTAATCCATCTATTGTTTTCATATGCACGCATTTTCGACAAGAAAGCTTGAAGCAAAATGCTCTCAAGTGTCTTTGAAATATCAAGTACAAGTTTTGCTTTCACTGTAGTTATGTATGTGCAGAAAGATTCAACTTTTCCGTGCTTTCAACTCGAGTGGAACCTTTTTTTCAACAAAAATCATACTGTGAAAAATATCCATTTTTTTTAAACAATTACAATATTAATTTGTTGCATAACAGACATTACAGATAATAAGTAAAAAAATATAATGAGGGAAAGAACTGGTTTGAAAAAAAATGTTATGTAACGAATTCTTAAGATATTTAGATAAAACCGCAAATATTTGAAATGCTATATTGCCCTTTATTTGGTGTGTACGTTACACAGCACGCGTTTACTTTTTTTCGACTGTAAATAAAATGTGATCATTGTAATTTACATTACAAATCATTTCATTTCTGTTTTGAAAATTGCACATCAGATGCAGACCAAATTACAACACTAGCTCACAACTTCAGTATAAATTTGCATGATTTGCATAATTTGATCAATTACTTCAATGTCCATTTCATTGTCCCTTTGTTGGAAAAGCCATTCATACACTCAAGTGTGTGCTTCCTATCAGAAACATTCTCATTTAACTGCTAACAGCTGTTCAGGCATCTGCAACGCACCAGTCATATGTACTGACCGCCGCCTAAGTGAAAGTAAGAATATTAATAATTGCTCACGGCTGAGTATTGAGAAAAAGGAAACGTATACAATTTATTTTTAAATTTTTTTCTCATCATACAAATTTGATTGCAACCAATCCCAGAAGATTATTCCATTATTTTCTTTAATATAAATGAGTAGCGTATTGATGTCTCGGTTAACCTTCAGAGTACGAAAAGGAATGTTAATCCCCTGCATAAGGTGCAGTGCATCCCATTCACATGAGCATGTATTCACAAATCTCCACGAGAATTTAAGATTCAGATTAAATCATGTTATGTACATTTGTTTATCAAACAAAGGTCACGCCAATATGTGTTGTTCAAACAAAAAGTTTCTTTCTTTTGAAGATGATATTTCAAGTATTTGTACAGAGAGATCAGAACTGATATTGAACGTCACAATTTACAGATGTATTTGAAAATAAAGTTTGCTTTCCTGCATGTAATGAATTTGATTAATATTAAAAGTTGTAAAAGAATGAAAAATAATCACCTGATTAAATGGAGACTATTAGACACAACAGAGATAATTTGCACACCATCAAACCGGATGGTCCAAACACTTGCGATGCGACTATTCTTTGTCAACGATTATGCGAGGTTCAAACTGTCACACCTGTCCGCATCAGTTTTTACCCAACAATTATTTCACTCGACTACCTACTGTTCCCAAAAACTGGCCAGTATCATATTAATTACTGCTTTCAAAATTACTCTTAATACATTGATTCCCGAATTAATGGAGGCAACATATTGCTAGAAAAATTTGTTCAATTTGTAATTTTATTTGTGTTTGTTTTCCTCGCTTTTCAAAAGTGCACTTTTTGATTTGTTTTACACTCAAAAGTCAAAAGGAAAGCCATCTTGTAACTGATCATCTGTAATTCTAATTGCATAACATCGACTTACTATTTATTTTATTCCGTAACTAAAACGAGGTTAACTAAGTTGTTACAGAAATATACATACATGTTATTTGTATTACTGTATACTCATTTACGAGTAGACCCATTTTAGTCACATATTATCATTACCAGCAAATGCTGCAGGTACTCCAGTCCAATGACGAGTTTTAAATACAAATCTATCAACAATACCACATGAACGACTCGCTGACCACAGCTGTCGTTTTTATCAGCTGCGTTTAAGGCATTTACTATATATGAAGTCAAGTGTTTCTGAATTACATTTCAGATAGGAATTCGATTTGAGTTTATTGTGTGGATTGAATCAAAATGCTTGAAATTCGCTGGTTAACATAAAAACCATTGTTGCTTTATGTTATTCTTTACTTCCCATTAAAAGAATATGAAACTACTACAGTAAGTGTCCCAAAGGACATTCGAAATAATGTCACCCAAAGGCTGAAAATAAAATTTTGCATGACAATGGACAAATCAACAATTTTATTCTTGAAATACAAGTTCTTTAGAGGGAAAAAATGTTCGAATTTCACCATAAATTTCAATGGCTTAAATGATTTCTATTTTATCATTGTGTTCATTGCTATCCATTTGGGATTAATATTTTGTATTGTACTTGTATCCTTATATATTTTTATGTAGTCAATAACATATTTAGCTCGGCTCCTCAGTAACATTGAGAAATGATATCAGAGATCACAGAAATCAAAAGTAGTATTGCTCTTGCCTTTGAGCTCAAAAGCACAGTACTACAACCAATTATATTTCATATAAAACCTTATCATTCGAGTTATGGTAAATAGTTTGCAAGTACACAGACTTTGTCAATTGCGTATGAGGAATGCATTTGTTTTGTTAATTCGCATTTGAAAGTTCCACATTTCTTCCCATTTGTGGAAAGGAATACACATATAATATTTCATTTAACCGAAGACCTATTGTGGGTGGGTGTCGGAACTACTGCTTTCCTTCACCGTTATCGGCTTACCTGAAGGAGTATTTGACAGGAAATGCCTGATAACATTTAAGGAATGGCGGTATCTTTCGATTTGCGTTCTGGCTTATGTAGGTTCATGTATATATGTAGGTACAATCTGTATAAGAAAAATGTTTGCATCGAAGTTTTGCCCATACATAAATGTGCAGGTAAGAATAAGTTGCAACCTGCTGGCTGTAAATATGAGTAATTGTCATGTTCGTCGGAGTAAATATGTTACACAATTTTTCCAACTTGTAAAAGTACCTCACTGCCTGGATGTTAATTTAAAGGGGGGCAAAGGCTTTAATAAGATTGGTGATATTTCGCTGTAGAAACATGACAGTCGCGTTGGTAATATAACGTACCTTACGCTGACACATATGTATCCAAATATGCGTATAAATAAAAAAATGTATGTTGTGCGCATTCATGCGATTTTATGAGATAAAACTTAAAGCAGAATTAAGTGCAATCTGACCGAGGATTTAAGTATAAAAACTGACGTGTAAGCACGAAATGTCTTATAAGTGGGCAGTTGAAAAAGATGGAAGAAGAAAATCTATAAAATTGAAAGAAAGAGTATTTTACCGAAAACTTATTCTCCATTGGAAATATGCTTCGAGTATGATGACGTTTTGTTTATTTCATGATGGGTCATCTCAAGCGAAATTCATAAAGCGTGAATTGCATATCGAATACAAACTTTTAATTAAGTATATCTTTATTTAATTAGTACTAATCAGCCGTTGGAAAGTACATCGTTGGTGTCAAGTACAGGACAATCTCAAGAGCGCGTTGTTCCCCAACATAGGAATGAGAACATAAATAACATTATCAAGACTGAAGGACTGAAATCAAGATGATATTTTAAAACATACTGAATACAAAAAATGGATGATTAATCTAGATGGACAGTTCTGTTCAATAATGATCAAACATAGATACGAAGACTAATCAATGGACACTACAATATGGGACAAAATACAATTTAGAAGCAATTTTTTTGTATAGTGTTTATGTATTTTTTTTCCATTTCACATGAAAGGCTCACTTCCCTAGTAGCCTGATGTGTTATCAAATAAGTAATTTACTGATCATTAAAAATACTCATTATTGTGTGAAGAGCGGGGCACATAACGAACTGATAATCCTAAGATGAACAAATTTAATATATAATATCGGTAAATACTGGAACCTATTTATGGGACATAGAACAGTTCAGAAAATTTGAATTCATATCGCAAAATTTATTAACTCTTTATATTTTTCTTAAAGTCTTTTTAAAAATCGTGTTTTATTAAATAATTACAAAATTAATTATCAAGATAAAAGAAAACAGTATCATTTTATTTTTACAATTAATATTACTTGGTATGCTACCATTATGCTCCACCAAGAATGGATCAGCTTCTATACGCATGTTCCTCAGCAATTTTCGTTGATAAAATTAATTCATATCTAATTCTTGGTCTTCCACTTTTTTGTTATCTCCTTTTTTTGAATATCCATCAATCTTACACTTTGACTTGGACTTTGGACAGCGGTTTCAATTACTTAGCTGCAATTACGTTCTCTTTATATGTCAATTTGTCTGTTTATGGTCATTGTATTAGATTAATCTAAAACTAAATTTATTTTCGTACTTCTCAAAATATACAGATTTGTTGAGGTCATTGTATTAGATTAATCTAAAATTAAATTTATTTTCGTACTTCTCAAAATATATAGATTTCTTATGTCATAACTTTGTGGATAGTTTTTATTTTGTCAAAGTTTTTTTTGAAAAAGATTCTATATCATCGACTATATCTTACGAAATTTGTCCATTGGAACTACATATCATCATTACAACACTTTTCGTTCGTCGAAAAAGATGACCGTACAGTCCCATTTCTAATTCATGCCTTTGTATTATTTTGTTGCTTTTGTTGTTGTTAATTAATGAAATGAAGAATTTATTTACTTAATGTAATTTTTAACACGTCATTAATTAATGAAATGAAGAATTTATTTACTTAATGTAATTTTTAACACGTCATTGTTAGAAGTATTTACTGTTTTTTTCCTTTGCATAAACACTTTCCTGGCAAACTGTAATATAATAAAGTAGAAGTGTTTCCTTTTATTATTATCGAGTGATTTTTCTTCCAAAGAATTATTTGACTTTGAAAAAAACACAATGGTTTTGCTGGATTTTTCTGGTCTTTCTTTGAATTTCTATTACGGCAACGAATTCAAATCATGAAGAAAAGCTGGAAGAAATCACACATTTCTTAGTATATACATATGCACCCTTATACATAAGTATTTAGTATGTCTTTTTAATTCTAGTAAACAAAACAAAACCTTTCAAACGTTGACATATCATAATTTGTCATAAATGTTTCTTTCATTGTTTTCTAAGTGCCGCCGAAATCAAATACTCTGATGCACTTTGCCACAGATATAACATAAAACATCGCGTGCAAACTTCAAAAAAATTACTGTAGCCATTGATAGGATTATGTATATATGTATGTCCACATTATGAAAACCACTCATATGAAAAGTCTAAAGAAACTAATTGTGACTCTTCCAGAATTGACTAAAGAGAGTAAGTCATGCAGTTATTAATACTTATTTTTAATACAAAGGAGAACGAATTAATTGTGATATGTGGATTTGGTTAGGTAATATACGCATATATGAAGCTCAGTGAATAGATCCCTCTACGTAGCGAATGAATTCATATTGTACATTTATAACACATTTCAAAAGTTGTTTTTCCCTGGTAAAAATAAAATTTTCACGGTAAAGGTATCATGCTGTGAGCTCTGTTCTTGACCCAGGCATGCAAGTACGCCCATAGAGCATGTCCTCAATGATATATTGTTTGTTTTGTTTCTGTTTCTGGTCTCATGACTTTGGAAATGTGACCCGAAATGTGTTGTTTTTTGTGAGTGATAAGGACTGTCAGCTGCAGAATTTGGACATAAATATATGCACCATAATGGGTTGGTACAGCCGTCAGGTCGTTGGAATTCATTACAGAATCTTTACTGCTAAATGTCACTTCCATTAACACGTTTATTAACGCTCCAATACAGCGTTGTGATTGCGAAAGAGAGACTTATCTATAATAATTTATTCATCATTCATCAGCCTACTTGAAACTCGGATATGAGACATGCAAGGTAAATGATTTATTTATTCCTTTTAATTACAGTCATAGAATGATGTGCAATCATAATCACTGATTATTTTTGGACAACACCCGTATAGCCGTTTGTTATGTGACCCACGTGTCTTAGCCATCGCCTGACATATACAATTCAAAACACTGTGTAGCTCTCTCAGTTTGTTGGCGCACCTCCCCGTCCAGTCGTTATCATAGGCATGAGGCGCACGCAATTCTTTTTCTCTCCATTGAGATAGTTTTAAAGTGAAATTAGGCCATAGTACATGCCTCTCTACCATAAACCAGGACAGATATGTACTGTCCAATAAAATCCCTATATAGTAGGTTATACTCTAACATTCTGAATGATATTGATATATGATGATCTTCTAGCTAGATTTTACTTTTTAAGGATAGCAACTGCCGCTACGCGATTCATTTAGGCGTATTTTGTATGTAAGATCTTCGAAACAAAACATGAAGGTTATATTGTTTGAAGATGTAGATATCGGACCAAATGCAGATTCCCAATTTGATATATGTACACATATACTCCAGCGTATAGTTTGAAAGTGTTTGCTGGTAGGTAAGTTACTAGTCGAAAAGTAACTAAGAACTAACATTATACATGTCTAGCTCAGATACTATCACTGAATCTCAAAACGACGACTTTAAAGATATTGTCATAAATTAAAAAGTATTATTGCCTACAAATCGTTTTGTGTAAAGGCATTTAAATAAATTATTTTCCAAACGAAGCTATAGAAATTGTCTTACCCGAAGGTCATATCATCATTGTAGAGCAGTTTTTAAGTACGCCGGTCACTTAAATAAAAGAGTTCAGTTAAAAAAAAATACAAAGTATTTATTTTACCAAGTCCATATACGTACCTACATATATGTACACTCGTTGCCACATTTACCGCTGAAAATGTTTCATTACAGTGAGAGAGCTTTTTGCGGGATCAGATTCAATCGATCGATTACGCTTCTCTAGTCGTGCGCTGCCAGTAGCACGTACAACTTGAGTATTTGCGGAAAGCTGACTAAACGTACATGGTATAGCTGCAAATAAAGCAGAACTCATTCCATTCACATGTTTATCTGCATACTTTTTAATTATCACTTCATTAGTCTTATAGTGTTGTGTGACCAGTATGCCATAGTACCTGCTTACATAAAGCAACGCGAGTAAATTGTGGCTAATGCAGTTCAGTCAATGGCCCATCAAATTTGCATAGTGAAAAGTTTTTGTAGTGTATACGCCAAAATTGATTGCACTCTTTGCTATCATGACCAAAACCAAGATTTGACTCATGATTGAGTATCAACATCCTTCGAATTTTAATTTTAGTGACCCAAAAGTAACCAAGCGAACCACGACTTGTTGGACCATTGAATTGTTTTATGCATACAAATCGCTGGGAAATAATTTCCACAATTTCCTTAGATGAACATCAAATAAAAATATGCCGAAGATCAATCGTAATTAAGTCCTATGTTCATTATGCAATTGTGTCTAAGTGCAATTATTCACTGAAAGTTATGAGTTATATGAGAAGAATATAAAAATATCTATACAAGAGCAATGCGAACACAACTCTCACCGACAACTTGAGTTGAATATCTAAGCAATGAAAAAGAAGATGGTATGACCATCATCACCAATTGCGTAATGTTTTCGCATTTCTGGTTAGGAAAAGTTAACCGCACCACCACTACTTCCTCTCTCTCTCTCCTTTACTCTCCTCTACAAAATAAGCTGCAAACTCTTGGATTGTCTAGTCTCTTGGCTTCATAGTTTGGGGTATATCTTAAAGCCAGATTAAACAAGCGATAAGGTAACACTTGCTGCCAGTTGCATTGCGCGTTGTTGTTCTTTTTCAATTTTGGGACTCATCCTTAAGTGTAATCTGTGCGATCGTTTTATCACGTAATACCCTGAGAGATGTCTTAGCGAGACGTGTTTATTTTTGATTCACGTAATTTGACCGATAATAAATTGGTTTTCCTTCAAATATCATTGTGTAATGCATATACATATGGATGTACATACATATGTTTCTGCATTTTATGCGAATGCAAAGTATGTATCTTTGCCAAGTTCCCCCTTTCTTTGACAGTTTCTTTGTACTCTGTTCCGAATCGTATGTTCAAGACAATTACTCTAACATGTGTATAACAAGTACTTAGATGATACATCTGGTTTGTGTACTCAAACATTTTGCAAATTCCTATATTTGGCACTTGCTTTCACAAAATACTCACATGGGACATACTGTTCTGAAGTATACACTAAAGTGGCATAATTACGAATATCGCAGTCAGTCAGTGAGCTGTCGATTATATGCGATTACTATCTATGTACATGATGCATTAATGTACTCAGATAAAATTTAACCTGAGCAGCAAACTACAGAATTTCTCATCACTGTAACTAAGTCGTTGGGCGCTCGTAACATCATTTGTATGGCGTAAGAAAACCGCTTGAAAAAGACGCGGTAGATATCTGCTGGTAGATCAAACTGTTGATAAGCCCCCGGTATCATGTCGCATGTGTGCAATCACCTATTGCTGGCAATGTCAAAAGAAAAGTGTGTATGATGGTTTTAGCAAGGTTTTTTTTTATCTCAGCATATTTATTTGACTTTACAAAATTATTGGTAATAAGATTAAGCCAAGTACAATATTGTATACATACATATCTGTATAGAAGGTGATGTTCGTATAAATATTATAATCTATGTGTACAAATAATTTTATTGTAACGAGCGTGACTAAGTTATGTTTGTCGTGTTATTATTCCCTGGTAAACCATTTCTTAAGTATGCCGAATTCATAACGTTGTAATTATTGCATTCGTTTTTTTTTATTCATTTAATTGACTGATTATAATTCGTCTCGAATTGGAGTATTGTAACATTGGAACAATATATTTTATTATTCAGGTATTGGATAATTCGTATAGATAGAGCTAGAAAAACAAGGTGAATTTGAATGTTTTACTTAAGCAATGTGTGAGTGTCACAACAAGAACTGGCGAATAGAATGTCACTGTCACTATTTTATTATTAATTAATTGAATTATAATAACAGAATCAATGTACGACATTAGTCCAATATATAGCTCTGACTTGATAGCCATAATCAATACATTTTTACATCTGAATCTCTTGGAAATGGTTACAGTTTTTCGTTTTTTTCTCAACATCATTATATATGTACATATGGGTGGCGCTACAGCCCGTAGAGGGCCAGGGCTTAGTTTCTCAGCAACCACTCGTGCTGTGCGTGCTATTGTTCTATCACGAGGGGGAAGGGACCTTCAGTTTTATGCCGGCTGCGAACGGCCAATTTGAGAAGCTATTTTACGTTTTATGTTACACTCTTTGAGCACTGTCAGTGCCTCGAAAGAGGTGGGGCCGTGAAAAGTATATCTTGTCGTACCAGGAATCGAACCCAGACAGGTAGGTCCAAGTGCGTAGGAGTCGACGCATATACCCACAACGCCACGAGCCACCACAACCTACATATACTTCTGTATTCTCACACTTTGCTTTGAGTACTTCCTTCACACCTACACATGAACGTTTTCGGAGGATAAACGTTCATTTTGACAAATTCTGTAAAACTGTTTACAGTTAAAACAAACGTAAAACGTAAAAGATCATAGCATCATTCAATGTTCAGGGTTCTATACTGCATGTTTCCAGTCATTGCTCTCTTGACTAACCTCTTGAATATACAATCCGACAGTATCTCACAAATACTTCCTATCATTTTTATGGTATATCTCCGTCCGATTTGCAGACACAAATTTCTGGTGCTGCTTTCTCGTATGTTTAACAATCACCTCCGGCCCATCTTTATCTACGTGACTTAATAATTCTTACAGTGCATTGTATATACATACTTTCAAATGTTCTGTAGGAAGCACCTCTACTTCACAGTTATTTCCTCTCCTTCCTTTGCCCATTTCCTCTTGGTATGTGCCGCTGGTATTTTCAAGATATCAAACGAGATTTTTTAACAAATGTACAACAGTAGCCAAAGCAAATGTACGTTTAATAAAAATTCCCGGTTTCGCATGTATTAATAATTTGTATTTATAAGAACAAAAATAAATCGACGTGTTGTGTGTTCTGATTTGAAACACGTTTTTATATTTAACGAAATAACCTAATACATACTGATACTTTTTACAAAAATAACTAAATATATGGTAGTTGAGTACGTACTGATGCCGCAAAATATAATGTGTTATACTACATAGAAATACCAATCCAAATCGAGAACATTTAGGAAAATGTTTCCGTCATTACTTTGTTCAACGAACCACCAGCTAAATGTTGGGCAATTGAGGGTGAATTCGAACAAGGCTATAAGCATGGAAATAGTGTAATAAAAAAAAATCAAGGTGGACCCTATTTGATACACGCATACATTTTGCAAGTTCAATGTCTTAGATGGAATTTTAAAGACAACGACAGTTTCAAGTTTCCTATCAAATCGATTCCCTATTTGAAATCAAAATAATAAAACGAAAATCTTTCGAGGTCTTTGTCCGGTCTAATGCCGTGTATGTTTATAGATTACTCATGAGTTCACATTAGCATATCATACATATTGTATTGCCAGTGTACTACTGCTGTTCACAGTAGCCCTCTGCACGTTGCCTACGTAATGATAATTGCAATACATCTTGAACGAAGGAAGGAAACAAACATATAGAATTTTGTTCCATTCAAAAATATCGCTTTTACAATCAGTGATGAAAGACAAACCCAAACTGATAATGAAATAATACAATTCAAATTATGTTTGGCAATAAAGTCAGGCACTAAAAAAACGCCAATGCCTCTTCAATCCAATTAACGTTGCAACATAAAACATAAAAAAAAGAAAAAAAGAATGGACACTACTGATGGAACCTTGTCTGCAAACGCGTACAATCTCCAGTGCTTTGTGATATAAGCATCACAGAGCCAACCTGAGTAGCACATCTCACAAAACCTTGGTTGGTGCATCCACACAATTTTTGCAAAATGCATAAAACGCTGTGGCGATCGGAATTAACTAGAAAAAAAAAAGAAGTGGTCGCAACCAGTTACATTTTTCTTTTTTACGCGGATATTGAAGAAGTCATGCACAACTGGTATCGTCTTTAAATTTAATGTAAAAAAAATTCACTAAACTTTCGCTTTCATCCGTTCGTTGCACAGACGAGAGGTCGGGTATCTGCCGTTAATGCCACAAAGATGTTACTTTTCCTTTATTTTTTTTTCTGTCTTGCATCGACGAAAATTCAAACCATGCCTGTGCAGAGACATTGGAGTATTTCTGCCCACGACAATGAGAAAGAAATAATTTAATTGCATGATGCCGTAAAGTAGACGATCAAACTAAGTGGTATTGGTGGAAAAACCACTGCCATTACCGACATATGTTAATGTTGCTCCTACTACATATTAAAGGGCCGGCTTTTGTGCACACTTGGATTACATCACCTACATCCTTTAGGAAATGTTATAATGGCATGTTTTTTTTTAAAAAAAAAAGACCAACACGTTTTTATCTATGCAATATTCTTCATCTCTTTAATGCATCAATGGGTTCAGAATGGCTATCGATTGACACACTATAGGAAACATGTATTGGCCTATTGCTCAGCTTCGGGGAATAGTCAAAATATTAACTGTATATATCTACTTGTGTACGATAATTTTCTAAAATACATACTTCAAACAGTAACCCACACATTTGGAAATAAAGAAGTCTACACCAGCCTACTTGAAGGTTTATAGGTGCGGGTACACTGGCCTGGATAGAATTTTCAAACAAAAATCAACTGATTTCGATAAAAACTCGCTATAAGTGTAAACAAATGCATTCACGCGCCAAATACAAATAAGCACGAAAAGCCTTATCGGCTTTTTTTTAATTTCAACCCTAAAGAAACATTTTGAAATCAAAATTTGTTTGAAAAAAAAAAACTACTAATTCTTATAAAGATAATTTTAATTCTCTGCTTCCATGGCAAGCACGAAACTGAGAAGAATTTTATTGTATTTTTAATAAAATTACCCTCAACATTTTAGAGCAAGAGACGGGGATTAAAAGAGATTAGATGCAGCGGCTACGATGGGTCTACATCACCATATCTTACAAGATCTGGGTTAAACTCGTCTTGAAAACAATAAAGACAAAATGTTTATTATCAGATTTTTGACGTCAAACATAGTATAAGAAATTAAACAGTGTGTCCCATTATCGAACTCCAAGCCTTGATGGTACATTGTTTAAATGTAAGAAAAAATGCGTGGAGTGAATAAACATTTAGTGACAGTGCTCCCTCAGCATACCTCAGAACACTCCATCTGGTGTGAATAAAAGTGCAATTGTTCCCTCCATTTTCGTGTGAATAGAGGTGGAATGGATTGTAAACATATATAGCAAACACTTGTAGAGGAGAAGTGTGCATTGGAAATAACATCAAAACTTAAAAAAAATAATATTTAAATTTAATTTTATAGTAAATATACCTCGCAAATCCGAGAAAAAATTGAAAACATGAAGGCCGGAAATCCCGGATCATCAATGTATCGAAGAAATACCACCACGGCTTCCTTCGGGAATATCGGAAAGAAACTAATTGATTAATCATTCCATGCTATCTAACTCGAACCTATACAGGTTCTTGAAATTATCTCCTGTGTCTCCGAAACGCCGTGAATTATAGATCTTTGCTTTTCGAGTTTGTAAGCTTAAAAACATTACTGAAAATTAATATTCAATTTGACAAATAAATTTGACAGCTCTCCGCTGTAGTTTTCAAACCTACTTTGATGAACATTTTTATTCAAACCAAATTGAGTGTTCGCTTTAACAAAAACACTTCACTCATGAGTGTTCACTCGGAGCGTTCCACTAGCTTTTATTCACACCACCCAATATCTCCAAACTAACTGGCATTTAATATGATTTGTCTTATGCACCACCAACCCCATGTTTATGCTTAGTAAGTCGTTAAACTCTGATAACTACTACACAGATACTACATGCTTTTGAAAATTTAAATTTAATAGTCGGTTCGGTACTAGTACTTTCTAGATGCGGTATTAACCAGTTCATTTCTCAGAAATCGTGTCGTGTTTCCTTGCCAGGGAGTTGAATTCAGAATACTCTTTAGTCAACAAATCACCACATTTAGTTAGTGGTGCAATGGTTTTCAGTTTTCTGCACTTTTCCCTTATGAACTTCACTGTTGGAGCTTACTGAATTACTTTGGAAAAGTAAAATGGAAACATTTTTACGACGCTATTCTTCTACAAGTTTAGTTTCACACTTTAGTTTTCGTACCCAGTATACCTCAGTTGCGGCGTTTGTATGTTTGCGGACATTGTCATGGCGTTCTCCTTCTGGGTGCTTTCTTCGATTTTCGCAACTCTTAAGTTTTCATTTAGGCTTAATTTTTGCTAACATTTGAAATACTATTAATGTGGTGGTGCACTTAGACAAGAAAAGACGAACTACTGCGTTGTCATTCTTTTGATCTTGTGAAATAGATGAAAAACGTGATCACGTGTGTATATTATGCAAGTAATATATATTCGTTGCTATGGATACTGTTTTTGCTTGTTATATTATTAAGGATTATGTCTACGTCAATGGTTTTGTAAAAGTTTTTTCCATTGTATAAACTCCCAATACTTGACATTTACCTGCACTTATCTACAGCGTGTTGATGGATAGATTAGATAAGCTTCCATTCTATCACAAGTAAAGTAATGAGCATTTCTTTTCTAAAATATTCGTTGATTTCGATGGTCCACAATTTTCACACGTGTTGTTGCACGAACAAGATGTAAGAGCTCATACATACATATGTACTTATTTATTAATCTTACAATACCAAAATGAGAAAATGTGGGTAAAATTTAATTGGTCCCTCTAATTGGCTCATATAATTCAGTTGTTGCTTAGCTGTTTATGTTTGTATGACTTTTTAACTTCTGCAAATTCTAAGTCATTCTTTATTACACGGCGGTGAGAACAGAGGTTTCATCTACATGCTTTCTTGACTGAGGCAGAGAATATAAGTGATATAGAATAAGCCAATCGGGAGTACAGGAGCACCTTTAGTCATTGAGCAAAAAATCTATAAAGCCTGCGAAAAATTAACCATCCAATTTTGTGCTATCTATATTGAATGATTTTCGTTCAAGAGATTAGATTGATTCATTGCTTTCATAGAGCTTGGATGTGACTAATTGATATTGATATATAAAAATTTACTCCGTTTTTGGATATTATTATTACTTCTATATGCTTGGAAAGAATATTAATATTCAGAGGCTAATTGAGAGGACCTAGGAAAAACAAATTTCTACCTGTTCATACATATTTCCATAAATTAATAAGCTTCATATAATACAAATTTAATCCCGTGGTCAACGAATTTTACATCTTCCCACCGCACTGCTTTTTTCTGCGTTCCACAGAATAAAAACTTCTGGGGGTACATACAGTAGTATATTTCCGTACGTCTTCTCATATTGTTTCGTCATCCTTCATGATTACATTTTTGGTACATTTTCTCAGGTCTTTGTAATCGCAGTTAATTAAAACTACATCAAGTCTTGTTTTCGCTTGAAATGGTTATGTCAAATTGATATTCAGTGTCTGTTCTTCATTTTGCGCTTACACTTTTTTCTGTTTTCTTTTCCACTTTTTGTATTTCTTTTACTATATTTAATTGGTTTTGCTTGAATAACACACACTTCCATGGGTTGACTGATATCTTATGGTATTTTCTTCGCCTTACTCAATGTGTATCTTTCTTAATGTAGTCAGCATGATTTTTTTATTTAATTCAACTTATGTTAAATGCTTTGAGGTTATCCAATTCCCCAAAATTAACAGACCGAACAGCTTCCTTAGAGTAGCATCCTCTTAATTGTGCATAAATATACTTAATTCCGGAATCGATAACGCATACTCGTCGGAAACCTCCGTGGTAAATTTGACATTGAAAATACGTTTTGATAGTAGATACGAAATAGAAATTGAAAGCGCTTCTTACTACAAATCCTTAGGTTATCACTTTAATTAAACCTGTTTTGAAAGATACCGCGCATGTTGTAAACAATCGTAAATATATCATTGAAACTCTTTCTATCGTTAGATCATTTTGCAATGTGGCAACATTAAAGAGCGAAATAAATTAATGCCCGGTACTTTAAATCGAGTTCCTTGACCAAACAACTAAGATCTAACGTGCTTCCATAGCAGACGTTGAAGAGCTTCAAGGGTCATTGTGTACTTATTCGTGTAGTCTTTTGTTATGATTTGCTGTTTTCCGTTAAGGTGTTAAATTTATGTAAGTCTCAATGACACTTGTATGAGTAGAGTAGATTTTCATGATTCAGGTTTTTGCATATTTTTGGGTAATTGTCTCTTTGCAAATAACTCGTACAATAGGGTACGAGTAATTTACCTGTTTTTTTTTTATGAATAGAAACTAACAGTTTACCACATGTTTGTACATTGAATAGTGTTTTCTACAATTTCTGAATTACAAACAAACTTTGCAATTTATTTTAATTTAAATTGAAATATGTATGCTTATACCAAACAGGTTACTGTGTAGGGTTATGAATGTTGGTAATTATTTCACAACTAGTTCATATAAATATAGCAAGCAAAATGGCGCACTCCGAGGTTGATTGCTCTTACGAGGGGAGTGGATTTTATATAGGCTCTGATAACTTATTACATACTAGCGTAGTTTGAGAATTTTGTCTAAGCAGGTACAATCTGTGCACATTGTCAGCAATGCGAGAAAGATGGATCGACTAATCCTGCTAATTGCTACTAAACTACGGGTATTGACTTCTTTGGTTTTTAGAATATTGACATAATAATTTCTTGAAAAGAGGAAAGCTTTTATTTCTGGAAACGTCTTAACAACTCATTGGTGGTAGAAGGAATAAAATGAATACCCAATTGATAAGGTTACAATGCGCTTAGTTCGAGCATGCTACCCGGTTTTTCAAATATTTTTAGACCATATTCGGTTACGTTAATATATTTTAATAATTGCATTGCTGCGTTCCAATGCTGCTTTCGAGGACTTTACACAAAATGAGTCAGTTAATAAAATGTCGTGTCGACTAAATATAGCCAAGTACAGTAGCAACTCAATTAGCTTATGATATTTAACGTCTTATTTTTTCTGGTCAGATACAAGTGTACGGTTATTGCACTTTGGTTTTAGTTCAAATGTCTTACTGCAGTCATTACATATTTTTCGACAGATTTCACTAAGAGCAAATATTTTCTTAAGGCTTAGATACACTCTAACCGATTTAATTAGACCTGTGCATAGTTCACATATTGCACATGTGTGATGCATGCAGTTCATGATGTAAACTTACAAATTATCACCATTGTGCGATTATCTTATTTACCTACATTTCCATTTGTCAATACCATCTTCGAATTCGTGATTGAGTGCCACTCAAGGACAAGTTGTTTATTATGATACTTGATATTCTTAAATCGTATCCGCACAGTGCTCCTTGCCCTCGATCTCGGAAAGTGCTTAAAATGTATGGAATTTGTTGACATTGGTGATATAGGTTCTTAAAACATGTCTTCCCAATTTCTTATTTTCTCTACAGAGTCACTAGTCGAGTAAGATGAAATGTCTGCATTACAGCTGCCCCTAACATTAAAATTACATAACATGTCCAATAACTTTGCCTTTCGCATGTATTATGTAACATTTCCTTAAAGTTGTTTCCCCTGCTTTCTTTTTATTTTTGCAAGAATCTCCTCCCACCGTCTAAAAACTGGCTTGATTACTTATTAACCAGCTGTTGGCGGTGGATGGACAATATTCAAGTATGTACCACTTCATTACGAATCTTGGCGCAAAATGCAGATACGATTACATACATGAATGAATGTGCGAGTAGACATGAATTTGCCAGTTAAACGTGGAAGTGAGATGATGTAAAATGAAAACTTGAGATTAAGTTATTAATCATTAGGATCTGGGACGTATAAATCCGAGTTATTTTGCCACACAGAATTTCATGGGAACACTTTGAGTTTTCATAGCATTATATGAAAGTTTAAACAAAATTTACAACTTAACTAATAAAAACATGGTAATATGAAAAAAATAAATGACAGATTTAGTAAACATCTCAATGATCATTTATAGTTTTAAAGTGTAAGAGTTGCCATTCGCTTTTACAATGTGGAATATGATAAATGAATAACTGGAATTGAGTGCGTGTAGAAGTAATGAATCCACGTCTTCTTGAATTATATGAAAGTATGTTATATATATATATTTTCATCTTGATGTTTAATGAATTGTTATATGTAAAATGTAGTCTTAAGCCTGAGCCTGAATATGGCTGTTTCTGTTTCCTTGTCCTGACATCATTTATTGAACAGCAGGCCATTGAAATATCGAATTTGGTGGTGGCCCGTGGCGTTGTGAGTATGTGCGTCGACTCCTACGCACTTGGACCTATCTGTCTAGGTTCGATTCCTGGTACGACAAGAAATACTTTTCACGGCCCCACCTCTTTAGAGTCACTGACAATGCTCAAAGAGTATAACTGTCTAGAAAAAGCTTCTCAAAATCGGCCGTTCGGAGTCGGCATAAAACTGTAGGTCCCTTCCACTCGTGATAGAACAATAGCACGCACAACACGAGTGGTTGCTGAGAAGCCAGGCCCTGGCCCTCTACGGGCTGTAGCGCCACCAATATTATTAATTAGTCTTGGTTTAATGATAAAATGCTTACATACTGAGGTAAATTGAAGCTCATATTGTATGTATGTTCATCAATTAATTCATGTCAAACTATTTCAAGCTCGCAAAATATATTCGACACCATATTTTTTTTTTTTTTTAATTTTTTCAATTTCTTATTTACATTGAATTACTTATTGATTTATATTATTATATATTCATATTCCTGTAGTTCATAGGAAGAACTAGAGGCGAATGACTCTTTAATCAAAAAATGAAATACGTAAAATTAATATTATCGAAATATTTAATATCTTTATAAATATTATCGACACCAGAACAATGGTCTCGACGTTTATGAAATAAGTGTGTAATATAACCAAATGCCCATTGTGATACCACGCGGATTAACTTCTCCTAACATCGAAACAAGTTGGTGTTCGATGGTGATGGTGATATTCCTTTTAGAAATCACGTTGTTTTTGTACCATGACAACGCCACTTTAATCGCAATGGTTTCTGCCTAAGAAACGCACAGTGATCAGGGAGCTTTTCTTTCGGAATATATACCTGCACCCACACCTTCGTTAGTCGTCGATGCGTCTATGAAGATATGCAGGAGATAATCCAGCGTCTGATTGTGAGACATCCAATCAGATCTGGAAGGAATGCTGATGGAGAATTTGTTCTCGACAACAGCCTGAGGTAATAGGCGGTCGGTGTCTTTGGGGAGGAAGTTGAATTCGTTAAGAATGGTAGAGTGGCCGATGTTGAGTTCGGACCACAGTTATAGTGTCTTGAGTCTTAAGGTTGTGCTGGCTGCTATTTGTAGTAGAAACAAATTTGCAAAAAAAGTCACTTAATGCAACACTTCATTCGTAGAACATTGCGACATCGACGACAAGCAGCGAAAAGCGACATATACATACTACAGCTGTCACAAAGGCTTGTACATATTGGAATGCGGATTCGTTGTGGGAACTGTTAAGGCCGAAGATCATCGACTTTAAATCTATAAGTGATCGCCTGGTTGTGATCCGCATCCAAAGCCGATTGTAGATCTTCAGCCTCATATGTGCACACGCCCCTACCGAAGAGACTGAAGACTCTGTCAATGAGCCCTCCACGACACTATACGACACGATAACGGTTTTCGACTCACTGACTTTACGACAGCACGTAATATGTTTATCAGCAGCACGAGGTGCCCTCAAAAGAGTCCTGACGATCTCCGGACGGTAGAACCGCCAACCATATCGACCATGTGCTCATTGACGCATTCAAGGGAGCAAACATGGACTCTGACTATTTTCTCGTGTCAGCACGATTCATAGATCGACTGTCCAATGTCTGAAAGCTGCAGCAGCCAAGAAAGAGGAGTTTTGATATTAAACGCCTGAGCACACCGGAGATGGCCAGATCCTGCGAAGCGCAATTAAATGGGATTCTCAGGTATGCCTATGTCAAACACCAATGCCAACGAGATGTGGTTGCATTGCCACCAAAGAGGTGGCGGAAGCTACTTTGGGCTACCTACCATCTCCGACAAGAAACATGTGGTAAGACGGCGAGTGTGAGCAAAATGAACGTGCAACCGACGAGGCATATCAAAAATTCGCTGCAACTGAAAACTAAATCAGAGCATGAGGAATTCCGGACTAGAAGACGAGAGAAGAAAAAACTTCTACGCCTGAAGAAAAGGTCTCTCGCAACCTCCCAGCTCAAGGATATTGAAGAGTCTGGGAAAAACAAAAAAATGGGTCTTTTATTAAAAAAAGCGAAAAGCCTGGGATCTCGGGAAAACTGATGCGTTTGTGTCTCACCTCGGTAACACATACGCGATGCACCGTGCAGTTCGGTTCAAGAACCTTGTTCGAAGCCTGCACCGGCTTTCGGTAAGGATATGCGCTTCAATCTGGTACTTATATATTGTGGCAAGCAACTGTAAACGCGGAAGGCACTATCTTCTACAAGTCCAACTGTTGGGTTACGCAGATCGCATTGTTACTCTCGCGCATTCCCAACGTGCCGCAGTGGAAGCTTTTACGGAGAGGCAAAACTGGTCATAAGGGTAATGATTAAAAGACGAGGTATATGCTGTCGAGCAAGAAACATTCCGTCACACATCACCTTATACAAAACAAAACGATCGACAGCTGCAATTTTGAGATATTGAAAGAGTTTGTATGCATCCTAGTGGGGATCCGACGTAGAGTCGCCCTTGGCAACCGCTGCTACTTCGGTATACAGACCAAGTTATACTTGACGCAAGACAGCTTGGTCTTGATGACTGGAAGAAGCATGTCCAGGACCATCTATAAAAAGCAGCTATTTCTCACCCCCTCCAAGGTTCGTTGGCCTGATAAGTAAGTAAGTATTTGAAATAAGAAGAAAATGCAGAATTTGGAATGTGTATAGCTGCCATATTAATTTAATTTATGTTATATTAATATTATTATTTTTATTCTTATCTTATTATAATAGTAATTTCCGCTAGATTCCAAATCTTTGTAAGAAAATGGTTATAGTTTTTATTTTGTAATGTTTCAAAGTTATCAAAGACTTTCGAACTTACGGAATTTATTATGTATTAAAAAATAATATCGAAAAACCGGCTAAGTTAAATATACCCACGTGAATTTCGTCGTGAGTTCGGTCGTCACCATGGCCCCGCGACTGGGCACTGCTCTATTATTTTCTCTTCGCTTATATAAAGTACTTAGTCTACGCTAACAAGGAAGCAAGTTTGGAAGAGCTTAAAACATATTGGACCGAGTCGTCAGAAATTAGTCAGACCAGTGAAGCCGAGGCATCTAATTGAATGATGTGCTATTCCATGAATAATCTCATGAATGTAGCATGAAAATAAACCCAATACCACTTTTAAACTTCACATCGTTGTTGTTTCATTTAAAATTATATTAATATCGTTCTTATCTGGTCACTTGTTGTTGCGTTCGCGTCTAAAATCTAAATCGACCAATAAAAACGTGTGTAAATCAATAATTACAGATTAAAATCGGGAAATAATTTATTTTTTATAAAATTAAAATACATAAATTATTAAATTAAAATTACATTTAAAATACCAATGTTTATTTGATGAGAAGCAACATTTTCAGCAGCGACCAGGAAATAGTTCTAGAGGAACTAACAAATCCCAACTTCAGCTTATGATATATACCTCCTAGTACGAATTGAAGAAAAACGACGATGCTTTGATGAATTTAAATGAATTTGGAATCAGTCGAATATGTTGTTTATCTAACAAACAAACAAATCACCTTTGCTGCTCTTGGCATATGGATTGAATTAACCATATGATTTTGTGTTAGAAATGTAATCGATTCTAAATTAAGAAGTTCTTACAAAGGATGACTAACAGTTCATACATTTTAAGAGCAAATGTGCATAATATGTCTATTCTCTCAATTCTCTCATTGAACTTCATTATTGCAATGCGCTGCAATAAGAAACAAGCCAATTACAACATTAAAGCATAGCTCATTTCAAAAGCAAACAGGTGTAATGTGTATAGGCACACAGTTACCTCCCACACAGTACCTGACATCTGATGCGGAAAAACAAAGGCCATATGAATATATGGCCATAAATTAAGGAACCTATTGTTAACAGTAAAGCTGCATTTGACCACACACTGCCTCATAAATAACTGGTCTTCTTCTTTTTATAATCCTGTCGAAACACTAATGAAAATAGGAAAGCAAAAATGGGAAATAGAATCAATATGTTCTTGTTGTTTCACTTATCCAAGAAGTTAGTGAAGGAAAAGCAAAAACAAACCCTACCGACTTTTCTATTACTTATTGGAAACATAATAATTGACACTGTAAAAATACAATACCTGCCCTTAAAATGTTACGTGGATAAATAAAACAAAAATAATGATAACAAATTTCCTGAACATTTCACAATAAGAAAATTTGTATTATATATGAATGATGTTGTTCCATGTATCTTGAAAATGACAATATTTCTTTTCGCTTTACAAAGATTTATTAACACTTAATGAAAATAACATTTGGTACATTTCTCACGAACTTATAATTCTGAAGAACTCGTCATTTTACAAATGAAATTGAAATAAATAATTGTGATGAGAATGCATTTATGCCGAACGTGGAATGATAATTTATAATGGTAAAATACTGCGTTAACATACATAATTTGCAGATTCAATCGGATAAATCCAATTTTAAAAACTTATTAACATTGCCTTCCTCTTCTGTTTAAGTAATTCACAATCTCTCACGGATAGAGCTTTAAAACATCTCAAAGTCCACTAATTGATACATTAATCAAAATTATTGAAACTGACGAATAAAATTACGAAAGCACTTAAGCATTTGGAATGGCAAATCAGAGTGTTTTATTAAATTTAACACCTCACTTTATAAAGTAGCAGCATTTTGTGTAGACGTCTTATGAAAGTACGTATTTGATTACAGTACGTTCAAATTTTAAGTTGAGTATGATTGATTGAGAGAGATATTTATGAAAATGGAATAATATAGTTTGGACAAGATGGCCATCAAACCTAATTATCTAAGAAAAAAATGTTACCTTCGTGCAGCTATATTCCATTTTTAAAGTAAACAAATTAGAAATATACAACTCAAATGAAGTGTTTATTTCGATTAAATTATTCAAGAACATGCATGAAATATATTCAGATAAAAATGATCAAAGTTGTGTATATAATATATAAAATTACCAGCACCACATTTTAACAACACAAAAATTCCCACACTTATAAGCTTATACACAATTGTTTCACCTTTGTGTACAAAAAAAATCTAACAAATGCTACTGTCGATAAATTTAATCAACTTGGTCAATCGTGAGTTGTAGTCGCTCTTCGAAGGGGACATTTGTGAATTCAATTTGATGCTTTTTTCGGCTTGGGTACGAACAGAATGGTAATTTCTTCTGACAAAACTTTGGAAACGTTTCTGTTTCCTTATATTTTCCAAGGATTATTCGGTGAAAGTGGTAAATCTTAGTATGCCTAGTGTATAACTTCAAAGCATGGCGAAGACGAAGGGAATTTATATGTGGGGAAAATATTTTAAATTTTCCACATCTTGCAATCTGGTTAGAAAACCACGTTTGAATACTGGCTTTTTTAAAACTTTTTTCGAATGCACGATATAATAATTGTTATTGTAATCGATTTTCATTTTACATAGACATGTTATATAATTATGACAGCGGTCGGCATACCAGCCCACAACATAAAAAAAACGTTTTAATAGGTATCTCAATCCAAACTTACATAGGGGCTTTCGTGTTGGGGAGCGGCTTATAGTAACAAAATTCAGCCAATTTTAGTTCTGAAAAAGCATTTTGAGAAGGATATGTAGACAACCTAGTTACACTTTATTTTGTACCCTGATAGTCCTTCCTATTGTTTTAAGGTGCTAAACATTCTTCATGAGATCTGGTAATTCTTCGAATATATCGTAATTCTTACAGCGTTTCTTTATTTCAAGAGCGTAATCATTCGACACAATAAAACTGGCTTTTAATTACGTGGTATTAAAATAATTGATTTTAATAATTTGATTTAAGACGTTGTTGACTTTGTTATATTGTCTAACTGTTTATTTTTAGTTTGTTTAGTTTTTTGTAATACAATACAATGCATTAAATATCTGTCACACTTTTACAGCACGCAAATTTATGGAACGATTTTCATGCCATCTCCAACGTTGGCATTAGGCATTTATTTACAAACATTAATATTTCAAATAAGGGATTGTTTGGAATTCTGTACTTCTATATACGTTTGAGCTTTATATATTCGAAGTATAGTATGCCCACCCCCATTTCATTTAATATCCTTGATGGTGGATATATATTTTCCAAGGGCCCTGTTGTATGTCCACATGATCGTCACTCTGAGTGAGCTGCGTGTGTTATAGGAGTACTTGATTTCAGTGTTAGCGAGATTTGTCCTATCGCAGCTCTCTGGAAAGTGAGTGTCGATAAAAAACCCCATAATAACCGTACTGGAGGCAGTAGTCCAGGTTCCTTCTGCCCTTTGAATTAGGCAGGGCATCATGGGGGTTGGTGCCAATACTCGCCTGAGTCTAGAAGTCTCGGAGACTTCCTCGAACTTCCCACAAAAAAGTCTTCAAAACGTTAACTTTGCCTTCCTTCATTCGATTTCGCATGTAAGTATTGCACCTATTTCGGACTGTACTGGAGTATGTAAATACGTAGTAAATTCAGTTTCATCCTTATTTGAAGGCGTCGTTTAACATTCAGAATTAGTTCTATTTAAAATATTTGTATGCCTTCGAACATTCGAAATGGTCAGTTTATTTTCTACCAACTATCATCTTTCTAACGCTATTTAGTGTAGGGAAAGTATACAACGCGATATATTACTAAATAATGGACACTTGTATATGTGTCCACATTATACATATATGTATATTCAATGAACTGCCTTCTTGAAAACGTAAAATTCAGCACTAGGTATCATCTCTGCTTAAGAAACTGATAGTCAATAGATTAATGCCACAATAATAAACGTGATTGCTTTGTATTTTTAAACCTAAGTGGTGTACTTATGATTGCTTCATCTATCGTCTACAGAAAAATGACACCTCCTCTCCTCTTCCGGTTGACCGGTTATTAAATGTGTACAGGTGGTGACCTCATTAATATCTTTTGATTTTTTTTTTTCGGTTTTTGTTTATTCCCTTTCTTCTACGGATTTTGATGAATCGATTGCTTTCATCACATATAATTTGCTTGATTTTTCTTTTCTTTTCACTGCTATTATTTACAACCGCCAATCATCAATTGTTTTTTATTAAACCTCTCTATGCCTTCCGCATTATAGTTTTACTTTACTTTCGCGCACACAGTAACGAAATAACATGTCTGTTGGGTGGTAGTATCCACATACATATAAAATTGCCGCTGCTTTAGGTGGTCGGAATGAAATAACAAACAATTTAAAAACAGAATCGTTATGATTTTACTTCAGTAGATGCCTATGTCTTTCTATCGTCACCTGTAACGTTCCATAACGTTGCAAGCCTTAGGGATTAGGGCGTGATTTTTAAAATGAAAGTGACATAGATACACTTTCTTCACATTAACATTAACATTTTTTACAAAATTACTTGATAGAATACATACAAATTAAAAACATTTATTACTGATACCACTGATTGCAATTATTTTGCCGCTGTGTTGTGTCGCAAGAATTTCAGCTTTGTATTTGTATGGTATATATGCACTGTACGTAAACGATTTCCAAAACACACATTTATGAAATACAGACTTACCTATTGCGCCACTGAATTGTATTCGATACCGAAAAACAAATGTAATCTTATGTTTCCATAAATTTGAATGTAGGAATCAACATTGTGAAAAACGTACGGTTGAAGGGCCACACGGAAATCAAAAATGTTCCGTTTGTGTTGTTGGTTGGAACATAGAACTTAATGAATCATAGAACAAATAGATGATAATTAAAATTCCAACAGCTACTATTTTTACAGTTTCACATATCACTCTTCCCAGAATATGCTTGACACTAGGCTTCAGAGATATCGCCCAACACAAAACAAAAAAAGTCCATTTGGAAACAAACTAGTTTTCCGTTTTGAAAAATGGCAACCATGACAGACATACATATTCATAAATCAGATGTGAATTTGTACATATGCATGAGGTATGCATGCTTTTCAACTGCACTATTTTTTCAGTGGTCGCTTTGTGTAGTACTTCTCCACTTTCTCGCAATTCCTCAAATGACCTTCCCGAAGATGGAATAGGTCACATCAATCTTACTAATTTATTACCTGACATGAGTAATTCAAAAGAGAACCTATACGTTACCGCTGTCAGGAAATGTGAGCGTCCGAAAAAAAATGCATTGACTAAAATTAAGAGATCAAATTTGAGCATGAAGATCATGACCGTATTCAAAACATACTAAAATACAACAGTCATATACGATGGCACTAGTTTCTGTAAAATGGAAATGGCATATCCTGGCGTGATGAAATGCTTGTCTTCATTGTGTGAAAAGGTTGTGGATCGCAATCAATGAAATCCGGATTTGATGCACATAGTTTGACACATAGCTACAAGCCTTAGTCGGATTATTTCCATTTCCCATTTGAATGAAGTTTTCCAAGACTGTTTACTAGAAACACTCCAATTATATTACAATAATGTATTCAAATTCTAAAAAAGTGCACCAGTCAAATAAAATAGTAATGTATTGGAGAAGAAAGAATGAAATAACGAAAGACGGCTCCGTCGGAATTGCATTATCGGCTATCTTGAGAAAGGCAAAATAGTAGTGCAACATTAGGAAGAACATATATACATATTCTGGATCAAGTCTTCATACATATACGCAAAATACATGTACGCACACATACTTCATACATGTACGAAAGAACTACAAAAGAACGGACGCAATAAGAAAGTTTCGATTCGTTAGGATAGTGCACCTGCTGGTTGCACTTCAGTCGTACCAGCAAAAATGCCAAATTGCACTTCGAATAGGTTTACCACCCGCTGAATATATCTGACCAACGCTATGGTTACTCTTTCCTTTTGGCAAATCGTAAATTTTCGTTTAAAGGACAAAGATTTTCATCGGAAAGGGGTAGCTATATTCCCAAACATAGCACGTCCCCAACTACAATTTTCTACGATTGGGATAAGAGCATCTTTTGAAGACATACATCGACTATAAGGGCGGTTATACATACATACACATTATACACAGACTGAATAAATGACAAATCGCGACTTCGAAATCCATCGTATGTCATTGTGCGAACAATATTAGAGCCTAGTTTGCAAGAAATAATTCGAATCCAGTGGAATCATGTAAGCTAATTTTTTGTTATAGGTATTTGAGTACCTAATAAGGGCGGAGGGAATGTCAAAATCTGTTTTTGTCATTTCTTTTTACAATAAATTCATGCACCTGCCGTGAAACCGTGTTTAGTAACGGGCAAATTACAGACAAATGAGCGAAAGTAAACACAAATAAATATTGATACTAATTAGTACGAATCAAAAAGCGTTGATACGGCGTCTCATGTGTCTATAGCTGCTCTCTCTCACCTCAACGTAATGAAATGTGGAAGCCGAGTTCCTTCGACTGAAAGGAGAGACTGTTGATCAATGATGATTGGCCATAGGCAGTTTCAAAGTCTGATAAAAATGTCATTGGTCTTTTCAGGAGAAAAGCTCTACGCTCGATCTTGACTTCTGTAACCACAAACTGTACGGGCTGAATAACAACACAAACCTAGCCAGGAAACAGCTTCCCAGAAATCGAGTTAGCTGAAAGAGTGAATTCCTATAAAAACTACATTCGGCGATATTTCTCAATAACGTATGTATGTCAGTTTCAATGTTCAGGGTTTGTATGTATACAACGAGTATTCGAAATTTGAATAGGAAAACAATGTTTGATATGTATTTCAAAAAATGTGCTCATTTTTATTGGTTTTGATCTGCTTAATATACTCTCCAAAATGAATGCCTTTCACGATTTCAGCTTTGCACGTAGAAAAAAATTAAAATTCTTCGCAGATAAGCCAATTTCGATCCATGATTTAGAAGCATTGTGCGTATTTGGTTTCTACCAACTAAATTCATATTTTATGTTTTATTTGAAATTAATAATTAAAGCCTTAATGACCAATTATTTATTTATTTGAATTGATACTTGAAAAAATATGCAGTTAGCTAATTAGCTCAAACATCAAATGTCTGTCTTCCTTGATGCGCTTAAGTCAAGTTTTTATTAATCCTGAATATATGTGATTCATGAGATTGCCAAATTCTTTTCCGATCGTGTCTCCCTTAACCTCTTAAGAAATCCTACGCCGCCAACATCAACTATTGATGACCAGTGCTGGACCTCTGATGTGCTGAGTTTCAATCCGCCACCACAACGAAAGCCCTGGTTTGACAACGAGTGTCGGCAAGCGAATGCAGCCAAGCAAGAAGCATACAAAGCGGCACTGCAAAGAAGGACAAGAGCTGCTCGGGAGCTCTACGAGCAGAAGAGGAGAGACAAACACCGGTTTCTCAGGAGAAAAAAGAAGGAGCATGAGAAGCGCGCGATCGGCAGAATCGAGGGATATTACTGCAGGAATGAGGTAAGGAAGTTTTACCAAAGGGTAAAATTAACCAGTCAAGGTTATAAAGTTCGAACCGAAGCCTGTAAGGATGATCAAGGGAACATCGTAGTAGAGTCACAGTCGATGCTGAGGATATGGAGAAACCATTTCTGCAGACTGTATAATGGAGACGAAGAACCAAATCCCGCTGTCAGGCAGAACGAACCATTCAACCCCAATGAAAGGGACGATGATGATCAACAATTCCGTCCACCCGACCCAGACGGAGTGAGGATTGCCATATCTAAACTGAAATCCAACAAAGCTGCGGGAGCTGACGGCTTACCCGACGAGCTTTTTAAAGCCGCAGGCAACGATTTGGTAAGGAGCATGCACCAACTCATCTGTAAAACATGGTCGGAGGAAAACATGCCCAATGAATGGAACCTCAGCATTGTTTGCCCGATCCATAAAAAAGGAGACCCTTTGATCTGCGCCAACTACAGAGGCATCAGTCTTCTAAGTATCGCATATAAAATCTTATCCGCCGTACTGTGTGAACGCCTAAAGCCATTCGTCAACAACCTGGTCGGTCCATACCAGTGTGGCTTTAGGCCAGGAAAATCCATCGAGCAAATATTCACACTGCGTCAGATTTTGGAGAAAACCCAGGAGCAACAAATCGATACCCACCACCTTTTCATCGATTTTAAGGCCGCGTATGATAGCATCTATAGAGACGAGCTATACAGAGCATTGTCTATGTCTCAATCTTTTAGAAGTCCGTCCAACTACTCGCATATGCCGACGATATTGACATTATCGGAAGAACGCAGCGTGATGTCAATGGCGCTTTTGTGGATATTGCAACGGAGGCCGCGAAGATGTGTTTAGCGGTAAACGAGGGTAAGACCAAGTATATGCTGTCAACGAGAAAGGACACCCAACACCGACGTCTCGGTCAGAACGTCACAGCAGACAGATATAACTTTGAGGTAGTCAAAAACTTTGTCCACCTAGGCACCGCTATCAATTCAGACAATGACACCAGCGCTGATATCAAACGAAGAATAAGTCTTGACAATCGCTGCTTCTTTGGGCTAAGAAAGCAATTGGTAAACAAAGCCCTCTCTCGAACAACCAAGGTAACGCTTTACAAGACCTTAATCGTCCCAGTCCTGCTATATGGCGCGGAGGCATGGACTTTGTCAAAAGCCGATGAAGCTGCTCTTGGTTGCTTCGAGAGGAAAATTCTTCGTGTGATTTTCGGTCCCGTCTGCATAGATGGTGAGTGGAGGAGGAGATATAATGACGAACTATACGGGTTGTTTAGTGATTTCGACTTAGCCAGAAGAGTGAAGATCCAACGATTGAGATGGCTAGGTCATTTGGAGCGGATGGAAACCAATGCTCCGGCCCGAAAAGTCTTCGAATCCACCCCCGAGGGACGGCGCAGTAGAGGAAGACCGCTACTCAGGTGGCGCACGCAAGTGGAAAGGGACCTCAACGAACTATGCGTGCGAAACTGGAGACAGCTAGCTAAAGATCGAGCTAGCTGGAGACGCTTGTTGGTTGAGGCCCAGGTCCACCTCGGACTGTAGCGCCACCTTAAGTAAGTAAGTAAGTATATGTGATTAATGTGGAGCTTAGCTACCACATGTTGGTAGCGTCATAATACCTCGTAGTAAAATATTATTATATTTTAAATATTTTGTGGGGGATAGGGTTCAGTTGGTTACCAAGTCTAACGTTAATAGCTAGCATGCTACTTTAATTTATGTGTGAAGGCTTTTCTGCCCAGAGATCTGATGCATCCAGATCTTAGTGTCGTTTAATGCAGAAATAATAATAATAGACAAAAATAACGTCATCACGCTGTTTTGCAAAGCCTGAAGTCAGATTTCCACGATTGTAATAAATGTTTGTTATGAAATATTATATTTACACTTAGAAAATTTCTTAAATTGTTCGCATTTTGATGAAATTGGTAGTGATTATTCTCATACATATGTACGTATACGTGTACAACAGAAATATTTTCTTCACCATCATGTTGCAAGTTACTCCCTCAATTAGTTTCATAACCCGCATTGTTAACCAAATGTGTGCACTTAAATCGCCCATAAATTTCACCCGTTTAAGTACTTCACGCTAATCTACCCAACCAGCTTACGTGACTCCTGTGAGAAAGAAGGATAAGAGGGAAAAATGTAAATCTCATACCACTTGCCTCAGAAAACTACCAACAAATATCTCAAGTTAAAAGAAAAAGGCATTCATCATACCCTTTGTCTTCTAGCGGCCTTTATATCATAACATAACGTTTTAAGTGTGTGTTTAAAAAAAAACTTGCAAGTTCAAAAATGCAGATATAATATATGCACTCTGAATGTTAGACTTGTGCACTTTGCACTTCCAAACACTTTAATGTTTAAAGCAAAGTCTCGATCTGGAAATGTATAAAGTGCTTTGACAGAGTATCCTTTGAAAACATCACAAATGCTCTAATTGTTTATCTTTGAGGTGTTTTAATAAAAAAAACGTAACACTGATAGAATCCTTTTTATCTCTTGCCGAAAACTGAACGAAGCTTTAAAAAGGTGATGACGGTAGCGTATAGGCCTGTCATGGGTTGGTATTGCATTTATTTCCCCAAATAAGCTACACAATGGTCAAAATTGATTAGAATTATCAAATAATGCTGGTAAAGTATATACCCGCGCTTCGAAGGCTCCGTGCCTTAAACAATTTTTGAAAGAATAAATTGTGAATATCAGGCGACGACTTCAAGAAATTCCTTAGTTCAAATTTCGTGGCAACATGCCAATATGTATACATAATAGTTTTGATCTTTACAACTACGCTCAAAACAACAAAACACGTATGTAAAGGAAGAGAAGAGGGAGTTGTGTGACAGATTGAAAACACCATATCAACAAAATTCAAAATCTATCTCAACTCTTAAAGTTCGGGAGTAAGACCCAAATATCCATTATCTTGGTCAACACTGTAAATAAAATGGTATCCAGGCCTAAAGCATATAATTCCAAGAGTTCAACGCTATTCAGTATCGTCAGAATACTGAAAAATCACAAGATTTGATGCACATACGTAATATATAACTTGAATCCATTCATTCACACAATCAATGTTAATCATCTTGTCTCGTAATATCCCACAATAATTACATTTTTTTACAAAGACTATAAGTGTCCTTATAAACCCTTCTGCTATTTCTTTACCCACATTTTTGCTTCTTAGGAATTTCTCTCTTTCGTTGATTATATTTTGTCTCTTAGCTACAAAATAAGAAATGCATTTTTCTGGCAGGATTTGGTTGAAAAGTCTCTGCGTATTTTCTACTTCATGTAGCCCGCTGCACACCGGGAATCCGCTGATCCATCTTTCACAATCAGATTGTGCAAATGAAAATTCTTGTGGTGGGATTAACATAATGTGCTTGGTGGTTTTTGTCTCATTTATGAATTTTCTGGTGGGTTTTGGTGATATATTTTACGTTTTCTCTCTCTTATTCTTATCTCTTTTCTTAATTTGTTTTTTTTCAAGAAGAACTATAGCTATATGGACGCAGCACACGTTATATAAAAAAATCGTTATTAATCATCTTGGCGAATGTAAGTGCTACCTATATTTCTACAAAATACTTGCGTGTAGTTAAACAACCATAAGTAAGGACATTTATGATAACTTACATAAAGGACTACAACCGATTCATAATAAAATATCTTAGTAAATACGATTGATACGACAAGGAAGCTTAGCTTTCAATAAATTATTTATAAGTGTATTGTTCATAAATTTGTGTGCTGCATGCTCACTCAACGTTGGTCTAAGAAATTAGGACCACAGCCATAAAAATTATATTAAAATCACCATGATTAGCGATTTAATTAAAGGAAGTGGGCTATAAAATAAGATACTTTAATTTGTACGAAGTAAGTTCAAGCCTATTTTAATTGATAGTGTACGGTATGATATGTAGATTTAATTACTAATCATTTTAGGTGGGTGTGTAGCACTATATCAAACGGCGGAATCAAAACATTATGCAGATATTGTTTATACATATTTAGATACAAGCAATGTATCCATCATTGATCATCAAATTTGTTTTATTCTCAAAGAAAATTATATGTACATATGTACTACATACATGCATACATATTATGTAGAATAATGTACACGCGATAACATGCTACACTTATGGACATATCTAGTTAAAAAATTCATAAATTCAACAATGGAACAAACTGTTTAGGACATTGAAATACTAGGCTCTGCATGCTTAAGAGAGGTAGATTTCCGTTACGCAGATACATAAAAGCAAATGAAGGATAAAAAACGAATATTATTATGAATATATTGTATGTTTTTATAGTGCGGAAGAGAGTAAATTTAAAATGCCTACGTGATAAAACCGAAAACAAATACGGGGACAAATCTGCTGGCATTAACAGAATCACCAAAAATCAATTTGTGGCAGTCATGCTGACAAAAAAAAAGTATGTATGTGTGCAATGAAATCAAAAACAAAAAGGAATGTCGAAGCAAATGGCCTTTCGAAGAATATAAATTGTTTGATTAATTAGATTAACTTTAAATACAATTTTTGAAGTCACAAATGGCTACGATTAACCTAAAAATAATGGATGATTTTTTTTTAAATTGTGAAATCCATGTGATATTTTCTTGTGTAACCGATCTTTACCCCACATCAGACTCAGAAATTGATACAAAAAGGAGAATTCCACAAGTTAAACTTGCTCTCGTCACTCCATAAAACTCTAGCCCATTGCTCTCACGTACAATGCCTGTGGAGTTCGCAAAATCTACCCATTTCTTTTTGTTGATTGCACGGAATGGTGGACGACTTGCAAACAGTTCTGACTCTTTTAGTCGTCGTCTAATGTCAAAATGGTTATTGACGTAGTCAGTAATTTCAACAGCTTAAGGGGATCTATTTTTTGTTTGTTTTATTAAAAGCAGAAATTATTGCTCCTTTGTATCCAGTAGACAGGTGGTTCTAATTATTGTATATTACAAGTGATTATTATAAGAATAATCTGTTTTATAGAACTTAGAAGACATATTCTCTATATACATCTGCACGAGACCAATTACAAACGGTCACTCAAAATCAAGGGCTTACACACAGTAAAGAAACAATTCATAAGGAAAAACAGATTGGTTACAAGAAATTAAGCAGTATGATTTGTGTTTTTGTAATAGTTTACATTTTTTTCGCCCGGTTCTGTATGTTTTGTGCCCTATACATTTTTATTTTGACCTCATATAATATTTCGATTAAATCTATTGTTTTCCACAAACAAAAAACGATGTGGTTTCAAAAAATGTACATATTTGGGTGAAAATCACAAATTATATTTTGTATGTACAATTGAAGCACTTACCTTTCTTTTTGATCTAGCCATCCGTTGATCCCTTGAATTTTCAGCCTCTCCAGGTGGACGTTTACCCCAAACTGCTATCGCAATTCGTGTGTATGTAAATATGAGTACACTCAGTGGTATTATAAATTGCAATGTCAATAATGCTATTGTATAGTAAAAATTCTGTTCATCAGATGGCCAATCTTCTTGACAAATATATCTGAAAAATTATCTTGAAAATTAAACAACATTTTTTTTGATGGTGTGCATACCTATCACATTGTACATGCCAATTGTGAGGTTGCGCTAATTTCGAAACAATTGGAATGGGAAAGGCAGTCATCAGTGCTATCAACCAGACACCAGCTATTATACATTTAGCGTATCTAAAACGAAAATGACAAATTAATTTGCTCTGGCAAATACAATTAACTTTTATATGAGAGTTAAGTTTCATTAAAATAATACAAGTAAAATAAATCAAAACCGTCTTTACTGCTTTACTTATAGTCGTAGATATAGCAGTTTTATTAGGAGAGTTTGCTAAAAGTGTGTCGATTGGAAAACAAGTTTAGGTCGCTCTTTTTATGGTATGGTTTTATTAATGAAATCGTTCGACCAAAAACCCGTCAGCTATAACTTTAAATCGGAACTTTGAATGCCTTTGAGCCACACAATTCTCTTGTGAGATATTTACATAAACCTGCTTTATTTCAATTATTTCGAGCCTTTTGATATATGTATGTTCGTCTTTAATTGTCTTTAGTATATCTACTTGCATTTATTGCGAACATTACTGATCCATTATAATTAGCCAAATCATATCATAAGTGTCTTGCTTTTGCCTGATCAAACCCTCTTTATACAAATCTCAACCATACATCAACAAATTCTGGAAAATAAAGAAATCAATTACGACTCGTCAAAAATATATGATGTGTTAATATAACTATTGAAAAGTGGCTTCCCGCAAATGAGTACATTATGGCAAATCATCAATCATAGATCGCCTATGGAGCTTGTTGGATTTTTGTGCCCGCAAAGTAAATAACAATATTCAAGATGTATGTAGATTAATCTTCGATACATATTTATGAACATATGTATGTCAACATTAATTCTTTTTTATGTTTTTATGGAAACCGCTGTTAAACGGCTTTCAATAGGTTCTGGAGGATTTTGACAGTTCATTGCAAAGGAACGCGCCTAAGTTTTTACCGGATGACAGATACGTCAATAATTCAAATTGCCGAACTGGGAACGATGACAATCAAGACAAGGTCCATCAAGTGACAACCCATACACATAAAGTTACTGTTTGGTGTAGATTGCGGACCGTTGTCACCATCAGTACGTATACGAAAACGACAATGGCATTGCCATAACCATCAGCGGAGAGCCGAATCGTTGCTATGATAACCAATTTCATTTGTCTATGGGTAATTTTATGAACGACGTGTGGTCCCAAAACCAGCCCCGGCGTTTCGAACCCAAAACTGTAAAAGAAATCATATACATAATAGACATACTTGACGAACGATTTGATTATGATTATATGATTATCTGACGCGGCTCAGACCGTGCTCAGACTTTTTTTCTAATAAGGTGTGCTTAAAGTCAACGTTCAAATTCAAGTTGATTCATTAAACATAATATACATATGTATAACATCTTCAAAATCCACAAACGATAATAGGCCGTTTCTTATCCTATAAACATAGTTCAAGCCATGCTCGTGGGGTGTGGATTACTGATTTGAGCTTAGTAATGTATATTTCGACACACATCTTTTATCCATGACTACTGACAGATTCGCCGAACATTTTCATTTATTTCGCGTTAAAACATGTTGTATTTGCGGGCAGACTCGTAATAAAAGTGATAATCTTGAAACCGAAGACAAAAAACGGTCTGGCCAAACGAAAAAGATCAAAGACGAATATTTGGGGTCATTACTCATTGAAGACTTACGCCAACGCTTGGATAATTATTGAGAGCCACCGTAATCGTAATCTTTTAATTTAAACTTAACTACTTATGAGATGAACATATTTATGAATCGACAAACTATATAGATGCTCAAGGAATTTGTATTTGGGCTTAGGGTACTTACTTTTAAGCACACGTTAAACAAGCAATGAACGTGAAGTATCAGAAAAAAAAATTAATATGAACTCGTGTGTTGAGCTAATCTTGTCTTTCACCGGATATGAATTTCCATGAACTGATAATATTGACTAAAGTTTGTATAAAGGAATAAAGTCTTGTGCGAAGAGAACATGTACTTATAGGAAACATGAAAAAATGCAATACTAACCCTTTCCAAACACAAGGATAAAAATGAAAGCATCCACTTCTTGTATCTCAAATGGTGTTGTACCTTCAATCTAATAATGCGCTACCCCAGATTTCCACAATTGTCAATGTTTGGCATTTACATCGCAAATGGTTATTAAAATTCTCATGTATAAATTTAAATATGAATTTCCATGTCAAAATGTGACCGCAAGGTCATTAAATGGAGTACATCCAGCAGTTTCATGCTTTTCATACAAAATTGCATCTGCTGCAAGAGAAAACTTACTGTACATGCATTCAAATGTATGAATTCAGTAAAATGACGACAGTGACTTATATTTGACAACCCTACACATTTGTAAGAACTTAGAATATTTGCTAGCCAACACAATCCAATTTACGAACACGACTTCGAAGGTGCTCTCATTCAAAGTATATACGAGTGCAAAGGGAAAGTTGACATCATCAAGTTAATGAAAATACATAGGAAAATGGAAAGAGAAGATTACTTTAGGGCGGTCATTTGATACTGAAAAGAAGTGAAACTGTTAAAAGTAGTTTTAAAGCACCATTAAACGTTTTTATTCCAAGTGCTAAATGGGGTGGCATGCTAATTTATTTACTTTGGTATTTGATACTTTTAAGTCCACCTATTACTGAAATTCAATTAAGATTTATCATAAGGACCCTGTGAAGAAGATACATATACCCTACATACAATGTGTGCTGTGCACACTTTCATTGGATAGCTAATTTATTTTTATCACAATGTATTTTATTGCTGCTAAGTTTTACATCACTTAGTGGAGACGTTAAGGTGAGAATGAGAGTGTTCCATTCAAGCCTGATAATTTTATTTTATTTGTGCATGCAAAGAAAATTGTAATACGCAATTGAGCTTAAGTTTTGCCTGTGCACGTTTTAGAACGTGTTAGTACGACCAATTCTATACTAAAATGTTTGAATATTTAGATGATTCTGGAATGCTATCTCCTAAACGAATTCAGGATGAAATTTTATAGAGGAACCCCATATGCTTTGTATTAATAATAAATGTGTAATTGCGGAGCGTTATTCTACAGCAACCACTTGTGTTTTCCGTGTTATTTTTATATCACGAGTGAATGGGACCTACAATCTTATACCGATTCCGAACGGCACAAGAAATTAAAAGTAACGAACTGGAATTTGAATTGTATCATATAGGTATAAACAATCTTAACATTATTTGGTTTTAAATGTTAAGAGATTTGTAAGGTCTTATGTAAGTTTTGTGTGAACTTTTTGACACACTAAGAATTTGTGTGTTCTTTGCCACAACCACATATTGAATAGATCTGTAAATGCTACAGCTTAGCGATAACGGTAAAGAAATTAACAGCTGTTCAGCAACTTATCTGAGACAATAGTGCACACCAAAAATACGGCATCGTAATACGATTTGCGGCATGCTACTAAGCTTGTGTTTCTTAGCTAAAAGAATATTTATCTTCAGCGGTTGAAATTTGTTTTACATTTTTCGGATTTAGGTATTCTACGTTATTCTTTTTCAATATTTATTTACTATCGTAGAAACGGCATATCAAAACTAAAAGCCAAGTGAATCCAACAGATAGTTTCGTCAGGTGAGGTCTGCTGGTTGAGGCGTATATCAAAACCCCATCACCAAAATTTCACTTTGTTAAAACCAAGGCAAATGGCAAGCAAATTATGACCTACATCCAATTTTTTTTCACAGTCCATATCCATTAATATATTACGCGCTTTTTAAAGTAGGGAGATATTATGTATGATTTTCCGACAATATGTAAAAGATGGCTAAAAAAATAAATTTAAATGAAATGCACAGAAGTTGAATGCATGAACAAATAATACAAACAAAAAATGATTATGATTATTATTATAATATTATTATATTAAAATATTATTATGAATCACTTTATAAAAAAAAAGCAATTCAATATATTAATATATCAATGTTTTAAATTCATATATACCTTTTTGTTATCCTTGGTCGTAGCGGCCACATTATCGCAATATAACGATCTACACTTATAGCAACTAGCGTATATGCGCTGACTAACACAGAAACTGCTTGAGAATAATTCACCAAATGACAAAGGACTATTCCAAATGGCCAATAATTTAAAATTAATATTGTTACAAATGAAAAAGGGACACAGAATAATGACATTAGTATATCTCCCACAGCTAAATTAGCAATGAAATAATTTGTCACAGTTCGCATTCTTGGCGTTGATTGTACAATGTAGCAAACTGTTCCATTCCCCAGTAGTGCAAATATAAAAATGGATATATACAAGAGATATACAATGGACTTGAAGTAACCACTTGACCAGCCTGCCAAGTCGTCATTACTGACGTCGTTACTGTCACAGGAAAAGTTTTCAAAACGCGCCTCATCGTAATTATCATAAACAGTACCGTTTTTGAAATGAGTTCTGTGATAGCTATCATTAGCCAAATGAAGAGGGCTGCTTTCATCTTGATATTTCGAATAATTTAAGTTTATTAGAGCATTATAATAGAAGGGCGACTCATTTTCACCGATTAAAAAGTGATTCGATTTCGCACTTTCCGTCAAAGTTATTTCCATTTTCTTTCGTTACTTTTCTTAGTATTTTGCATTTATTTTTGTCTGTCTCTTTTTGTAATCATAATAAAACGCATCCCCCTTTGTTTTGAAGTTGCTCAAGCTGAATCCATTTTATTATGATGGAGTATCTGAAAGACAAGAATATACATAATATATTAAAATTGTTTAATTTTGAGATTTTAAATCTAACAACTACGAAGTATTAACTGTATATACTCGTACATTCGCAGATATGCTCATGTGCTTAACATATTACTAATGATTCGTCATTTGCATGCAAAATTTGTATGTTTGTAGAAGGTAAAGGAGTTCATCTAAGCATTAGTGCAAATCTTGTGCCGATGTACGAAGGCCACCTGTTGCAAATGACAAGTTCACTCAATCAAGTTCAAGTTCTAAACATGTTTGCCTTAGACAACCGAATGGAAGCCATACACTTGAAGTAAACTATAATTTCAGTAAAAGGAACGAAAACGGGTGATTGCCCTGAACTCAAATGTTGCAAGTTATTTTTTGAGAAAACACATCTACAGGTTGTCTATATTTGTATGTGGAATATAAAAATATAAATTGATCGAACAATTCAATGAAGTAGATACTAATTTCTAGTGTAGTGTGTAGTGTATAAGGAAGTGGTTGGCTGTCGGTTTTATAAAGTCCACCGTAGTCTAAAGGCTTCAATAAGGAAAACGAGTTTTTATGAAATGTGCATTTGATCGAATGACAAAAACTAACTTTAAAAATTATATTTCTTGTTCCATTGTGATTCGCCAAAACCTACACAACAAAAATACACATCAAATTACACAGATCTTCGTAAGGGCGGTAAATAATTTAATACAATTTTCTTTTGGAAGCACCTCAATGTATGTACATATGTAGATTGTCGACAATGAAATAACAATTCCACTTACATTATTGAATAAACCCCATTGGCTAGTATAAAATTAAATTAACTAGCTTATTTTAATATTTATGCTGATAACATTGCTTTATATAGCAAGAGCTATTCTGGAGGACAATCCACGACTACGGTGGACTTTATAATTTACAGAGGAAAATTAAAGGAAAAGGAAAAGAAAGACATTGTTGATTATTGTTGGCATATATACCATTTCCTGTCCAGAAAAGGAGATTGGATTTTTTCTGTACAAAAAACATGTTTTATTCTATTGCGACCCCTGGAAATGTCAGGTTAGGTTAGGTAGGTGGGCTGCCAGCGAAATCGCCAGCATACTTATACCATGTTGGTCCATTGTGATACCCATAGTCAAACTACTACCACTGATCGACAACTCCAGTGATGGGCCTCATTATTTGCTCCTAAAGGCAATTATTAACAACTGCACCGTATTAACATTGTTTTCACTGGGTTTCGAACGGCATGCACTCAACCAACTGCGCCATCCAGCTGTAAAATGTTACACACTTTTTTATTGCGGACAATTTGAGATATCGAGGGGACACACAATTTTAATATAAGATAAAAACGATTTTCGGCAAATTCATTATAGAACAAAATTCGTCAATTAAGATGTGTGTACATACATTGTCAGTAACACGCATGTTCCATCAAAGGAGTCGCGGGGTAAAGCACGCACGAGAAATCTCCAGGCCACTCGATCATCCATCGATTCTAACTCATCAGACGGTATAAACAAGCGCAACGAGACGACTTTTTTAACTTGGTCGAACCACCCCAGTTCAGGTCTGCCAAGCGGTCGCCTAGTCGTGGTGACGGAAACATTTATGAACCATGAAAGCATAGCCCTTTCCGTTTGAAGAAGCAGCTCACTGCCGTGTTTCTCACCAAATCACGGCGAGGAAATCTTATCTCGGCAGCTTGTATTCGCAATATTATTCTTTCGGTCATTACCCAAATTTCACGAGCGTAGGTGCGAATTTTAACAAATTCTCTATTAAAAACCTCTAACTTGGCATTGAGACCAAGGTCAGCCGTCCTAAATTTTAAAAATTAACATTTAACTAAATTCTGAAAATATTCGACGAGCTCCATAACAATTTACATTTGTCACCTGTAATAACTTGGACGGAAATGTAAAGAACTACTTAATGTATTTGAATTGCTACGCGGTAGGGCTTGTACACCAAATGAGTTTCCCGCAAAAATATTGCTGTACAATTTGCGGGTCAAGATCCATATTGCTGAATGTACCACTACCAGGCCAGCCAATTAATTTTTCTCGTTGGTAGAGACAGCAGTTTCTATTGAACATTCCCTTTATATTTATTATATTCCCAATATAAGGGAATGTTCTATTGAAACATCTGCCAACTGTCAACAATTAATCAATTTAGCCAGCTAAATAAATATGATCTTCATTGGCACATCTACAGAATGTCTTAAGAAATGTCCAAGCGAAATTTTTGCTTTTGGTATTTTATATACACCTTACCAATTTATTCAGATCCCTTCTCTTTAAAAACCGTGTAACAGTTCTCATCATGTTCACAATGAATCGGTAAATTCCAAATCAAAGGATGTCTTCTACTTTGGCACTTTTTATGTAAATAAGGTAGTGAAATTATTGCCTAGAAAACATAAAATGTCTGAGGTTTGTCATCCTGAATCAGAACAAAATCCATGCAACCATTTCTTGCCAAAACAATGGCATGGTAATCCCGCCAGAAACATTTGTTCAATACAAAAATCCAAGCGCTTTATTCAACCACCGACACAGTTAAGTTTTGGGTACTAAATAAAAACGATTTTTGTAGCCAACAGTCTATACAAAATTGTGCACAGGGCGTCATTCACATGTCCGAAAGTTCAATTCTCTTGCAAATCTATAAATTACACATTCAATTTTGATTCAAAAAAGGGAGTGCAACTTTTTCCGCCTCGTCACATCGATTGACCTATCATTCGCTTGAATCGAGGCGAAACACGAAATGAGAATTTTGATTATCACGTTTGGACTGAGTGTGATTGAGATGAAAAAAAACCAAAAGGAAATAGTAAATAGATTTCTATTAATGGTTATTTGGTTTGATAAGTAAGGATGAGTTGATTCGAAGAACCGTCGTCGAATACTGGAATATAAAACGAGTATATAGAGATGTATGTGTAGGATATACCATCCATTTGAATTTTAGTACATGAGATGTTAAATTATCTATTAAAGCAGTTTTGTTGACAGAGTTATTTATTTCATTTTTCTTTCAATTTTCAATTATTTTCATTCAATAACCGATGAATTCAAGTTGTTTTGGTTGGTTTCTAGTCTGAATAAACTCTAATGTTCCCCAAAACTGTATTTTGGGGAACGGACTGTTACTTTTACTCAAATTCACTCCATCGCCGATTGCAGTACTTTTGTTTTTTATATTCGTTCCAAGACTCATAACATTTCTTTTCGAGGAGGAAACTGGAAAGGTAACGTATGTTAAGCACATTAAATTACATACTGACATAATTATCAATTGAGGTAAAAACAGTAATTTGGATTTTAATGCTTCTAAAACTAAATGTTGCCCGCTTTCACTTAAGCGAAAAATCAGCCCTTAACCTCGAGTAATTATTGTTACGATGACACCAGAATATCCACCCTTAATATGTAATCAATATCACAATTCGTTGGAATGTGAGGATCAAGTTGCACACCACCACACCATTTTATCGTGAAGCTTCCACCGTGTAAGATTCGATAAATGAAATTAATGGCAATGAAATGTTAATTTAACTCAATATCTGGTCCCACGGTATACTCGTCTTAAAGCGCTGAGCGTCTGGCTGTTCGTACACTTTTTGAACTATAGCGTGTTAACTTATATACGACACTACCTACTTAGATTATAGTGTGATTATGTTTGGTGAAGTTTAATACAAAATTATATTTATATTTAATTATATTATAATTAGGTATAAGGTAAAAGTTCTGTATCGACGAACTTGATTTTCAAGACTTCTGTACTCTGCAGACAAGGACAGCAGAGACGTATGATTGTTTTGAAAACACTTGACTTTCGTAGTTTGGGAAATACCCGTTCTTTCAAATTACTAAATTTAAAAAAAAAACTAATGCTGTTACATTTTCTTTATTTAGGACTGATAGCAGTCAGCAAGTACCATAAATGTGTAGTCATATACCAGGAATAATAACTCTGTAAAACATTTTAATGAAATCATTTCGCTTAAGCCACTTACTAATGTGAACATGAGTGGCGTCTGTGACAATCTTATAACAGGCTTAATCTGTATAAACGACGCGCTCAGAACCGGATCACAGGGACAGACGCACTTAATGTCTTTTTTCCCTCTTTTGAAGATACAGGTCATATTTTCATTCGACAATCTTCAACCAACTGGACTTCCAATATAAACATATCGATAACACGATACTAAGTTATTATCTTATTAAGCCCTTTGAAACGCCGATACCGGAAAGGGACTCATGCGCGAGAGTTTCCTCCCTTCCAGGATCTGTCCAAACGTGTTTATTGATAGGTCCGATACGAAGAGAACATGGGCAGGTGTGTCTTCTCCAAGACATTGCAGCGTCATCGCATGTTCAGCTGTTTTTTTTACAATTTTTTAACAATATCAGCTCGTGAAATTTTCTTTAAGTTCATTAAGGCATTGCAAATGCTTATTATGCTTACTACCTTGGCCGACGACCTGCGGAAGGGAAGAGCTACCGGCACTCTATTTCCAGATATCGGGACCAAGTTGTCTTACCTCGGCAATGACATGGTCTTTATAACTGAGGTTCGTTATTCCACTTCTCTAACATGGACGCTCGGATTCGAAGTACTTCTTAGCTGGAGCATTGGTGTATGTGCTCGATCTGGCCAATGCCAAAGCAATCAATGAATTTGCTCCCCGGACTATCTTTGCACAGCCCGTAGTCTTCCATTCACTCCCTCAAACCACTACTCAGAGTTTTAGTTTTTAAATGGATCAAGAATCAGCTGCACTACTTTCCTTGTCGTGGGCTCGAACCTTTATAGCAGGACTGACAAAATAAAAGTTTTATAGACTTTGTTTCGACAAACCGAAATTGAACCGGTTGCAAAAGGTGATTTTACTTCAGATCATCTCGAAATTCCAACTGTAAGGCATTGCAAATAGTGTCGAATTATTAATGAGACAGACGCACAGTCTGTACCGGCTCAGATGTAAGATTTAATACCTACACCAGCTGAATGAAGGCCACGACTTGCCAAATGCCGAAGATGATCTCGGAAAAAATGGAAGCATAAACGCCCCCAGAATTTTCTATCCGTAAATATAATGAAAGAGACATAGAATAATTACTACAGGGCTTCGTCATTTGGGAGAGGCAACCTTGTGCGCTCAAAGTGCAGACGAGTGTGAGAACTGAGAATGAAGAATTGATAGACAGCATTCCGCTAAGCTACCCCAACCTACGGTCGGCCTGTTATCTACTTAAACGAAATAATTATCACCAGTATTCTCAACTACGGTGCATATTTTCTATTCCCTAATCTTGGGAATATTTATATGTTCCATAAAATGTTCCACAGGAAATCATTTCCCAGTGACAATGAACGCTCATGTTAAATTCCGTAACGATATTACTTAAATACAACTACTATCTACCAGATTTCCATATTCTCTAATCAGTTAAATGAAAAGCTATTTCCGTTTAACAAAAGTAAACCAGAGGAAACACAAAGCTTCCGTTTTAGATACCTATAACGCTATACATGTGCGTGAGTGTGCTTGACGGCTTTAAAAAAATCCTAATTAACACTGCAAAGAATAAATTAAGCTTCGTTCAAAACGGGCTCTCCATCGGTACTTCTCTGCAGCTTTGCCTTCGAGTGATATATTCGTTAAAAGTTCCTGTGGGATTGTAACTGGTTTATATGAAAGTATCTGAAAAGTCCGCAGCAATTTGTGATGACAGAAATAAAATAAAGCGAATGAGATTTCAATATGAAAATATTTTTGTAATCTATTCGAATTCTACAACGAATGAATGCCTGAGTTATTTTTTTAAATCAAAATAAGTATATTTAGCGTATTAATGACGAACATATCGGTATCATTTGAAGTGAATTATAGTGCCAAAGAACCGAAGACTTTTTCGTTTTATATTGAAGGCTAATACTAATGCATTTCAGCAACTCTATTTACGTTTTCTTCAAAAGTGGAGTTAGAGAGCCCTTGAAAAATAGAGGTAAGGCTAGCGCAGCCATCTGTTTGTGTTTGCCCGGACATGTAATCTTTTTGGCCCGTGCGGGGAACAGTCTGGATAGTTTTTCTAAATTGTCCGGGTTTGTCCGGCGTTTTTTCATAATTTACCAATTAAAGTACTTGCCTAATATTTACTATTTATCGTCTACTTAAATCAATCATGGCTTACTCCAGTTAAAGAAACAAACAGAGCCATTAATTGAGGAAATGAAATGAACGAAGCTTTTGAGCTGTCAAAAGACGGTCGACTTCTAAATCCCTTGCGGATTTTCTAACATTTTCACCGACACGGGGCACGAGAATATGTGTGAGCTTCTCCGAACAGCTGATTGTCATCTCCTCCAAGCTTTCAGGTGAATTATTTAACGGTCGTCACGGCAACCACAATATCGTGCAATGCGTAAGCTAATAATATATGTACGAGTATGTAGCTCAATGCAAATTCTAAGATTCAAATCAGATTTCAATTTTTTGTTACCGCGAAAAATAGGGGAAGCTGCACAAAGAATTTAAGGTTGGAATTTAAGGTTGGAAGGTTGGACTCACGAATTCTAACCGTAAACAATATTCTTATACATTTAGGGTATAAGACATCGACATCAAATATGAACAAAAATAACTATCGGTAAATGTAAGATAATATGTATGTTTATCTAATTTTGTTTGACTACTGTGTACTATAAGAACTACTGTTGCTGCATTATACCTACCAAGGTTGCGAGGTTTTAATCAACATTGATAATTAGTTTTAGATCGTGCATTGGTCTAGTTTCAAGATAGATATATAGGATAGGATAGGAATGTGGGTAGACGTGCGGAAGCACGTCTCACTTAGGTCCGTGTGGACCCATTGTATTGCCCATAGGGGGAAGAGTTCCTCCTTGTACCCTAATCACACTCAACGAGACGTTGTATTCGCTGTTGACCTCTCGTCGTCTAGCCAGCCCGACAACCTAATGAACCTGAAAAAGTTAGATAGTCTGATGTTATGGATTTCTGTAGGTCATGGAAGAAGAATTCTCCCATGGTCCTGAAGGCTGAGGCTTGGGCAGTAGCAGAGATAGTGAGGAGTATCCTCTCTTTCTTCCACATCGCCGCATCCTCTGCATATGTAGTCATGGGATAGTCCCATTTTAGTTTCATGGTATTTCAGATGGTTATAACCCGTTAGAGCTCCGACTACCATCCTCAGTAGGCTTTTGCCACACTGGAGGAGTTTGTCGGTTTTAGTTATATTAATATCGGGCCATAGCATCTTGGTAGTCTTACAGGTGGTAAGGTTGAACCACCTGTTTCTAGCTATTTCTAGAATTTTATCATCCACCTTCTTCCTGACATCTGCCAGTGGTGGTTGAATCAATTCAATTGCCTGGGATGGGTCTTTTTCGGCCCCTTTTCTGGCAAGTTCATCAGCTGCCTCGTTGCCGGCTATGTCCTTGTGACCTGGGACCCAGCATAGAGTTATTGTGTGTTGCACACTTAGAGTTTTGAGCTCCTCGCGACAGCTCGCGACCAGCTTGGACTTGATTTCTTTCGCCGAAATTGCTTTGATGGCCGCTTGACTGTCAATTAGAATGGTAATATGAGCCGGTGGTATTTCCAACATTGTTATCATTCTGGCCGCTTCTTTGACTGCCAGGACCTCCGCTTGAAAGACGCTGCCATAATCAGGGATCCTGATAGAGCAGCGTATGTTTAACAATTCGGAGAAAATGCCCGCACCTGTGCCTGTTTCCATCTTCGATCCATCAGTGTATACTTGGATGCTCGAATTTTTGATGGGTTCTTTTGTGGTCCACTCATCCCTCGTCGGGAAATAGCATTTGAAGGGTATTTCAAAGTCGAGGAAAGGTAGTGTATAGTCACTTTCGGACTGTTCTATTTGTAGCCTTTTCAGTATACTAGCATGACCAGTGGTGCTTGACAGCCAGCATTTTAATTGAATGCTTCTAATGGCACTTTTAGCAGCGTTAGCTTGCATGTAAAGGTCAAGTGGGAGAAGGTTTAGTAGTACCTCCAAGCGGTTGGGGTAGTGGAGATAGCGCCTGTAACTCCAAGACATGCTAGTCTCTGTATTCTAGTAAGCAGTCTGAGATTGGTGGATTTCAGTGCGGCTTGCCACCATACCACGCTGCCGTATGTCAAGATTGGCCTTACAATCACTGTGTACATCCACAGAATTGTCTTGGGGTTCGGACCCCATTTTTTGCCGAATATCCTGTTGCTCAGGTATAGGGCACAAGCTGCCTTCTTGACTCTTTCCATTAGGTTGAGTTTCCCAGTTAGTTTCTTGTCTAGGATGATCCCTAGGTATTTCGCGCTATCCGCCAGATTGAGGGTCGTGCCTTCAATTGTTGGGGGGTTATTGTGTGGAATGACCCTTTTGTTGGTGAATAGTACCAACTCAGTTTTTTGAGGGTTGATTCCTAGACCACAGGATTTCGCCCATATTAGGAGGGTTCTCATTGCGTCCTCGATTAGCTCGCTAAGAGTCGGGAGAAATTTACCGCAAGCTATAATCACTACGTCATCAGCGTAGGCAATTGCTCTGGTTCCCGTTAGTCTAAGCTTCTTCTACTTCAGTAATTACTAGTACCCATATTAGAGGGGATATAACCCCTCCTTGAGGAGTTCCTCTTGCAGCTGCAACTTTAATTGTGGAGTCTCCTAAGGTAGCATTAATGATTCTCTTGCTGAGCAGACTTACTATCACTGTAGTAAGTGATTGCTCAACTTTGGCTTTTTCAAGGGCGGACTTAATTGTTGTGGTCTCTACATTATTGAAGGCTCCCTCTATGTCTAGGAAAGCAGCGAGTGCATATTCCTTGGCATATAGGGACTTTTCAATCACACTAACCACTTCGTGTAGTGCGGTTTCTACGCCTTTGCCCTTCATATACGCATGCTGTGCCCTTGAGATGGTATTTTGCGGGAAGCTACTGCGGATGTAGATATTGAGGAGCTTTTCGAACGTCTTCAAGACGAAGGAAGTAAGGCTTATAGGTCTGTAATCTTTCGCCGTGCAGTGACTGGTCTTGCCGGCTTTGGGAATAAACACTACTTTTACTTCTCTCCATGCAGCCGGAATATACACATAGATCAGGCTACTGTGGAATAGCTTTTCCAGTATAGGAGTAATAATGTCTTTTGTCGTTTGCAGCATGATGGGAATAATTCCATCGACTCCCGGTGATTTATACGAATCAAAGGAATCGACAGCCCATCCGATTCAACTTGCGCTGACATATTGCGCGGAACGTTGCTGTCACTAACTGGGATCTCTACAGCTGTCGAGAGTCCACTTTGCGAGCTGCCCGGGAAATGAGTTTCCATAAGAAGTCGCAATGTGTCATACGATGACTGAGTCCAGTTACCTTCATTGTCCTTGATATAACCCGGAATCGTGGGGCTTTTTGAAAGAAGCTTCCTTAGTCTGGCCGTTTCCGAGGTTTTTACAATATCATTGCAGAAGGATCGCCAGGAGTCTCTTTTGGCTATAGCTACAGCTTTTTTAAAATTCCTGAGGCTATCCTTATAGGCCGTCCAATCATTAACTGACCTGGAGGCTTTAGCTGCATTGAATAGGTTTCTTGATTTTTTCCTTAGAACTAGGAGGTCTTTACACCACCATGAGGGGGATTTCTTATTTGTTGATGTTCTTAGAGGACAGGCTTTCTCGTAGGATACTCGGAAGAATGAGGAGAGATCGTTTGCCATGAACTCTAGGTCATCAACGCTACTGATTGATATCTGTGATAGGTGTTTAGTGAGTTTCCTGACTTCACACCTAAATCTACCCCAGTCAGTGTTCTTGGGGTGTCTGAATTTACTGGGCTTTGGTCCTACAGTGTTAACCGTGAAGGTTATGATTCTGTGATGCGAGAACGAGGGGGCACCTGACAATTTCCAGTGGCTAGCTGAGAGAGTGTTGGATTTGATACTCAGAGTCAGGTCGATAACCTCTTGCCTATTGCTGGTCACGAAGGTGGGTTCGTCACCAATGTTCTCGATACTAAGGTTATTGGTCCATACCGTTCTCAGTGTGTTCACCCATCTCTATAATTTCCCAGTCCTGACTGTGCAGGTCTATAACAGAAGTAGCTTGTATTTAGTCTTCATTTAATTTAATTCTCCATTTGTTTAAGTTAAAATATTCTCAATCCAAAATCAAGATTCCTCTCAATGTCTAGAGCGAATTCGTGAGAAGAGAATATCGCCGTATCGTCAGCAAGTGTAGCTAAATCACAGTTGGGCAATGAGGGCAAATCAGACGTGTACAAGTTATATAAAACGGGGGCAAGGACTGCGATCTGGGGAGCACCAGTGTGAAAGTGGATAATATAGGAGACAATAATGATGTCGTACGTGCACTTTAAAACTACGATTTGACAAGAAACAACGGACAATTTTACATGATAATACTTAAAACTTTGAAAATAACTATTATGATCATAAAACTCTCTTTGCAAAGAGTCTATGATTTAAATTTGATCGCGAAGATAGCTGAACAGCATGGGGATTTTGTGCACCCTGAATTCACCAAGTCCGGACGATTTGTAGGGTTGCAGTGCTTTTACATGTTCCGATTATAAAATTTCGATAATAAACGCTATTATATGCTAAATTATAATTCTGTGTAGGAAACAATACACACCTAAAATATAATAAATATAATAGGTGTGTTTTCAATTTGCATGTAAAATACACTATAAACAAATCTAATATCCGCTTAAGTTACCCAATATATTTATCGCTGCTTGTGAAATAAGCGTGGATAAAAGCAATGTTTCCAATCATTATTTTCTGTATGTTATCGATAATTTATAATGAAACGTCATAAAATGCATCCAAGAGTTCAGTCATTTGACACAGAAAAACAATTTGAAAATTACGAAGGCATGGAACAAAGATGTGAAAGCCAGGCCAATACCAATACCAGCAATACCAGCAATACCAGCAATACCACAATCATCATCATGTTACACACCTTCAGCATCACCACCAACATAACACAATTTTTTAACAGCTGATTGAGACAAATGTCATTAATGTCGACAATTCCGCCAAGATTTTATGATCAATTATTAAGTGGCGATGATCGTTTTTACGCGTGCAAAAAACCTACCTATTGTCTTTTCCATTCAGATGGTTAACATGCATCCAATATCAAACGCTGAGATCACAAGTATAAACAGATCAAGGAAAATACAAGAGCAGGTATAGCAAGAAAACAGTCGGAATCCGATACCCATGCTGACGCAGGCTACCTAAATTTGTTGCCCCCTTTACCAACACATCTTCAAGTCGGTCCGACGAATTTTAACAAGTGAAAAGGTGTCTTACCAGTAATTTATTTTCAATACCCAGTTGACAAACAGCTGGACACCGTATAAATAACGATCCTAAAAAAAAAATGTTGGGTGCATCACTATAATGGAAAATATGAAGAATATAAGACACTCCTACTAAAATAAACTGTTCTCGGTCTTATGCAACGTTGGATTGAATTTGAGAACTAGAGAATACATGCCAATCAGCGCCCATGTATATACTACAGGTCAAACGCATTCCCCCAATATGCAGATAGTGTCTGTGATTTCTACATTATTTCGTATCATTAAACATCCTAGCATATAATTCAATTCATAGTGGTCTTCATTAACTATGCAAGTTGGATGACATTTAAATTCAGCTTGTCTGATTATTCCAGCATCTTCCAAATGCAAATAATGGCGATTTAGGATGCACTAACTTGGCAAAAAGACAATGAGGTGTCTAACATGGATGGTATAATTTAGTTGCAATGAATCACCTTATCTGAGTAACGAGGCATAGTGAATTTCTGGGAAATTACGAAGCCAATGAAATCAACAGGTACCTTCACTGCATTGCGATGCAGTATGTGGTAGATAATATTCATGTTAGAAACCATCCAAATAGGTCTTACCAAAATGAACACCGACGCACAAGCTGGAACATAAATAACGTAACTGCTCAGTGGAACTTATCTCTCCACCCTTATGGCTTATGGTCGCACCTTCGAATAGTATTCTGTCAATAAATTGTGAATTACTCAAAAATTATTTATTCGAGAAAGAATCTTAGGTTATGAATTAGACCACTGCACAGGGTACATACATATATACCTTCATCATCAAATAGTTTTAATTCATCGGCACGCAGTTCTGCAATTCCCTCTGTTTTAGGGAAAATTCAATATGATGAGTGCAATTATCACTCATCATATTGAATTGAAACACCATTATTTTTCATTGTATTTTAAATTGTATTTTAATTATAGACTCAATACATTTTTTTTCTTCAACTTTGATAGTTATACTCGCTTTCGGGTTCCTTATTAATATTTTTTGAGGAAAGTAAGAGATTACAGTTATTCGTCGAATACCATGTAGTATTACTATGTTATAAATAATTCTAAAATATTAGTTAGCTGTAAGTGTGGAAAAAAAAATTCAATTTTCATTAAATCTTATTCCCTTACATAACCAAGATACACGGATTCTGTTAGTATGATGATGCTCAACTCTGGGTGTGAACCAAAAACACGAAATGTACTTTCATTTCGGGGGATTACTCCCGTCATTAACAATGATTCGGCTGCCAGTATAAATACCTTCATACGTGCGTAAAATCTAATAAAAGACTCAATGCGAATTTACAATAAAGCAATTTCATGTCAAAGAGCAATAATACGTATGGGAGTTTGATATCAGATACGTTGCTAAATCAATCGAAAATAGTACAGAAATATTAGCATATACTGATAGTAATTTCGTTCTCCTGTGTGATTTTCATTTTATTGCAGATTAACTTACTGCATTTGGTTTATTTGAGATTGAAATACAACGAACCACTGTTACCTTTATCCACAAATGAAAACATTGAATCCTTCGTAGGAAGGCGCAAACATTGAGATGTAAATAGTCTTCTGTAGCTTTTTATATTTATTTGCTATCTATATGTTACAGGTTTATGTACGTTTGTAAAAGAATAAGCCGACACTTAAAAAAACGCACTTTGTTATACTTAGTGTGGCAACTGAAACAGAACACTTGTCGATGGTTTTTTTTCCAATTACTATTCAATGAAATCCAATGAACTTTTGATTAAACTTCACCATACCGCAACACATTTGCCCGCAATTCAATTAAAATGTAGCTTAAAAGTTTAAAGCAACTGGTAAAACATAATAAAGCAATCTATTATCTAGTTCAATTCAATGCAGAAACATAAACCGCAATAAGGTAATTATACTTCAGTATTTAATTCAACACCTGACTGAAAACATTTTCGCTTGTCATACTGTACATTTAACTTTTCATACGAATCTTGTATATGTACACATGAAACGGAATTTCTATTATTATTAGATTCATAAAGTATCTACTTATGCATGTGTACCACTTTTGCATATCCGTTTATAGTATTTCCTCGATGCAAATTTTTTAAACACAAATGTAAGAGTAGGGCTTTTTTGAAGACTCATATTTTCCTGTGTTATGCAGCTAATTTCATGAATGCGAATGCGATGTATAAAAGCAAGTAGCAGGAAGTGATCTGAGTTTTTTTTCTTGTCACTTCGTTAGACTGATATGAGGGAGGATTTTCTATTGCAGTGGTGACTGTTCGGTCTGCTCGTGTCATGTCATGGTTGTCTCTTGCGCATCACTTGTTGAAGTAATGTGTGAGGATATAGAATAAGTGGATGAGACAGGTTTAGGGCATATTACTTTCTTCGTCTGATTGACACTGGGGATTTGACAGGAAAAGAATTAATTCGCCTTTCATTTGAGTTTGTGAATTAAGTTGCAGGCTACTCAATGGTGCGCTTCGTATCGGTGATATGTGGATTAGTACTTTGACATATGTACATATATGCGAATTCCGTGTCCCCGGATAGCTGGATTTCGGATAGTGTCGGGATAGTGTCGGGCATTTTCTAACGAATACGTTGATTTTCAACTATTTCACCTGTTCTTGGCGTTTGTATTGTCCGCATTGAAGGGAACAAACTTAATGTGGCTCTGAGAAAAATTGCTGTAAGGAAAAAGCTTCCCAATTGAAGAAGCCCTTCTGTACATAGAGATCAATGAACAGGACAACACTAGTACTCCCTCTAGAACCTTGGCCCAGTTCTTTCTCAGATTATATCAACATATAGGCGTATACAGTATACATAAGACTCCCTAAGTAGCATTTCACTCTAACTCGAATATTTTGTTCTCCATATTTTGGCATTTGCCTCTATTTTTCATACAAAAAACCAACCTCCAAGTCGAACTCCCTCTAACTCGAACAAATTCTGATATCCCGAACAAAAGAACGAACGAGAGGACGAAAGACAAACGAACGACAATAAAGCGAACAATGAAGTAACTGCTGTCGCATAGTGAGTCGAGTCAGTACAAAGTCGACACAAAAAACATATCGGTTAGAAAATTTTATATAAAATCGGAAATATATGATTATATTATTTGAAAAACGACCTACTGTTTTATGCCGATTCCGAACGGGCAAATTTGAGAAGTTTTTTTCTAGACGTTATACTCTTTGAGCATTGCCATCGATTCGAAAGAGGTGGGGCCGTGAAAATTATTTTGGTCGTACAGGGATTCGAACCTAGACGCCGAGGTTGTAGTGCGTAGGAGTCGACTTACATTCGTACATCGTCACGGCCGCCACTCCTACATCCTACATACATATATTAATAATGCGTACACTTCTTATGTACATGTTTGCTCAACCGTAACTCTGGTCCACAAAAGACGCACATGCTTCTCTTAAAGGAAAAAAAAGCCATACAAAGAAATTGAGTGAAATATCATTTAGTTGACTCTAGTGAAATGATATGCACCCAGCAAAGCGGAATAGTATGATATTACTAACTACTAGTAGAAAAGCCTGTCGTACGGCAGGAAGAATGTCAAACGCATTTCAGCCATAATGTACATTTTGTTTTTAGGACAAATTGCATTATGAATACTTCGGAAAACAGAATATGAATTGTTTATTCATACAAAACAAAACAAAAAAAGGTATTGTGTAGCATTGCCTATAAAAAAGAAAAAATATACATACAAAGCTCCAGCAATTTGAACAAACAACCTGCAAAAAGCGCAAAAAAGCAGCGCACTACCCACTCCGCCAATGGAACCGATATCCTCGAGGCTTTTTTCTCGTTCGCATTCGGTATAGGTGTGACATACTTATGTACATCCAAAGCGCTTTATATATTAGAGATTAAATGACATTCCAATCATAACCAAGATAGAGTATGTTTTCTGCTCATAGTTGAAACTTGAATCAATATACTTTAAAAACTCTACTTTTCGCTCAATAAAGCCAAATTGGCGGCAACACAGCAATAACATATCCTTACTCATACAGAAGGCGCGTGCTTGTTTGGAACACATATCTGTCTGCAAATTTAAATAAATATTTCGTGAATATACTGAATCGTTATTTGTGATTCGAAATGTCGGATATTTGCAAATTCCGTTTGAATATTTTTAAATGACGAAAAATTCAATATTATCTCTGACTCTTTTAAGAGATTCTAGCCAAACTTTTAATTAGAAAAGGTACTAGATAGATAGCCGACTTCACAGCTCATTGATTCCTTGTCCATAGACGAATTTGAGAGACTTTTTGACAGTTATTCATGAATTTCTGACGGTTAATCACGAAATATTGTAAAATGCATTCTCTGGTCCATTGAGTTTGAGAAAATGGAATAACAAACGCTATCAAGAAATTTTAAGGGGCATGAGAGATCGGTTGTCTCTGTATTACTTTATTTCTGCTACTAATATTGCCAATGGCAACCCGTCGATAAATATTGGCATGATTCCTGATGGCTCAATATCGACCTTAGGTAGGTAGGTATGTAGGTAAGTAGGAAGTGGAATTAATGCACTTTGGCCAGAGTAGGTCTATTGTACCGCCACGTGGGTGTTCTGATAGGGAGAATTAGGTGAGGGGGGTTTATGATAGCCAGTTAGTTTTCTTAGCAAATTTGAGGTCGTTTAGACTGTCGAAGAAGTAAGAGCCCAACTACTGAACTCTTGCACAATTGGTGATGGCCATGAGTATACAGAACACATGCTCTACCACCCAATGAACTAGGCTGCCGTCGAATGGCATCTATTTCATTATGTCCTCGAAGAGGACTTAAAGCAGATTAAATCGATTAAAGCTTCTTTTTGAGACATTACCACTAGAGAACATGAACACCCTTAAATGTGTCTACATTATCAATGTGGCCCTTAGGCTAGGAAACGTTCCCAGTTAATGGAATGTGGGAGAACTTTTAATGCTAACGAAACCTGGAAAACGAATATCAAGTAAAAAGTCTCATTAATAGATCTAAGCCCCTGCGACAATTTTCAAAGCATTCGAAAGAATACAAATACATGGCATAGCAGAAATTATCAATTTATTGACGTTTCCAGAGCCAACGTTCATTTTGGTAGCAGCTGAAATATTCGATGAGCCAACAGTAAAATTATGACGTTCTACCAGCCAGGGGTTACTTATATATCTATCCCAAAAGTAAGAGATATCGTAATCCCCGACGGGGACAGGGACGATTATTTTTATACAATCAATTTAAAAAATTACTCTACTGCTTAATTTTCGAAGTTGCACAGATAACCATGGACCACAGATAAAAAATGGACTGAACCTTAAGATCTGAGGGTGAAAATCCACGATCGAAGTAACAGGATCTATAAGCGGAGAACGTACATTTGAAGCGGTATCCTGTAAAAACGAGAACAAGAAACTTCGTTGTTCCAAAAAGTATCCATTAAAACCTTACAGACACTGGGTTTTTTTAGAAATCTTAAAATAAACATTAAGAAAAACACCCAGCCAAGTGTAAGACATTATACGACTCTTGGTTATACCAAAACAATCCACAGTTATTGAAATTATTTCTGTTTCTACTATTGATATGGAATTATTTTTGGTGTATTATAATTTACCATACGTCACCCTCGAACCAAAAATTTGCTACTTCAAAATCAATACATTTTAGTTACAAAATTATGGGAATGCAATAATAAATTAATGTAAATTAATGAAAAGTTTATTCGTAAATAATTGTTTAAAATATTCCTGCAAATGAAGAACAAGACAAATTCTCTAGTCACAGAGCAACAAAAGTATATAATTTTTCTTAGGATATATGATACCGGATCTTCGAATAAAAACAGGACAATAGATGTTACTTATGTTTCATTACTACCATAATATTGCACATTTATACACCGATAAAAATCCTCCAGTAAAATCAATCCCATGGTATCAGATAAAAGAAGTTACTGAATTATCCGTGTATACTGTTGGAATCAGTTTCATTTCATCCGTGACTTATTCATACCTCCAATTTCATCCTCTATGCTCAGTATAAAAGTATTGATGAGGAATAATGAATACAACGGCGTGATTTGTATTTCAGATGTGTAGACGCAAACACGAATTTAACTTAATATATTAAAACTAGTAAACCGGGTTATTTCCAAGAAAATCAGAAAAGAATGATGAAAATGTGGAATAAGTCAATGCCGTTACCCTTCATTAATGTAATATTTTGTTTTCAAATTATAATCTCTTTGAGATCTGACTTCTGTGACACATGTTACATTTTTGAGAGATTATTTATGAACCGAAATGCACCAGCTAATCTATCAATCTATAAAATACATCCTCTGAGCTTATCTAAGAAATGAAACTCCAGGAGGAAGATTCATCATACTATCTTAATTTTTGCGGTGGATTCAAAAGTTTGTGTAAAGTACGTGTGTATTTACAAATCAACTATTACAAAACTGGATGGCAATGTTTTCTCAAAACTTAACCACAGCCTTCGTGTACAAGTATGACATTTCAACAGCATATAATGAGCATCTAATAGGAAATGCATATGCAGTCATAAGGTAGACCGCATTGTGTTAACTTGATAGTTGTGTGAGGACACTAAACTCGAAATTCAGTATGACTCAGCGGATATTAAAAAAGATGAGTGCATTGGACGCGGAAGTTCATATATCAGTTCATACCTACATTTATATCTTATATGAGTGTCTCAGCAATTCAACGATGTGCACATGACAAAAGTGCTCTGGTCAATGCAATGTTCTGTGTCGCTAAGCTTTTATTCTGTTTTGGTGGTTTTTCAAACAGTTAATCATACCTATATGCACAGAAGGAGTTAGTTCGCATATGTTCGTGACAAGTTGGTCATACTTTGGTGGATGGTTACCACACATTGGTACCGCAAATATGGGATACTGGGAAATTCTCTAAGGATTAAGGACAAAGTAGAAGCAGTAAATTTCAATGCAAAAAGTCTGATTAACGATCGAATAATATATGTTTCATGATTTTTCATAAATTGGGGAATCCATTTTCCCTTGGAAATAGAAATACAAATAATAAAGAAACACACAACTGCAATTTCTATAGTCTTGACCAAGTCAAAAAGTAATTTTAAAAACTGACGGTATGTGGGAGAATTTGTGATTCCTTTTCTATACAGACGTTAGGACATCTATTTTATATGCCTGAACGTAAATTTTTTGAAATCACCCGACATTAAATCTTGTAAATTATTTTATAGTATTGACAAAATGTGCTTGCTGAAAGCACCCGTTAGGAAATAAACACTCGACCAAAGACCAAGTGCATCATCTATCTAATATTAGAAAGTATTATGAGAGATAAAGGTATGTTGTAAATTATTCCAAGACCGTTATTTGATAAGAATATGATATTTGTATTGTGTAGATGCCTCAAATCCAACCTAATCCACTGGAGATCGGTATAGTTGAGGTTATTTTAAGCATATTAAGAAAATGCAAGCAGTTGTGCCGCATGCATGTAATTCTTAACCCCCCATAAGTATTATAAATATAAGTATTATACATAAGTACAGGATAGACTCTACAAAGAAAGTTGATACAGAACATGATGAAAACATAAGAAACTTTTCTTAAGGGAATATTACAAGCATTGCACATAGATTTCATATACAATGGTATAAGCATTAACTTGATTTTCGCGATGACGGATTTTATTTTAAAGTATACAAATCATCTGCAGATGTATGTCAGTTTTAAGATAAACAAGGTCTTAGGTAGGTAGGCAAGCTGGGGTGAATAGCATATTTAACGGGCCCATTGGGATGCCACTTTATGGTTTTGCATTTTAGCTCCTCGTTGAACTTTCTGGCATGTTCATGTTTTGAAAAGCTGTTGTCATATTCAGACGTTTTTTTTTTGTTAATTTTTTGGTTTTAAGGTATTTGAGAATATCCTTTAACTTGACGTTTGTCCTTTCTTCGAGGCCATTAAATGAATAACTAACTAGCAGTCTTCATATAATTTAAGCAAGGGCAGGGCCAGTACAGAGGTAATACATAACTGTTTCATACACCTGTTCAGTTGCAGCTTCTACTGATGTCATTATAAGGCGCTCCAATTTATGGCTTGATCATATGCCTAACTCTAGAAAAGCTTTAATTCTCTTTAGGCTACATCGTTTTCGATGACATACAGACTACACGTATGTATTTCCGCCCATCTACGGTTGGTGTCATTTATGGAGTTTTTCATTAGGTCTTAAATATACGTATTTGTATGTTATCAGTTAGCAGTAATATACTTCGAGACTTAACAAAATGTATTTTTCAAGAGAAAACTACTAACAAAAAGCCTTTACATAAATAAATGATTGTGATCAACTTTCGTTACTTTTTTTCTCCAAATTTTGGGGATATTAAACTCATCATTTTGACTTGCTCTGCTTACTTATTGCTATCATTTTTTTTTATAAGTTATTATGTACCATCATTTTTAAAATCAGTAAAAAGGAATTGATTTTTGCAGAAATATATTCTTACGAAACATTTGTCACAGGACTGGGGCACTATACAATGAAGAAACATTTAATGGATGATGCTGAACTAAGCCAGAAGATCCGATTCGAAATGATAGCAGTCCATAATGACGTGGTGTACCCAATTAGGGCAATAAACAAAGTTTATTAATTAGCATGAGTAAAGTGACATTCATTTGGACACGAAGTATAATTAAGACTAACATTCCCAAAATCAACCTCGTTTAGAATTAACTAACCAATTCCACAACCGATTTCAATCGAAGTATTCTCCTCTTTTTGTCCACAGACATTCTCACGACGCTATTGGATTGGTTCGCTTACCGTATTCTATTTTTGTGTGAAAATAAGAATCAGATAACCTGTCAAGAGCGAATTATACCCTCGTTAAAGAACATACAACAATTTCATTAACTTCACACAAATTTAATGCATTTAATAACTGGTATTTTCTATTTTGGCAGCATTCTACTTTTGTAGAATCGCTCTAGCTGGAAAAGATAATGAAAATGTATTCACATGCTATGCACCTGATAGTCTATGGGGTCTTGCTATCAATGCCCTCAGTGAGAAACCTATTAAAAGCGTACTTTGCTTTTTAAGCTTTTATTGGTTTTATTCAATCATGAATGATGTTCTCGAAGATCGCTACGGGTTTAAGTGTGCCACATTACTAGAAGAAACGCAATGTTGATCGCTAATTGGTGAATAATTAGAATAACTCGTACATATAGAAACCACTGCAAGCAATGACGAGAATATTTAATTAGAAATATGTTGAATCGGTATCACAATTCATTGAATTTGTGCGTGAAGTGTAAAGAGAATGCGGTAGAACGAACAGTTTCATACGCAAGGTTGTATTCTACTCCATATTAAATTGTTCACAGCATTTGAGAAACAAATTAACTTTTAAAATTATTTCTTCGGCATTAATTCAATTTATGAAAATAAAGAAAAGTTTTGACCTCTCCTCTGACCACGCACCAATAGTTTTGACAATAAGCGATAGACTAATGAAAGTAAGAAATAATATAACAAGCTGGAAAGGTTTTAGATATGATTGCGAAAAACCAATATTATGTGTCACTGAAAACACCACTTGAGTTAGAAGTAGAACTCAAACATGTTATATAGACTATCCAGTATGCCGCATGGAAAAACATTCAAAGAATAAAAGTAGCCAAAGGAAAAGGAACAAATTACCCGCCGGAATTAAAAAAATTCATTCGCGAAAACAAGAGAGCGCACAGGACGAGGAAACCTCGGCCTATTTTAAAGATCTAACAAACGAAAAAAAAGCATTAAAAATATAAAAAAAACCCAACTGTATCCGGAAAAAACAATGGAGAATGCGCAATGAGTGACAAAGAAAATGCAGACGTCTTTGCCGAATATCTAGAACAAACGTTTAAGCCGTTCTATGAACAAATGTTGACAGACGATCCAACCGATATGCCTCCGACATCCGATAATTTCAGAATAAAACGTGTATCGTTAACTGAACTCTACCAGGCAATTCAAAGCACCTGGCTATGATTTAATTACCGGACAAATTCGTTTAGATTATTATACGTTCCAAATTCATGGAAAGTCGCAGAAGTGATAATGGTCCCGAAACCGGGTAAACCGCCAAACGACAAAAAATCATATAGACCGATATCACTTTTACCTATAACTTCAAAACTATTCCAGAAACTGTTACTGAAACGGATCCAACCAGTTATAGAAGAAAGACGCCTCATATCTGATCATCAATTTGGATTCAAAAGGAATCATTCCACAATTGACCAAGTACTTAGAAGCTACCTGGTAGTACAAAGGACTAGTTTTTGAGTCGGGGTACTCCAGTGTAGTGTTCAAAAACCTCCAACAAAAAAAAGTACTTAGAATAACAAACAAAATCGAAAAGCACTAAAGGAACAAAAGATTTGCTCCACCGTTTTACTTGACGGTTTGGCACGACGCGTTGACGTACAAACTTAGTAGAATCTTTCCGAAAAATTGATATAGCGTTTTAGAATCCTACCTAAAAAATAGCGCATTGCTTATTAATTTTACCACAAAAACATAGACGTCTTCCGTCTTCATTAACTCGGTACAGATACCGTACGCAAACGAAGCCAAATATCACGTGATGACTTATCACGATGACGTTAGATACTAAGCTCAAGTGGAAGGCGCACGTAAAGAAAAAACGTGACGAACTTGAGAATCGATATAAAGCAATGTATTGGTTATTCGGACGACATTCCAAGTTAAGCACATATAACAAACAGCTTAGATTTAAGCCTGTATGGACTATATACTATATATACGCCAAACACTGGCCATGAGAAACCTCGTGCACCGACTCCAACAAACGAATCCGTTCGGCTTAGCGCAATGAGTAAAAACCGCTATTGATGATTCCAGCTGGTGATTTTTTCGAAAATCTACCAGCCTCAAGCGAAAACATTTTGAAATTAAAACTACTGAATAGGCAAGCCTAGTTGCAGCTAAGAACAAAAATCCAAAGGGGAGGAGTGTATTTAGTCAGTAAGAATCGGACACTACTATGAGTACACGGGTATCATAGTGTCTTATTGAAAATTCACACCAAACCAAGTAAAACAAATTAATTCTGCTAAGTAAAGTTTGTTCAAATAGTGATAATATGACAACCCCTTTGATCCAGCAATTTCAGCTCAATTTTTAATAACCTTAAAATCATCATTAGTAGCGCCGTATAAATGACTAAAAGTGTTTGTAGTTTTAAAAAAAATGGCGCCAGAAATATGTTTGCCTCTTAGGTCATCTACTTCGCCAAATTGTAAATTAAAACTCTTGACAATTAACAATCCATCGCTTGCGGTTTCAATGTGCATTTGAGTTAAACACGCTTTTCAGAAAACGGCCGCATTGTTATCTCTTCATGCAATAGTATATAATACAATGTATAGTGCGTTCATTTGTGGAATTAAATACCCAAAAAAAAGATAGCTCCGTTCAAGCAAACATATATATTTTCATATGCAGTTGCTGTACATAAATAAAACACTAGAGGAATGGAGATTTATGGCGCCAAAAATTACATTATCCATTTTCTATTTACATAGTCTGCCTGCTGAAATGGCATGAATTTAATTAAAAATAAATTTTCTCCACACTCAAAAATTAATGCTATTTATCCTTGTTTGAATATGCTTTTGTTCTTAGGCAAATAGTCCGCATTAAATGCTTCAACCTTGATTACGTGGTTGTCAGTGCATATTTGGAAGCAAACTGTTACTAATTCTGGTGTAAGTAAAGATGACATACAATTTAAAATTTTGATTACTCCTTTAAAACAGGTTTACTGAAACTATTATACCTTCTACTAATACTACTAATATCTGAGAACTGTTATCGGCGTCTCTCAGATATGGAATTTGCTACAATGGCTTCTGCAGTAGCTGCCGAGACGAAGAAGAGAAAGAAAACATTGTTCATCTTTTTTGTAACTGTAGCATTCACTCCTCTCGAAGAACTTTACTACATTAACAACCTGGCATAGCTAAGTAGCGATAGTGTCACTCATCTCTATCGCTTGACGTACTGGTTTGCAGAATACGGTCCGCGTTTTAGCACAACGGGCCTAAACCTACCTTAGCGTGACTGCTGTCAACCAGCAACTAGCACCAGCACTTAACCTAACCTAAACTTAGAAATCATCTTAGGTAGAGTATCAATTTTACCTAAAAAAATCTTTGAATCTGGCCGGTACATAGCAGTAGACGTCAAATCATAAAATAATGCAGAATCGAAGAAACTTCTTACATGTACAAACTATTCCTTGGAATTTGATCGCGGGTGCTAGGTTTTTTTGGAAAATGTATATGATCATACTACAAAGTAATCCATCTTCTAAATATAAAAGCTCCAATGAAATTGTGTTGTTTCAGTTCTAGAGCATGTATGTTAAAGGATTTTTACACTACTGTTCACTTTCTAATTTCTTCGGCTGTTGAAAAATACATCATTATACCAATAACCCCGAAAATTTTGCTGTTGAAAAATACATCATTATACCAATAACCCCGAAAATGGGTTACACTCAATGTTATAGGATAAAATCTTAATCGTAAAAATACTTCCACATGAAACAGAATTTTTTAAAGGGTTTAACAGAGACACGAAGATGTCAAAAATATGTACTACCATATCAAAGTATTAAATGTGGCTAAAGAGCCCTGAACATAAAAATTAAGTCATTTTACAACTGTCCATTTAGAACAATAATATTTAAACTACTATGTTTTTAGGCAACTAATGTTTTTAACATAATTTAAGTATTGCCAAGATGTTCCCAGTGTATAGATTTACGAACATACTCGTAGATCTTAAAGAAGAAAAAGCCATACTGTATTACATCAATTATCTATAAATATCGTTGTCGTTAGTAGACCCATATACATTCTGTTGGTGTAAGTTAATTTGAATCTGAGAAAGAAAAGCCCCCAGCCATGAACAGGTACCTTGTCACAGATCAATGCTCTACCAAAAAATGTAGTTTCAAACAATACTCATACAGATATATTATATACAGAATATTTATTCTTAATTTTTTATAAAATTTAATGATAATCAATAGATTTTTACAATTCATACATTAAAATGAGATTAATATATGATACAGATTATAAAAGAGTATAATAAATCATAATAAATCAACATTCTGAAAGTAAAAACATAAATTAAGAGAACAAAAAAATAAATGCAAATAAATCAAGAAAATATAAATGATAAGGTGCATAATTGATTGAGTATTAAGAAAACATGTCGACACCCAGCTTAAGATTATCGAAAAACTGGAATCGAATCATAAACGATTAGTCTAGTTCATTTATTATTGCAGACATCCCTTCAATTCTGGCTCTCCTACATCAGTCGGAGTGGATAGATGTAAAGGTAAGTTTTATTTCATTTGTTTTGTCGAATTATTAATACATTTATTAACATGATACGTTGGCTTCATATTTTAAGAGCGAATTCTCATAACAATGAAGAATTTCTATTAATGAAGACATCCTCATATCTCCTAATTGTAGACCAATTCATTCGATAATTATTTATGATTAATAGAGTATATACGCTAGCAGGATTTTAAAAGATTAAATCTTTTCAGAGTTTGCCATTATCCTTAGTTTATTTTTAAATTTTTTTTTTGTACACAAAAATTAGGCGAATTTCGTAAAAGTTAGGTCTCAAAGTTCAGATCAGATTAGACCACCCGATATACCGTGAACTGAAGTATACGCACGACTTTATGTTTGACGTCAATATTACATCGGTACATGCTTTGTAATTAATAACACACGTGTATTGTAATTCGTCCGACACCAATGCGCAAATGTGTAGCACGTACATGCATAGATGTAGATCCGTGTATCCGTCCCTAACTAAGTACAGGTGTATTAAGGCGAGAAAATCTGGTAGTACATATAGCACCGTAGAATAAAAGTAGCCGTATAAAGTAAAATAAAATTCTAAAGCTATTCGGATATGTCCAACGAAAATGAACATGAAAAAGTAAACACACAAGTCGAAGAAATTTGTTTTTATGCTCGCCTCAGTCACAAGAGCCCAAAGAATTTTAATTGTTCTCAATTTTGGGAGTACGGAAATCAGCAAAAAATCGTCTGTCAATTTATGAACAGTAATTACTTAATTGTTTGTTAGAATTTTTCGAAGTTTTTCTACAGCCGCTTCTCTCGCGTAGTACCTGTGCTTAACATTCTTTCTTTACTGCAGAGAAAAATGCTCGCGAAATTCTTTACTCTGGATATGCATATCGTCTTATACAATGCGTGGCTACAACTTAACGATTAGTCAACAAAAAAATTAGTCAAGAAAATTAAGAAAAGGTATATAATTTCTTACTGATGAAATACATTTGCCAAATATTATAATCGTTTACTTTCGTCATACAAATAGCACAGCGTTAACACCTCCAACGAACGACATACGTGTGTTATTGCCGAAACAACTAAATTACATTTCTGCAATTTATTATTGTGTGAAAATTGTTTTGAATTTCAGTATTTCTTCGATCCTCTGTTGTAAATAAGATTTTATTTATATTTTCATTTTCTGCATATTTTATACATTCATTCTCGAAATGTAAATGCAAAAACAAAACAAAATTCCAATCGGACATTTATTTCTCGAGACAAATAAAGGAATACTTTTCATCGACACTTCTACATCTGTTTGAGTAAGTAAGTGAGAACAGCGCACTACCTCATGAAATTTCCGAGTGGTATTTGAAAAGCACAATAAATAAAATTAAAATGAAGGGATGACAAGATATTATGAACTTACTCGGATACAGTTTTAGTTATCAATTTTCAGCATCTATCATTAATAAGTAACACATACATACTTATCAATTCTATGCAATTATTCATGCCAATTTATGTGGAAGTATGTCGTTCGAAGACGTATTCAAATATTTTTCACTTTTTAAAACTTATCGTTAAAGTACAGGATGTTGTTATGACTCTTGTTAAGCTTCCGTTAACATGAACAGAAATATATTGCTGGCCGAAACGAAGTAATTCTTGAAAATAATACGTACTTTGCCAACTGATAGGGCATTGATTAGCTTCTAGCCACGGCAGTCCATTTATATCAGAACAAAATATTGTTCGTTTAATTTATATTTAAAAAGTGTTACAGGGATTTGCAAATGACTGATGAGGTGTTTCAATATCAATACACAAGGTTCATACCTATATACTAAATGTCAACAATTAAAATTATTAACATTAACATGGCAGTTCTATTAGCGGAAGAAGGAGATCACATCACGATTTATTTTACTGACAACATTTAAACACATATCCATACTATAATTGTATGTGATGTCCAGTTTAAATGTTTCGTCAAATATATATATATACATATGTGTCACTTAACTCATGATCATCTGTTTTCTGCAAGTTATTTGTCTAAGAACGACTGCATGTATAGGTTACAAGACCGAAGCCTAAATCAAGATTTTTCGCGGAACAGAAAATGAGTTGTCTGTTGCGGGAAATAACTCACGTACAAAATTACTTCACGGCGGGTTACATCACTATTCTAAAATTTATAATACCATACTAATTTTACAGTTCGAGCGGTCGGACCTTAGTAGCATACACGTAATCGTCCATTGGATAAATCACAATACAGCGGAGCACAAATTCTAAGGGGAGTTGGTCTCTACTCACTTGTGTGTTTTTCATTTCTGGCGGATAATTGTATATTTTTTCTTGTAAAATGTAATTCAGAACATTTGAAGTTTCAAATGCGATCGTTCTATTTCGATATGGAAAACTGAGTGTACCACATTTTGACATAACACTCTCGTAAGCTCTATAAAACGCGTACCAACGCCTATCAAAGTCCTTCCGCGCAAACTTCCCTGACCTTTATAGTGTATTGCATGTCTTATTTGGATGTTAAAAAACTTAGATTCAAAAAATGTCTCCTCTTTGTTGCTAACTTTAAACAATCTTAGTACAAAAACAATTTCTAATATTTAGAACAACGAAAAATATAAACTTAAAAAAACAATTTCTGTCCAGAAATTTAATTTTTAAATACGTATAATACACACCTTCCTCAATCGACACAAGCACTTGTTGGATTCACAAAGCTAAAATTTTGAGAAATATGAGAAAGTCCATAACGATGCATGCAAATTACACTTTTTGAATGGCTTAAATACATACAAGGAAACTAACTTCTTTGGGAATTAAGCAAATTAATTGAATAATCAATTCATGGAATAGTCTGATTTTAGTGGCAACGAATTTTTTTATAAAACCATGAACCTATTAAGCCGTTTCTGCGTCAAATGTAATTACTATCTAAGAACAGATGTTTTATTCGAGAAAAACTCTTGAGGGATGAATAGAAATGTAAAATTTTCAAAAATTTCCATGATGATTTCGTTATTATCGTCTGGGCTGCATGATCCACTAAAGGTGTCGCGAGTCGTAATTGAGTTAATATTAGGAGTCTTCATTCTGCGAAATAAATGATAATGCATCTTGTCACGTTAAGAAAATCACGCTCTAATTTGCGTTATGAAATATGCGTCTTTATCTTGCATAAGTTTGAAGAAAAAGTGAACTGATTTTTTAATTAGCTCTTATTATCGACATTATCGAACTAATTACTTTTGTTTGATGTGTTTCAGAAAAAGCCAGAAAAAAGAATCTGATCCAAAAATTTAGTCAAGAAAGTGTATGTGCGTGATGGAAATGGAACATACAGTTTTGTCGTCCGAATACTACGGCAGTATTTTTGAGATGACTGCATCAATTTAGGCTCTCCACGCTCGAACGAAAATCACATCGCTGCTACGTACAATTTGAAGCATATGATGACGCCCACTACCTTGACAATAATAGGGAAGTGAAATGGGCGTCGGGTGATCGTCCGATGAACAGGAAATGAGACAGCAGTAGGTTCATTCAGAGCGAAACGTCTGACGATGTAGGTCAAGGAAAATTAAATGCTGTTGAAAATGGCAGAGCTGCGAATAATCGCACAGGTGAATGGGAACGAGAAAAGAGGAACGAAATATAGTGACATTACAAATGAAAATGGTCGGAGTAATCGTCAACAATGTAACGAAAACTGATCCTAAAAGAGAGGACTGGCGCTTCGAAGAAGACAATGCGTCAGTGAGTGTTCCTGATGGCGAGCCAGGGTGAAACTACAATGAGTCTGAACACTTGGTTTGGAAGTAAAACGAAACTGCAAATTATAACTTTTTCGCAAGTCTCGCATGTCGTAGTGGGATGAATCTCCCACCCAATTTCGAAGAACGCACCCAGGACCACCCAGGATTGAGTTTGAATGTTTTATGACTACAACCGTAAGTGCAAAACTGTAATTCATTTTTGGGACATATTCAAATCGATAACCTCAGTGTGTGTAATTTCTTTCTGTGTAAACAAACGCATTAAGATACATACTTCAAAATACTTTCGTTATTCAATAAATATGATGTCAGAATTTTAACATATGTGGCTTTTGTGATTGTACGACACTTACATCCACAGGATATTTTCTGAAAATCAAACACTATATCAGTACTTATCATATGTCTTGGCTATTGTTCCTTTTATCACAAGCTTAATAAGGACTTAGTTAATACAACACGACCCACACGTTCGTTAATAATCAAACATGAAAAAATTCAATTAAGTACAATGAAGCATTTAGTCTGGAACTCTTACAGTAAATGTGTTATCCCAAAGAAAAAACGAAATAGAAACGTGGTGACACGCAATGATTACTGGAGTATATACAAGAACTTGTTTTTGAACGGAGTGCATGCAAATTTTATAAAGAAAAACACGTAAACTTTTCATTGACTCATGTCACTATCATAAAACTAGACAGTATGCACAGATATAAACGAAATTCACCTTTGCCTTTTCATATCGTGGAACGCAGTACAGAAGACCTGTAACTAGTTTTCAAAGATTCACTTTTGTGTGAATGTTATATCCATGCAAACAAAATGCACTCTTTCTCTATTTAGTCACTATTTTATGAAAATAGCATTAGGCATGCACATATGTACGTAAAATGTCTGCTTCTGGTGATGCTGAAACCTTGAAAAATTGCCACCGATTATGATTTCCTTTCCACCGATTATGCCTAAAGCATCTACTTAAAAATCGACCAAGTGTCAATATGTGATTTATTATTAATTTTCTCATGGCAGTGAAACCGAATATAGAATGTAAATTGAAAAAGCTCAGCAGTATTCTGTCAAATGATGGCTTCAAAAGCTTTTCTTTTATGTTGGCAGATGAAGAATTATTCCGCATTTTAAAAAGATAACAGCTACTACAGACATGTTGTGTCGCCGGTTTAGTAACATTTGTCAACAAAAATATTGCCAACCGGATTGCCGATTGAACAGTAAAACTCAAGCAGTAAAAATATATACGGAGTGGCAGAGCACACAGTCACCGGGTCCAAGCCTGTGGGAGAACGTAGCAGAAGACGGCCTCTTTACAGCGGTGTACACGAGTGGAGAAGGACCTCAATCAAGTTAGCATGTGCAACTAAATGTAACTAGCCATATATCGCACTAACTCAAGATGATGTTGGTTAAGACCCAATTCTATACCGGACTGTGGCGTAACTTAAGCGAAAAGAAGAATTAAAGCTATTACTTATACATAAATCGAGTAACTGAGTACATAAGGGTTATTAATTAATACAACGCGAGAGTTAGTAATGGTCTTGTATGTTCTTGATTGAGATTGTAAACATGTTGATAGAATTTCTGGTAAGTTCTTTTATAGAATCTAATTTTAGACTAGATGTATCCTTTAAGAATAACTATTATAGTCGTAGTAAGCGGCGTGAAATCAGAGTCTTCGTAAAACAAGTACATTTTAAATTAAAACGAAGGGTAAACCCCGTTAACTAATAACAAAAATGCTCCTATCCTGCGAAGTTTAGATCTCAATGTCTCTGGCAATTAATATTTGTGCAATAGGTGACATGCAACTCACAAGAAAATATGTACAGAGAGACTGGTTATTCTAAGTCATGAATAAAGCAAGCGCAAAGCTCAGCATAAACATGTGGTTAACTAAATCATTGAATTTGATTATTAAAACGTACTCCATACAATTCTTGACGTAAGCTACTTGCTAACTTTTCCACCTTAGTCCAACAATTATAAACTGCCTTAAAATCGTCCAATTCAGTGTAGTAGTGTTATTTAAATGCGTTAAGTTTTGTAAGCAAAATGTTGGTGATCATATTGCAGTGAATGTTATGCTAATATGCTCCATGGTTCAAATCAAATTATGATATGAAAATAGAGTGCCGATGTAAACCACCATATCATCATCTTTTAATTAGATAAATTTATATAATAAGCGCATGAAATGTATGCTCTTTCATTATTGCATACCAACGAGACTTAAAGATGAAATTAGTATAAAATAAAAAAAAGTATTTTGTTAAAGTGACATTATAAAACATATTCTATGGTACAGATAATACATATATTTTATACTTTTTAATGTTTTCAAAACACCTCAATACGTTTATTAACTTTATTAATTTAACAAATTAACTAATTTAGATCCAGAAAGTCCAGAAAGTCAACAAAAAACAAAGATCTCACTTGTCTTCCGGAATTTTCTTACGAATGAACATTGACGGTTTTCATGAGCAACGAATAGCATACGGGCAAAGCAATTGCTGATCAATCTGGAGAAGGCATAGTTTCAATGACTTTTCTACAAGCTTAATTAGAAACCTACATATAATGTTGGCAAGAACGACAAGGAAACTTGGTTATATTTAAACTGCTTATTCTCCGGAACTTAATACTACATTCTATTGTTCCATGGAGAAATATGTCGTAGCGGTCAAAGAACCAATTCTCTCTATCAATAAGCGCAGTTTTATTCCAGTTCGAACATATGTATTCTGTGCCTCTCGTTTGCTTGATAAACTGTGGGCAGTCGCTCAGAGCCCTGAGGATTTCAATAGAGCGGTGTCGATCCCGGATGTTAGGGATGTATCAAAGCACAGATAATACGTCTTCTCTTGCCAGTAAAATTACGATGTCACATAGGCCATGAAAATAATATAAAAAATTACGATCTTGCATTGCGGAACAGAATAAAAGACTTAACCTTTCAAGTATCTGCCGGCAACAGAATAACTAAGAGAAAATTAGCTTCACACAAAAACGTGACACGCAGAGCACTTAAAATGGTCAAAGCGTTATCTTTACAAGGGAGTGTTTGGATATCATTTGAAAAAGAAGGACTTTCAGTTTGACCATATAGGCACTTAGTAGATGAATTGACGGTGGCACGCGCTCAGTTCCACGTTTATCTAAGTAAGAGTACTGCATTAATGTTATATAATAGTTCATTTCATACATCATTTATACAGTTGATTGCCCGCATTTTGAAAAGAAATTTACGTTGTGGCATACAATTCGGTGAAGAATTAGATGTTGAAACGTTGCTACCAAATTGCTGATTTTTTGAGATTTTTTTGAGTACATTGTAATAGCGTGGACTTTATTACACTTACACCTACTTGTCAAATGTTCACGGTGTCGTTTATGTAGGAACATGGTGTAAGGATTAGGACAAACTGTGCTGCACAGTTCAGTTTCGGCGTTAAAGGCGGAAACAAATTTAAAAATCACTCACACGAAAACAGCAAATTACTTACTTAAATGCAATTAAGAAGTCTCTTGTTTCTTTATCATCAAACTCTTGAGATCAAAACATCGATCGATGAGGTGCCCCAAAATTCCCGCTATTAGTTAGTCTTGAGTAGTGGTCCGTGATGATCCCGTGAGATGAAGAACACTGCATATTACCGATCATCTAATTGCTTCACACTAATTTTATTTACAGTTTATAATAAAAGTGATCTAAGCTGTTGTAGATCTCACTTTCGTCAATAATCTTTATTTGTTCGACTTTATTTTAGGCTGCATCAATTTTATCCAGCTGCGCAGAACTATTGTTCATAATTTGTTGCATTAGAGAGTTATCGCACATTTCATACATTAGGGATGTACCTTAATTCAAGCAAGAGTTCGGATTGATTCAAAATACAGATTAAAACAAATGCTAACGACCTTAGTAATAAACGAATTTAAACTCGAGTTTTACGTAAACGTAGTAATAGACAATAAATCTACTTCTAAAATCGACAAATATTTAGTTGCGGTCGAGGCATATCTATGTGACAGTTAAACATTTCAAAATGAGTTTCGAATGCAATTTGTTGTTCTTTCAAAATCAGCTATTTTACCTCAAAATAGCAAAAATCAAAAAATTTAAAAATTCAGTAAGATGTTCAATACATACCGAATAAAAAAACGAGGTAATTTTGATTCGACCACTGACTTGTATAGTCAATTGGTCCGCCATGGAATTTTAAATTGTAGTATTTACATTAAAATGATTATCAAATTTGCGGTACTACGTTTGGGAACTCGCTTTGAATCGATTCTTCATAGTAATCTATAATACATCACTAACGAACATCATTTTGTTTTTGTATATGCTTGTCGAATTCTTTTATGCAGATGGCTAGAACGATGTAACTAAATGTGTATATTTAGCTGTGATTGATCCAGTACTTGCTATTCCGATTATAGTTCTATGCGAATTTGAAACTGAAGGGGTCAAAATGTTTAATATTTGTAAGAATAACTAAATACCTACCGATAATGTATTGTATTTTAGTTTTTTCAGCAATAATGTATTGCACAAACCCATCAAAATGAGATTTTAATTACTTTCATAGATAAACGTTACACGATGCTAATCTGAAGTATGTCACCCCAGGGTAAATAAAAATAAAATAAGAATGCATTAAAAACTGATAATTACAGCAGTTAAAATCATCTAGCTAATAGTTGCTACATATATGAGGGTAAAAGAAAATGGTTTAGAATTGGAAAGGGCCGTGATTATTAATGCATGTGGAAACATTCATGAAATGAAATAGTAGTGTAGGATACACTCATTCAAAAAAAAAACTGAAGTACGCTGCTTCTTGACAATTACCAGTGAGGTAGATACACCCAGAAAGGTAAGTCATTTTGTACGACGCTTTTGAATGACGGGAAGTTCTTAAAAATCACATATACTTGAATATTTTTGTTAGCACCTAAGATATCTTATTCCAACCGCTGGAGCTTAGTGGTAATAGCAAACCAGACAAAATGGTTATATAGCCTATAAGCACATACGATGCTTTAATGTGAAATACAGCACTGTATAGTGCAGGCCAAGTCAGTACACAATCAAATTAAATATGTATTAGGTAAACTTCAAGATATCCATTTTACGAATGTTCGCTTTTATGAATGATTATAATGTCTAAAGGGCCAATGGAATTTTTGATAGAATTTGAAATCGGAAAAAGAGTATTCGTAGTAGTCACGAAACAGCGATCAAAAGGCAGTGGCAGGAGGACCTCAAATGTGTGTGGATGTAGTGAGTAGGGCTAAAAATGAGGTTCTAAACATGACATAAAGCCTGATCAATAAAACAGAGTCAAAAATATGTAGTACATCTGTGTCCAAGGAAGTTGGTTTACTTAGCGATATTGATGTTTCCAAAAAGTTAATTCGATCGCTTTTGGGTTCCATCTAGTAGTTGCGAGGGGATCTTATTGGATTCCATATATGAGCAAGATATTCAAGCTTAAGGCGGCTATTCGAAATTGAAGTCCAATCATGAGTAAAACATACACCTTTCGGTGTAGTTTAAATTCGAATTATACTCGTAAATGGAAATTCGTTGATATTTAAAAGTGGTTCAGTGACCACAGAGACAGAGAATTTAATTAAAGTGCATAAACACAATACAGATGCATACAAATTGATAAATAACTTAACATTTTCCAGATGTACACAAAATTACAATATAGAATATGTATATAAGAGAAAATTCTAAAGAGCTCTCAAATTAATTATATTGTATGTATTAAAATTAAAGGTATTTTTATTCTGTATTCACACCTAGGATAAATTCGAATGGTCCTCTAAAAATACTTAAATGGAATAGGAAAACTAGTTTTGCCCAAATCCAAATATCCCCAAGAAGACCATTTTAATTCACTGCTCTGGACTAGTTAGTGTTGTGCGATTTTGTGATATATTTCCACAGCCCACAGTTAGTTGCGCCTATATAAATAGATTTCCTAAAAGTGAATGCTATACAAATCATCTGCAGCATACCAAATAAAGGCGCTGCTATTAATTATCTCACGAAGCTCAGATCTATAATCTGTTATTGGTGTTTTAAACATAAAATGGTCGTACATAGCAGGAAGTGCAGGAAGTGTTAGCATTATAAGTGTTAGCATTATAAGTAATTACTACACATAAACTTTGGTTTCATCGCGATGACGGGATAGACAGAACGTGACGCTCTTGAATTATATCTCTGAATCAATCTCCTTGAGTCGAGCTGCCAACAATGGTATCAAATTTGTTACATGTTGTTACATGCTGTTCTGAGACTGTTGAGCATTAGATATTGCATGATTGATATTTTCAATGGTGGCTATTTTAAAATTCGTGTAATATTAAATTATTAATTACTTACTAGATGTATTCACAGTACAACAACAGTAAAAAAAGAGGTTGAAAGTTCCACCGAAACTATAAAAATCGCGAATTGGGTCTTGAGTTATTATAATATTTTTATATATCTTTTAAGTGTTGAAGACATTTTTGCTAATAAATTTGATTAAAATGAAAATCAACTTCAACATTGTGGGGATAAAAATCTTGACTGAAGAAAGGCACAATGGTTTCTATGCGATGCCACCCAGCTAAAATCGAATTTGCTTTGATTTTTATTTCGGTAGAAGTACATGAGAACATTTTGCAGTGATTGATAATGTTTTAAATTTAAATAAGACAAACAAATTATTACCGAATTTTTTATATTGTTACATCCAAATAAACAAATAATAATAATATAATATGGGTGGCGCCACAGCCCGTAGAGGGCCTGGTACTAGCTTCTCAGCAACCACTCGTGTTGTGCGTGCTATTGTTCTCTCACGAGTGGAAGGGACCTACAGTCTTATGAAGGCGCCGAACGGCCAAGTTTGAGAAGCTTTTCCTAAACAGTTATACTCTAAGAGACGGGGCCGTGAAAATTATTTTTGTTGTATTTGGACAAACCAAACATAATCAATAAATCACAACCGATATATGGGGTATTTTAATTGCGCTGCCGCTTTGATCATCGATACATATATGTATGTATTTGTACATTTTATTTTGAGGCCCTGCCGACTCATATTCATCTATAAACTATACTCAACTATACAACTTTCTTAGTTGAAGAAGATCTTTCAGAGATGAGAGGTAACCAAGGATTAGCACAACATCAACAATACCAAAGAAAATTCACTAAGATACATTATATTAACTGTTTCTATCATGATCAATGCATTCGAGGCGCATAATCGAAGAATGTCGAGACCTTTTACTTACAATAAAAGCAAATAATAACATTATTAATCTCTATCTAAAAGACAAAATATGTCTGCAAATTTGCATTAAAGTAGATACTCATAAAATAAATATAAAAAATATATTGTTTTTCTGATTTCTGATTTAAATCTGATATTTTGCGATTGTCTATAAATGCTCGAAACATGTACACGAGTAAAACCAAACATTCTTTTTGCAACATTTTGCCTATGATGTCATAATGATTCATTTAATCAATTGGAATTTATAGTCATAAGCGGCATAATTTCAATAAAGATTTATGAGGAAAGACTCTAAGGCAGATATGTATGCATTATATTTGTAGAAATGGATTTGTAAATTCAAATTTTCACCAAATTGATGTCAGCACATTTTAGTCAATAACATTCCTGAATATCAAGAGAGAAATCTTTCGATTTTCTTACCATGGTTGCAAAATGTCAAGATTAACGCAGGAAACATTAAGCACTGCAACAAAAGATGTCTAGGGACGCGAATTAATGGCAAAGTCATTTACCATTCCTCCCCAAGCACTTTAGTTTGTTGTGTATTCTATTGTTAGCTATAGATATAGTAACTTTAACGAAGACTTTTGCAAGAATGCTATGTTTACGTAAATGAGTTTGATGCAGCTAAATATCCACTTCTCTGTATTGAAGTACATATATTCAGATCAAAAGTTATTCCGGTTACAAATGAATCCGGAACAATAAGGAAACAAATAGTTACAAATTTGTATATTATCAGGACTGCGGTGAGGGTTCCAATTCAGTGAAGGATCGACGGCTTTTATTCCAGACAATTCTTACAGTGATGACATTGCCTAATTTATTACTTTGTTACATTATTCTCACCAAGTTAAGAGGAAAATAAAATAGTTATGACAATATGAAAATTCCAGATTCCCAGAAGTAAACGAAAAATATGTATAAACAGGGAATCTGATATCTACTTATGTAGTTTGAAAATTTATGTTATTTGTAAAATGAAAACTTATACTCCGTAGACAACAGTATACAAATAAATAAAATGAACCAAGAAACAATTTAAATTTTTTTAAATTTTAAACTCTTCGACGGCAATAACATCAACATTTTTGATCTGCTTTGGCTAATGTTTTTGCGGTTTACACGCATACCCAGATATTCTATTCTACATATCCTGACTTTACACTTGGAAATTCACTAGTCCATTCCGTGATATAATACAATAACACACTCACGTACACAGTAAATCACTGTTGTCATAAGAAGGATAGTACGTAGAGCTTGAGATAATACGTGCAACCTTATATTCGTATGTACATCGGTGTCCGAATTCGCTGGCTATTAGCTGTAGCAATCTGAGGTTTTATTTCTACAAAATAAAGAATGTCGGTGATGTCATTAGCGTAAAGTTCACACTGAACAAACCATTTGTAGAAGCAATTGATTTTCATAAGGAGTCATACAATGTGTGTTATTTAGGGTAATATAGCATACGTTAGTTTCCGTTCTGAATGTTAAACGTCAGTGATATTAAATTTGGGTTTGGTTTCAATTTGGACGATCGATAATAAACGATAATTACGTCCCTCCGATATAGATGAAAGATATGGTCGGAGGAAAGCTTGTACTATGAGAAGAATCCAAGCGACTATTTTAGAGGAATACGCCTCCTAAACATCGTATATAAAATCGAGACGATTTAATTTTGTGTGCCAGACCCACAATATACCAGATCTTTACAATACGTCAGATCCTGGAAAAGACCCAAGAACTGCAAATCTACAGCCTTTACCTACTCGTCGAATACAAGTGCATAGAGACGAGTTGTACATCGCCGTGTCTTGGTTTGAATCCCTGCCCAGCTCGTCAGGCTGTGCAGTATGACGATAGAGATTTCTCGCTGTTCCATCAAAGTCGGTAGCGAAATCGCCGATACATTCAATGTCAAAGCGGATTTAAACAAGACGACGCGCTGTCATTCATGCAAATCTAATACGCCACCATTAGAGGCACGATCTTCAGAAGTGCGTACAACTGTTAGTATACGCCCATGAGATAAACGTGATTGACGAAACGCAGCGAGCCGTCACTGCGGTATCTGGTGGCATTGAGATGGAAGCGGCTAAAATAAGTTTGGAGGTGAAAGAGGGTTACAAAAAGGACATACAACATCGAAGTCTTGGACAGAGCGTCACAATGGGCAGTTATACCTCGGCTCCGCAGTAAAAAGTGCGAACACATCAGTACAGAGATCAATCGCAGAATAACTCATGCCAATCACTGTTTTTATTTCGGGGTCAAGAAGTAATTGAGTAATAGAGTCCTGCTGGACATAACAAAAGGGGATGAAAAAGTCAAAGCGACGTACGCCTAGTCAGACGTCTACGGATCAAACGCTTATAGTGGCTGGGCCATGAAGAGCGCATGAACAAATTAGCTCGGACATGTCGACTCCTATCCTATGAGAAAACTCAATAGAGGACGCCCGCGTCTTGTATGGCGCACCCAAGTGGAGAAGGACCTGAACCAACTAGGCTTTCGCACGCCTAGAGACAGCTAGCCAGAGATCGTTCTAGTCGGTTGAGGACATAAATACATTTTTTTTTTCTCATTGTATCGTTAACTTTAAATTTGTCGAATCACATTTTGTAACACAGGGTAGCGTACGAATTATGCTACAAAAACAAGACGTAATCAAAACAAATCGGATTATGGATAGTGCAAGTAATGCAGTAATCGGAGAATTTGGATAGTGCAACGATACCATGCTTTGCGCTCCTTCATTTTCGTCCAAATGGAATTAACGCGGGAGTTTGGCGCTTTATGTGGTTACGTCAAGTGAACAAAATGAAACCAAGGAATTGGACTGAATTGAAGCAGTCCATTAAACAGTAGTTGAGGCTATGCTGACTTCAACTCTTTAGGCCGCAATGAATAATTTTCTGATCAAGTCTCGTATATGCGTGGATGAGCATGGGAGTTATTTACGGTTTATCATCTTCAAAAACTATTACAATAGTGTCTGGGTAGCGTGAACCGCTGATTGCGTGAACACTCCGCTGGCGTGAACCCCCACCTGGGCTGAAGATAATACCACGGAGTATTCCGACATACTAGTATTGAAAAAATATCGCAAAAAGCTGTGCAGAAAATATGTACTGCAAAATAAAAATTATTCTCAGTTATATATTCTATAAACCATATCTCTGTGCAATTGCAAAAAGCCACATATGTACATATGCATATTGAAAGTGTATGAAAGAATAAATAAAATATCTACCTATCTTATGGGGTTTTTTTTTAACTAAATAGGAGAATAGAAATTAAGTATTAATAAATGTCAATAAAATTACTGTCCAAATGTATTTAATGGGTAAGAAAGCACGATTGGATAACGTGAACAATCTTGTTTGCGTGAACGGCCTGTGCAATAATTAGTTCACACTATCCAGACACTACTGTAGTTACACAAAATAAAATAGAATTTTCTATACAATAAAATAAAAAATTAAATACATTGATTAAAAAAAGTTATTTGAATATCTTATTGTAGCACAATTGGCTCTGTATTTTTTGTCGCTATTATTTTGTCACCTCTGTGAAAGGCAGAGATTCTCGCCTTATTAAACATTTTATGGTAAACAATATTTCGAGTGCATCAATAATTTTGTCCATCCGGCATTCGAAAGTTAGCTGATCATAATTCTTTTTGCCACTTAGGAATAGTAAATGTTGGCAACTCTAATAAAGACGTGTTGACGTTAAAAATAGAGACACCATTATATGAGACATAGTCCATGCTTATTTCATAAATGGTATACCTTCATATATCGTGTCGAGCAATACCAGTTATATACTTATATATACTTGTAGGTTTATATTTAAGTAGAGCTTGAGATAATACGTGCAACCTTATATTCGTATGTACATCGGTGTCCGAATTCGCTGGCTATTAGCTGTAGCAATCTGAGGTTTTATTTCTACAAAATAAAGAATGTCGGTGATGTCATTAGCGTAAAGTTCACACTGAACAAACCATTTGTAGAAGCAATTGATTTTCATAAGGAGTCATACAATGTGTGTTATTTAGGGTAATATAGCATACGTTAGTTTCCGTTCTGAATGTTAAACGTCAGTGATATTAAATTTGGGTTTGGTTTCAATTTGGACGATCGATAATAAACGATAATTACGTCCCTCCGATATAGATGAAAGATATGGTCGGAGGAAAGCTTGTACTATGAGAAGAATCCAAGCGACTATTTTAGAAGAATACGCCTCCTAAACATCGTATATAAAATCGAGACGATTTAATTTTGTGTGCCAGACCCACAATATACCAGATCTTCACAATACGTCAGATCCTGGAAAAGACCCAAGAACTGCAAATCTACAGCCTTTACCTACTCGTCGAATACAAGTGCATAGAGACGAGTTGTACATCGCCGTGTCTTGGTTTGAATCCCTGCCCAGCTCGTCAGGCTGTGCAGTATGACGATAGAGATTTCTCGCTGTTCCATCAAAGTCGGTAGCGAAATCGCCGATACATTCAATGTCAAAGCGGATTTAAACAAGACGACGCGCTGTCATTCATGCAAATCTAATACGCCACCATTAGAGGCACGATCTTCAGAAGTGCGTACAACTGTTAGTATACGCCCATGAGATAAACGTGATTGGCGAAACGCAGCGAGCCGTCACTGCGGTATCTGGTGGCATTGAGATGGAAGCGGCTAAAATAAGTTTGGAGGTGAAAGAGGGTTACAAAAAGGACATACAACATCGAAGTCTTGGACAGAGCGTCACAATGGGCAGTTATACCTCGGCTCCGCAGTAAAAAGTGCGAACACATCAGTACAGAGATCAATCGCAGAATAACTCATGCCAATCGCTGTTTTTATTTCGGGGTCAAGAAGTAATTGAGTAATAGAGTCCTGCTGGACATAACAAAAGGGGATGAAAAAGTCAAAGCGACGTACGCCTAGTCAGACGTCTACGGATCAAACGCTTATAGTGGCTGGGCCATGAAGAGCGCATGAACAAATTAGCTCGGACATGTCGACTCCTATCCTATGAGAAAACTCAATAGAGGACGCCCGCGTCTTGTATGGCGCACCCAAGTGGAGAAGGACCTGAACCAACTAGGCTTTCGCACGCCTAGAGACAGCTAGCCAGAGATCGTTCTAGTCGGTTGAGGACATAAATACATTTTTTTTTTCTCATTGTATCGTTAACTTTAAATTTGTCGAATCACATTTTGTAACACAGGGTAGCGTACGAATTATGCTACAAAAACAAGACGTAATCAAAACAAATCGGATTATGGATAGTGCAAGTAATGCAGTAATCGGAGAATTTGGATAGTGCAACGATACCATGCTTTGCGCTCCTTCATTTTCGTCCAAATGGAATTAACGCGGGAGTTTGGCGCTTTATGTGGTTACGTCAAGTGAACAAAATGAAACCAAGGAATTGGACTGAATTGAAGCAGTCCATTAAACAGTAGTTAAGGCTATTCTGACTTCAACTCTTTAGGCCGCAATGAATAATTTTCTGATCAAGTCTCGTATATGCGTGGATGAGCATGGGAGTTATTTACGGTTTATCATCTTCAAAAACTATTACAATAGTGTCTGGGTAGCGTGAACCGCTGATTGCGTGAACACTCCGCTGGCGTGAACCCCCACCTGGGCTGAAGATAATACCACGGAGTATTCCGACATACTAGTATTGAAAAAATATCGCAAAAAGCTGTGCAGAAAATATGTACTGCAAAATAAAAATTATTCTCAGTTATATATTCTATAAACCATATCTCTGTGCAATTGCAAAAAGCCACATATGTACATATGCATATTGAAAGTGTATGAAAGAATAAATAAAATATCTACCTATCTTATGGGTTTTTTTTTAACTAAATAGGAGAATAGAAATTAAGTATTAATAAATGTCAATAAAATTACTGTCCAAATGTATTTAATGGGTAAGAAAGCACGATTGGATAACGTGAACAATCTTGTTTGCGTGAACGGCCTGTGCAATAATTAGTTCACACTATCCAGACACTACTGTAGTTATACAAAATAAAATAGAATTTTCTATACAATAAAATAAAAAATTAAATACATTGATTAAAAAAAGTTATTTGAATATCTTATTGTAGCACAATTGGCTCTGTATTTTTTGTCGCTATTATTTTGTCACCTCTGTGAAAGGCAGAGATTCTCGCCTTATTAAACATTTTATGGTAAACAATATTTCGAGTGCATCAATAATTTTGTCCATCCGGCATTCGAAAGTTAGCTGATCATAATTCTTTTTGCCACTTAGGAATAGTAAATGTTGGCAACTCTAATAAAGACGTGTTGACGTTAAAAATATAGACACCATTATATGAGACATAGTCCATGCTTATTTCATAAATGGTATACCTTCATATATCGTGTAGAGCAATACCAGTTATATACTTATATATACTTGTAGGTTTATATTTAAGTATTAGCGAAATTTGAATCTTTAAGAAAGTTCTTAGCCGCTAATGAGAAAATGTCGCTGTGACACGACACCTTTAAATCAATTTATTTTTAATGGCCTTCTGGCAACACTCTGGTAACACTTTTGTTTATGCTGTTGAAACCCTAATACAATATATAAATTTAAATGTACAGCTCTTTAATTCGGAACTCTTTATATATTATAGTGGGGAATCCCGGTAATCCACATTTAGGTGTTATTTGGATTGCTACAATAAAATGATTTTGCATTTTTGAAGCTCATTGATTCGGCAAATTCGAATGACCCTCCGAATTAATGAGCTTTTACTGTATTAAACAACAACAAACATACGTGTTTTCTTTTAAAGTATAGAAAACTATTTATTTTTCAGAAACAATTATCGCTTACAAGTAAGTACATATGTAGATGCAAGATAATTCAAAAAATCTCTTTCCGAATCATCCTGAAGACACTCACTACATATCCGAAAATAGACATGTATTCGTAACTACATCTTACAATACGACACTACCTGTTCTTAATAGGTTCCCAGTTTTTCAACTATTCAAAACAACAACAAAAACCTGAGACTTCATTCAGATCAAATTTACAAGACGTTCCTAACAGAGGCTTAATAACAATAACTGTAGGAACTGTTGTGACGAAGATGAACAAAAGGATGCACAGAGTCGAAGTGAGTAGTCATCTCAAAATCATTATTAATTACTTTTAAATAATTGTAGCATCAGATTTGAACATACTCAATATAACACATGGTGCATGAGAAAAATATATTTAAATAAAACGCATTCAAGGCATGATTCATGAATTTCCTTCGTAGCACTTGAACGGAAGTAGTAAGGAAGACTTCAAACACACCTCAGTGAGTTGAAATTGCAAAAATGTTTTCACATGCTCATTAATTAAATCTGCATTTCATATTTTACATAATTTCCCTATCTACATAATTTCTATCATAATAAACTTAAGAGTGCGACATAACATTCCCTAACTCGCGAGATTGTGAAGTATATTTAGATGTGTGCCTTTCCTTGAGTTTTTAGAGTATTTAATCATCACGCGTATTTTCATACGTACAAATGTACGTAGGGATACTAACTAAGTACTCCAATTTAGATGAATCCATTTAGTAGTAGCAGGAAAATAGAAACTAATACAGCGATTTTCAAGTAAAATTGTTTTAAAAATAATTCTTATGTTCTTATATTTCGTATAACATATTTCATGAAATGCTGGAACGATTTGGCACTCTTTAATGTTCCTAAGAGTCATGTTTAAGCTCATGTTGTACTCGCAGTACGAATATTCCGTACCGTACATTAAAGAACCAATTCGGAATATGTAACAAATAACATCTACAAACATACATACGTGTATCTACATACTATTTTAAACCATGCTATAGTCATGTACATTGTGCACAGGTTATTACTGTGCACATCTAACATTGAAATGAATACGTGGGAAAACAACGGCAAAAAACATTCGCGCGAAGTATTTTCGTGTAGACCATCTTTGTCAATCAAATCGCAATCACGGGATTTTGTTCAGAAATCCACTTTTTAGATAAGATCAATAAAATTACATAACTATGACCAATGGTCAAAATGGTTTTAGACGAAAATGGACTCCATACTTGATTATTTATGCAAAATACAAACATTATTTGCAATTCTAAGCTGGCTTAAATAATTCAGATTAGTAAAACTGTTCCAACACTCAAAAAACGACAAATGTATTTTCAAAAATTGATTTTACTCTATAATCACACTACATTTATTTTTTGTTTTTAAAATTACAAGTTAATGCACTTCTAGAAATTTCCAGTTGATCTAACTTCGCCAAATATATCGTCTTTCTTTGGAGGACTTTATATTGAAATGGACAACTCATTACATCTTAAACTAACAGCATTAAACTTTGCAAAAAAAATAACCGAACAAAGTAAATTAATTTTAAAATTTTTGTTGATTATTAAAAACACTATTTTTGCACTCACAGCTAAATAAGCAAACACGGGTTAGGTAGTTGTGCAAAATTGCAAAACAATCTCAATAAAGTGATATTTGTATCCTCAATAGCACACACTTAAAAACTACTTAATATTGTCTTGTGAACTTAAAAAAATGTTTGTATTTAAACTTCGAATTTGTCCATCCTATTGAATTGCCAGTTAATTGAATGGTTAACCTATTTTTATTCAGTCTATATAACCGATATACGAATTTGATGAAAAAATACTATTTTAATATTCATGAGCATCAAACAAAAAAGAAAACGTTTTATGATAAGGTGATAAAGTATTTCACAACTCCCCCTTTGTTTCTGGTGTCCATCTCAATGGGCAAACACTAATATAATTGATGCAGCATCAGGCAGGGTAGTACAATATTTAACCTAACAAATTAATTGTAATCGTGATCCTTTCAAGAATATAAATTCGCATAGTATCCATGTTTCTGAAGTACAAACCAAACATTTTATTTTTAATGCGACACAGGAAGCGAACGTTTGATATAGAACAATGAGCGTACGCTTTGGCATACTGAAACAAGACGCTTTTTGAGAATTATCTTATCAATGAATCATTAAATTTAAATTAACAATATTTACATTCCGGAAGGATACAAGTCAAGCAAGTAGGCTAGATTCAATCCAATATCCAATATTTATAAAAATTCGCGTAGATAGTGATGTCAAGCATTTAAAATAAACTCAAATGGCTGTTAGTCACTTCGAAGTTTGAAGAGGAGGGAAAGTAAAAAGTCAGGTCAAGTAGGAACTCAAACAAAATCTCAAAATGGCACACTATGGAAAACATATGCCTTTTGAACCACCCCAATTTACCTGGACAGTTTTACTGCACAATTAATACAAATTTTTTTCGATTATTTCATCAAAAATATTTATTCTTGTTCTAAGTTAATCGAATGTATGGAATATTAACACAATTAAAAGAAAGTTCTGTGTTTTGCTTGAGAATGTATAAACAAAACCATAATTTTCAGGTAATGAACACGGATGAAAAACAACACTAAAGACATGATGTTCTTGTCAGTGGATACTCAATAGATTTGTAAAAGATAAATTCAATCTCTGTTTCAAAATTATTTTAGTAGCTACCAATACCAAAAAAGGGCAGAACAGATTGTCAATAACAGGCCATTTAATTCGGATTCAAAGAGCCGAATATTTAGAAATATTCATTCTATAAATATTATTTATATATATTATTTGTATACATTAATATATATATTTATATGTATACATTAATAATCAAATTGTTTATTGTTTAATCAATTACTGTTCAAATATTAATTCATACCAAAAATATTAAAAGTTACATACTGCATCTGATACAAGTATTCGTTAAAATTAACAATGATTATATTGTCTCACAGATTCGCACAGATTATTAGATGTTATCATTAGTGGCAATTGTCATTAACATGTTGGCAACAAAATTAGAAACTTACATGAACACCAGCATCCATATCAAAGACCATGATAATTGATTAAGTTTAATTTACTGAAGCCCTCAAATAACACCTCTCTTAGAAAACCGACACAGAATTATATCGCAACTAACATCATATTGCGATATTTCTTCTTTCTAATTTACACTCTCAGGGTTGGTGCACGATACACAAGGATGCACAAGCATTCCAAGCAAAAACACTTCCAAATACTCCAACCACTCGACATTTCCTTATACACTAACTGCACTATATCATGAAGGAAACAGTCAAAAACTTCTGTGAGCCTTATTGAACCGCGCAACGGTTTCAATTCGTTTACCAATAGAAAGTATACGCGAGTAATGCCTTAAAAGGAAAGTAAGGAGGAATACCCCACATAAGTTGTCGATGGGAAAACTGCGAAAATACTGACGATCTGATGAAAGACTTTAGACCAGGTTGTCTGAAAGCTTTAAAGTGCTAAACAACATGAGTGCTAAAGCACCTTAAGATATTTGTGTGCTGAAATGCGCAGGATTCCTAAATTTGCGGGAAAGCGTATTCACCAGGAAATATGAAAAATGTATTCCACGTGTTGGCGTAATGTTATTGTTTTGATTTGAGCTTATTTTTACCATGTGCATGCGAATGCCATGTGTAGTCACATGTTTATTGCATCGTGGGTGCTGTGATTTTAATTTTCAAAGAGAAATTCTATTTGCAAGATACCGTATGCTTTTCCCTGTGAAACTGTAAAGTATTCAATTTTGTCCCATTTTTTTCTCAACGACGCTATACTGTTTTGAAATTACATAATTTAATGTACATTGTGAATGTAAATATGCACAAGTCCAGTTAGATAGACAGTGGTTTTGTCTTATACAGTGCACAAACAAACATGTACGAACCAAAAGTGGTATATTTTTAAACCGAAATAAGAAGAACAAATCTTCCTTATACGCAACCAAATAGTTAGGTCTGGTGTGGTTGTTCTGTATTCTGTTGGGACATGCGTCCATCTATTTTAAGTCTAAAAGTCGATTTAGTCAACACTTAAACAAAAACATATATTAGACCATATATAAATAGTATTTTATGCTTTTTATAACTTCCGACATTAGGTTAAAGAAAAGTGTCTAATGACAGAGTTTCACTTTGAAAATATTTTCTTTCGCAAAAATACTTCTGCAGCCTTCGTTTTTCGGATTAGCTATTTTTTTTTCTTTTTTAATGTTTTGTATGTCAAATTTAAGCCACAAGCAACTAAGTGGCAAAATGCGTATGTTTCACACTGTTAGATTGTTGTTAATTACGGTAAAAAGGTGATAGGCATTTAGTTGTAGTTTATTACGGTAAAAAGGTGATAGGCATTTAATTGTGCCTTGTTGATTGACCAAATAGGATATACGTATGTATATCCTCACAGTTACACTAAGAGAAATAGGTAAAAGACATTGTGCACTGCTTGTAGCGCGGTGCAACTGTTGTGCATTTTTGAATTTAGAGCTTTTGTCTTTAGAGTTTTGTTGCGAATTTTAGTAAAACTATAAATCATTTCAAAGTTCTAAGGTGCACATATAAACATATATGACAACTTAATTGGTTTTAAAATTTTCAAAAAACTGCAAAGAACTGAAAGTAGATGTCGCTTCTACTTCGGAGGATCAAGAAAAAGTCAGAGTCTGATATGGTACTTATCCTGTCAGAGATAAGATATCTTACAGATAACGAAGAAGGTGGCGATGATGACATCGAAACAGAGAATTTGCCTATTCCAAGGCAGTGTTTACACACAAGCAAGCCACCAGAGAAAGAAGATACGATTGCGGGTAGTAATCAAGGTCATCTACGTTGGCCATAAAACACAACTGAGTTTTCCAGCTCAGATACTGTGTAGAACTCAGCAATGAAACGTTAGTTTTATTTAATTTGATTGAGGTTCGTTTTTTTTTTTTATTCATTTTTATTTATGTTTTTTCTTAACTCTTACGTGCTAGACAAAAATGACTAAAACTAGCTTAACTAACTTATTTGACCTAGCTTACTGGCCCTCTGCAGGCACTCTAAGCTAAACTTTAAACATAAACTACTGTCTTTCGACTTATCCTATCTAGTTACAAGATTTGTATAACGCATTTATGGACACTTGGAACTAAGTAAAGTTTTAGAGGAAAACAAAAACTTAGTATATAAACTTTTTTTTTTGTTCTTAACCTAAACCTAAATAAGTGGATAGGATGCATATATGCAGGATTTGGTCTAAATATATTTTATTATATGTAAATAATCTTTACATATATGCATTCCATCCTATGCTATTCATACTTATATTTTTATGGATATACGTGTAGATTTTTTTTTTCTTTTTTTTTATTTTTTTATCTTATTACTTAACCCTACCTTAAAACCTATAAAAAAAATGTAAGTCGGCCATGGCAACTAATATCTCGGCCAACTTGCTGAAAGTCTAACCAGGTTCGAAAGGGATCGACGAGGGGGCTCTTTCTTTTAACCACCAGTACTTTTGGTGTTGCCTGCTCACATCTTTAACATCTCGGATGGATACCGATCTGCTGAATCGGAGAAGATCCTCAGTGCTCAGTGCTACGTCTCTACTGTAGTTGAGTCGCGTATCCGCGGTTGTTCTAGCAATGTGGAAGATTAAAGGAACTGCTACTTTATCCTGGATCAGACCTGTCTGGTCGAAATAAACGAATGCCTCCTTGGGGATAAAGCCATTAAGGCGCACCTTTTCATGGTACCTGTAATTGGGGTAGTAAGCCCCAGCGATCAGGTTTTTCGTCGAAAGCATAGACCTTGCAACATGTCTACGAATCATCTTGATTAGGAAATTGTCGTGTTATATAGGACCTCATTACGATAGAATTTTTTTCTGGAGTTCTGTAAAGACGAAGGCAGGCCCTAAGACTAGCCCTCTCAAACACCCGAATCTTTTCCATTAAGCTTGCTCTCACGTTGAACCACACGGGACAACCATAATTAAGCATCGGCCTAATAAAGGCCATGTAGCAGATTACCTTCCCTCTCGCATCGAGTTGGCTGTTGCGAAACAGTCTCTTTATAAGAGCGAAAGCACCTCGGGCTCTGGCCAGAGCAGCATCTACATGTTTGTTAAAATATAGATACTTTTTTTTTTTTTTTTATAATTTGCGCGCGCTCAAGGTATTGCTAATACCCTTAAGTGTCCGGGGTCAAGATACAGCACGGGCCGAAGGTATAGAGGGAGAAAGGGAGAGGAGGTACCTGTGCACATTGGTCTTAAATATCTGCGGGTTGTAGTCTGTGGGAAATATAGGGCTGGGAAGAGCATTCCAAATTCGCGTAGTACGGCTGAAGAACGAGTCTCTAAATTTAACTGTGCGTCCGAAAGTAGGCTTAAGGGTAAACTGATGAGCATTCCTGGCGAGACGAGTATTGCGGGTGAATTCATGGAGAGGAGGAATGCAGTTGGCTAGCTCACTTGAGCATCGTTTGTTGAAATAGCGATAAAATACAGACAAAGAAGAAACGGTACGTCGATGTTCGAGCGAGTCTAATGACTTTGCGACATTGTTGTCTCCTATAAGTTTCATCGCTCGCTTTTGGATTCTATCTAGTAGGTGCAGGGTGGTCTTTGGGGCACCAGACCAGATATGAGCGTTGTACTCAAGCTTGAGGCGGATATACGCCTTATAAATGAAAGCCAAATCAGAGGGGGTGAAATATTTCTTGCATCGATTAAGGAAACCTAAACATTTCGCAGCATTTTTGGCGACCTCAAATATGTGATCGTTCCAACTAAGTGTTCTGTTGATACACACACCAAGGATGGAAAGCTTTCCGGTTTCATCGACACAAGCACCATTCATGGATAATGGCTGATTAACAAGGGTTCGCTTGAGTGACAGCAGACAGCATTGAGTTTTAGAAGCATTGAATTCCACTCTGTTGTTGTTTCCCCAGTTAATTATGCTGTCAAGATCGGAATTCAAGGAGCTTAACATACGCTGCCGTTCCAATTCTACGGCCGAAGGGCAGGGTCATGAGTCTTGGAACGAATATGAAAAGCTGAGGGTGCTGTCATCAGCGAAGGAATGGATTGGATTAGAAGTAGCAGACAAGAGATCATTAATAAAAATGAGAAAGAGTGTCGGAGACAGAACAGAGCCTTGGGGTACACCAGCATTTATTTGGTGGATATCAGACTTGACCCCATCCAAAACAACTTGAATTGAACGGTTCGAAAGGTAATTTCTAATCCATAGAAGAAGAGATTCATCGATACCATATGCACGCATTTTCGACAAAAGAGCTTGATGCCAAACTCTGTCAAATGCCTTAGAAATATCAAGTGCAACGATCTTGTTTTCACCTGCATTATGCAAAGATGTGTTCCACTTTTCGGTGAGATAAGCTATCAAATCACCAGTGGACCTGTTACTACGGAAACCGTACTGCCGGTCATTAAGAAGCTTCCGCGATTCAAGATATTTCATAAGCTGACGATTTATCAGCGTTTCCATGACCTTAGAAAGAAGGGACGTAAGTGCTATGGGTCGGTACGAGGTGGGTGACGAAGATTCGCCCTTTTTAGGGACGGGCTGGACAAATGCTGTTTTCCATCTGCTCGGAAAGAGACCTAAAGAGTAGGATAGATGAAAAAGCTTACGCAATGGTTTTGCCAGCGCAGAAGAACACCTCTTCAGAAGTATAGGGGGAATACCATCCGGGCCAGCGGATTTGTGCACGTCGAGATCTTTAAGTACTCTTGCAACTGTACGAGTGCGGAAATGGATTTTTCCCATGGTGAAATCAACGCTCTCAAGTACAGGTGGAGACATATTGGAATCTGGCAATGTTGAGCTGGCAATGAGATTGGCTTTGTCTAAAGAGCTGACAGCTGGAATGTCATTGTAAATGAGCGTGGGAATTGAAGACGAGGTGGAATTCTTTATGTTTTTTACAAATGACCAAAAGTTTTTGCTACCTTTGGGACATTGAAGCACTTTTTGCCTCAACTTTTGATCATAGGAGAATTTCACACGTCTGATAGTTGCATTGCAGTCATTTCTGGCCCGTTTAAACTTATTCCGGTTGTCCTCAGTAGGGTTGGCTTTGTATGCCCGGAAATTCAACTCTCTCAACCTGATAGCCTCTTTACAGCTCGAGTCATACCATGCAATTTCTTTGGGCTTGATACTTTTCACTCTATGCGGAATGAAGGATCTCATGCCCAGCAGAAGAATGTTTGTGATCATATCAGCAGCGGCATCCACGTCACTATCGAGGAAGCATAATGACCAGTTAAAATTCCTAAAGAAATTGTTGAGTCCGCTCCAATCGGCTTTCTCGTACAGCCATACTGTTCTTTTAGGAATTTGTTCTCTAACTGTGTGTGGTGATAACGAGAAATTAGCTGATATGACAAAATGGTCAGACGAGCCTAGAGGCGACAGTATGTCAACAGAATATTTATCAGGGTGAGAGGTGAGAAACAGGTCCAGGGTGTTGGCGGAATGATCTGCGATGTCAGGTATTCGTGTGGGCTCATTTACTAGCTGAGTCAGATTGTTTAGCTCAGCAAAGATTTCGACATACCTTCCTTCGGGTGTTGTCTGGCCTGTCTGGCCTGAAATGCCTGAAGCCAATTAGAATTGTGTACATTGAAATCGCCCGCAATGGCAATTTCAGTGAGAGGATACAGGGATACAATTCTTGAGATGGAATCGGATAGCGCATCAAATTCGTTAAAAGTTGAATTGCTATCCAAGTTTGGACTTCTGTAAATAAAACAGTAGTGGATTAAATGCTTACGGACATGGATTTTTAACCACAGAAAATTAAATTAAATATTGTGGTTGAATTTGGTAAGCTACATCACTACGCACGTAGATGGCGAGACCGCGGTGAAAAAAGAAAAGAGGCACCAAGCTATATCCGGGCAGGGTCAAATCCGATAATTCGGTATTCTCACCTACCTGTGTTTCGCTTAGTGCCAAGACAGCTGGTTTATATAAAAACAAGTGGACATACACAGCGAAGAGATTCACTCTTAGCCCACAACATTGCACACATCAACCCTAAAGTTTTCCATAGAAAACAAGACGGAGATATAAAATTACCAAACTCCGACTGCGTGTGGTAAGGCAGAGTTGAGAAGTGCAAATTCCGTAATAGCTTCCCAACAACAAACGATGTAGGTGTTATGCCCATACATCGATTGGAGTTGGTCCACCAACGAATTCACACTTCTAAAATCCGCTACGTCAGATGCTACGCACTCTCAGTCATAGCATCAACCCGCTTGATGAAATCAAACGGGAGTTGCGACCGAGAATGCGCAGCAGTGGCTTGTGATGGAAATTGGCGAGAGGGAGCGGACCGAACGCACTCGACACCGAAACACTTCACACAAACACTTGTTTTTTGTTTTGGTCGGCACTCGCGGGGCTTTTGTGGGTGGAGGGACCGCGGGGTCTTTTATTTTTTTAGTGCACGCGTCGAAGGATGGCACAGAACTCACAACATACTGATCTAGCCAGATCCGCCGAAGCCTTATAAAGGGTGATTTTTTAGCTATTATCTTTTTGGCAGCACTGGTTTAAACAGCTGACGCACGTTTCGTGTTTTGTTTCACTGTCAGACATCTTCAGTTTGGTCTTTAATTTAATCATGAATCGTCTTACAAACGAACAACGCTACCTACCGCAACGTAAAATTTTTCAGCGACGAAGCTCATTTGTGGCTCAATGGGCACGTAAATAAGCAGAATTGTCGATTTTGGAGTGAATATCAGCCAGAAGCATTGCAAGAGCTATCAATGCATCCAGAAAAAGTCACAGTTTGGTGCGATTTATGGGCTGGTGGCATCATTGGACCGTACTTCTTTTATGTTAAAGCTCATGTCTATACAGACAAGCCCGCTTCAATTGACGCATTGGAAGACAACATTGAAGCATTTATTCGTGAGATACCGGCCGAAATGTTGGAAAGAGTAGGCCAAAATTGGACTAAGCGGATGGACCATTTGAGGCGCAGTCAAGGTCAACATTTGCATGAAATAATCTTCGAACATTAAATTATATGGACCGTACTATCGATTCAAATAAAGATTTCATGCATTTTTCTGAATTTGATGTTTTTTTTTGAATAACTTTCCTATAGCTTTTAAAAAATCACTCTTTATAACGGCGTTCTAAACAAGATTGTTTCCGACTTCTCAAGGTTGATGATCAACTTCCAATCGTCGCAAAATCGCTGAATCCTTGTAGTCACATTGCAAGAGTGTTCGAATGCCTCCGATCTTAGAACCTGACCTGGACGCAATAAGATCATCTGCGTACGCTATCGCGTGCTGAAGTGATCCTATCAGATCCGCTATGTAAATATTGAAAAGTATCGGCGAGTTAACCGCTCCTTGTTGCAGACCATTTTTAATTTTAAATGTACCAACAGATGTCACGTTGTTATTTTTAACCAAGAACTTTCTGTTGGTGAGCATATTAAGCAACATGTACAATAGTGGTTTACTAATGCCTAGCATGTTCAATTTGTAAAAGAGCCCTTCCAGCCAGACTGTATCAAAGGCCTTTTCAAAGTCGACAAGTAGGGCGCCTGTGCAGTGTTTCTTGTTTCTATTCCACTGAATGTCGGAAACCAATTTTGACGCGGCATGTATTGTATCATGCCCTGCCTTGAAACCGAATTGGTTGTCCGGAACTATCTTATCGTCCTCAACCCATTTTATCAAAACTCTATTGATAACCTTTTCGAATACCTTGCTAATACTCGGTAGGAGACTTATGGACCGAAGATTCCTGGGATTGGTGCTGTCTTTTCCCCTTTTAGGAATCGGCTGTACAACAGCTGTTTTCCAATGCTCAGGATAGTGTGCATTATTCAGAATGTTATTGAATAGAATGGCGTAAATTTCCACCGCTACTGGGGGCAAACGACGAAGAACAATATTTGATATTCCATCGATTCCCGCTGATTTCTTCTTCTTTAGTGACACGAAGATCCTTTGAAGTTCTGCCTTCGATACGAACACGGTATGCAACTCTTCATTGGCGATGGCATTGAATGTCAGGTTTTCGTCATCGAATCTGGTAAAACCAGTGTTCTCAGATCGCCAGTGCTCTATGTCGTTTCGAAGGCTGGTATTGTGCACACGGACTCTATTGTCTAGGTCATGATTCGGGCGAATGCTAGTATTCACTTTGTACACATCCTCAAAGAGACCCTATGACCTCAACTTTCTTTTGCGGATGCTCGATCACAAAGAAGCTGTTACCATCGGCAGCATCCCTAGGATTTATTCATGCTGCTGTGAGTTATCGTTCGTGATTCGTTGTTTGCGGTATTTTGAGACACGGAAGTTCCTTGGCATCGTTTCTCCGAAATATTTTATTAATCTGGGGGAACATACTCGGGTTATCAGATCTGATCTTACTTCCCCAGTATAAATTAGCTGACTGCCTATAATTTGCCTTAATTAATATTTGGAGATTCTTTATCAACGACTTCAGTGTCCGTATCTCAGCGTTTTGTCTGTCAACGAACTGCCTATACAAGTTCTTTAGTCTTGTAAGTAACCTGCTTTTCTGAGCGTGTAATGCGTCTATAGTCGGATTGCGGTAAGTGCTGTCAGTTGGTTGATACCTAGGTATCGTTCTGTCCATTGTCTGTTTGATTGTCTCTTCCATTCGTTTCAGGTACCAATCAACCTCTTCGTTTGCTAGATTCCTATTGGACGGTGGATAGTGCAAATTCAAGGAGAGGGCTCTTGTCAAGTCGCGAGAGAATCGAGTCCAATGAGTCCTCCTGTAATTATAGGAGTACGTTGGCCTGAACTCTTCGAATTCCGCAATTTTCGTCAATTCGGCACTAATTCCGCAATGGTCAGTGTCATAAAGGTGCATAAAGGTGCGCAGGCAGTTTATTGTTCTTCGGTCAACGTCAGGCAGTTGTAATTGTTCGTCGAACAGCAATAGATCCAGATAGGAGCCGCTTCTGGGAAATGATGGGCTATCTGTAGCCTTTATATCGAGTCGAAACTCAATGTTGTTTTGGACCCACCAATTGAGTAGTGAGGTCCCTCTATGGTTTGGCGAATGATTTCCCCAATCTCGGTGTCTGGCATTGAGATCGCCGGCCATAAGATAATAGTTCTCCTCCGATTCCAGCCTAAGGCATAGAAATAGAGCCTCGAGTTCAGATAGTAATAGGTTGGTTTGAGCTTCATATTTGGCGTAGAGCGCGACGATATACATCTTCTTTCCACCAAGGAGACGGATGTATACAATGCACGCTTTTATCCCCTGAAACCTTCGCACTACACCACTGTACATCGCTTTATAATTAAATTCTTTGTTAATGAAGATCGCTACGGTCTCTTCTTTCTACATTGTAGTTTTTGTGTCCTAAACTGTATTTCTGTGTGAGTTTAGTTTCGCAAACCAGTAAGACATCAGGAGTTTGGTCGTCAAGCAACTTGTACAACGATTCTCTACGATCGATCCCAATCAATGAATTTACATTCAGGGCTAGGATCTTCAAGGAGTTTTCAGACACCTGCGTACCCATCATGATTGACGATGCGCTATACTCGGCAGAATCGTATAGATATAGTCCACACGCCCAATCTGCTCCTGTAACTGACACTGTATCTGCCCAATCTGCTCTTGAATCTTGAGCAGGACGGTCAGAACGGTGCCTTGAGCCTCAGGTGCATTAGGTCGTGGGGCCTGTGCAGCTACCTTCGGCTGTTGCTGTCCCGAGTTACCCCTTCCTGACACCACTTGGGAGTAGGATATTTGGAGGTTTACGGTTTCTTTTTGGAATTGGGGTGGTATGACTCCCACTACACTCTTCTGCTTGCGAGCCAGATTTGCTTGTTTCATGCTTTGAAACTCAGGACAACCCCGATAACTTGCGGTGTGACTCTTGTTTTTGCATAGTACACATGTCAGCTGACTTTTATCTGTCATCTTCTCTTTACCAAGAGGGCATTCATCTGTTTTGTGGTTCTCTGCACACTTCACACATCGAGGCTGCATGCCGCAGTTCGACGCGGTGTGTGCGAACCTTTGGCAACGTAGGCATTGGATTATGCTTCCGCTGCGGTCTAATGTGTGCCATGAAACAAGCTGGCAATCTATGAGGTCCATATCATTCAGATTACCAAGTTTGCTATCGGGCGACATCTGAACAAGGAAAAATGGCGAGTTCCAGTTCTCCCGTTTGGCTCTTGCCGTGGTGAAGCGCTTGACTCCTACAAATGAGAGGTCACTGCACTTCATCCTTTGGAGCGTCTTAAGGAGTTCCTCCGGTTCAGTTGACGGGTCCAGCCCTTTTAAGAGCATTGATTGCAACTTTTCCCCTTTCGGGGTGAAACTATAGAACTCCGTCGTCGAGTCCCTTAACAATTTCTTAATTTTATGTTATTGTTTCACACTATTACATTGGATCGAATGCCTAATGTTGCTAAATCTATTAATTCTGAAATTATTATTGCCTATGGCCAACTTACACAGCTCTAACGTGTTCTTAAAGTCCATTTTATAAGTGTTGATTGGAGGTACACGATCCTTCGTCGGTTTGTGCTGATGCTGTGACTGATGTTGTTGTTGTAGCTTTTTGTGTGGTTGTTGAATTTGCTGCTGTGGTTGCTGTTGTTGTGTGGATTGATGTTGGGATTGTTGTTGTTCTAGGGCTTTTAATCCCCGCTTTTGATGTGGCTGTTTTTGTTGGTGTTGATTTGCCTTTATGGCCTGTATTTGTTGCTGTAGCTGCCTGATGCTGTTGTTCAAGTACTCCAGCTCATCATCTTCATTATCTGACTGAGTCGGAACGATGGAGGCGAAGCTATTACTTTCCCCCGTGTGTCTTCCTTCTCCTCCGTCGGAGACGTAAATGAAGTCTTCGGCGTCATCCGCTGCGTCATCAATAACTGGCAGCTTTTCAGCCAAGGCTGACAGGGTGGGACGTTTTACCACATTGGGAGTCGGTTTTGATTTCCTCCTCCTTTTAGCAGTTCCCCCTCTGGCTGGTATTAGACTTGCTGTGTGGCCTGATACTGCTTCATTGTAGCCTGATTGTTTAACGGCCACACCTTTCGGTATCTTATCCGTTTCACTCATCACGCGAGTTTTCTGAGCCTCCGAATTCACTCTGTTCTATGTATATATACTTTCTTGTTGAAAAAGAAAGAGAAAAAATAAAAAAAACAGATATCGGATCCGGCTAGGGATCAAACCCAGGACCCTCATGTGCAGATCATGCACTGCTTACACTAAGCCACACTATTGGCTCGCAATCTAATGTTTTCTTTTTGACACTGTTTTATTATTTGCTCACTTCTACTAAGCCGAAACACGTGTGTTCTCTACCGAGGTCTGTGAACGACTCTGATTGAGGTTCGTCCTTTACAACGGATGGTTGAAACAAGAGTGAGTTTAAAAACGAAAAAATATTTCACAACGTACTTGATAATGAGAGTGACAGATGAATGAAATATAACAATGCGATTGCAACGCCATCGAGCGATAGTTAGTTAAGCGCAAGTTTGAAGATAAACGGTGTTTTTTTAATGGGTTAAGAACTTTTAGTTGGCAACACTATTTTAACTGGCGGCCATTTTGTCAGTTGTCAAGTGATTAATTTTTAGTTTGGTTTGGCATTTCAACATGAATAAACCGACGCCTGGACAACGCTTCAAAATTGTGCAAATTTATTTTGAAAATCATGGTTCTGTTCGAAATACTTATCGCGCCCATTCTCCAAAAACTATTGTTGTGTCTGTAGGAAAAAAAAGTTTGATTTTACAATTATTACATATATGAGTTACTTATTATATTTATGATTTGGTTTGATGTTCTAGAAAAAATAAACATAACCAGTAAATAATTGTAAACTCCGTCAGTTAATTTGTCACTTACTGACATAAGGTTTTAGAAAATACTAAACAGACTTTGATGAAAATGCGTTCAGATGAAACATTTAATGATTACTTTCAATTCACTGAGAGCATTGCTACTAGTTCTCAAAATTCCATCCAAATTTCTAAAAAGTCACTATCCAGTCTCCCAAAAATGCTTTACAGCGAGGAATGTTCCGAAACTATTTTAGAATCGAAACAAGAATTTCAGGGTTTTTGAGTTTTATTTCAAAATACTAGATCAAGCGAATCAATCAATTACAGAATAGTTTGAGTAACTTGAGCTAAAAATTAGGCCAGACTAGCTTCTTAAATTGACCTTTTGAATTGATTGACTGAAAAAAGGGGTGCTTATAGACGACTGCAGCGTCTTTCAAACGGAAGTGACAGCAATACATGAGGCGGCACTGGCACTGAAAGTAGTGATGGGCATAATCGAATGATTTTAATAATCGAGACTTTAGTAATAGAGATATTTAACTCGATTTGATCCTGGAAAATAACATTCTCTTTTCGGATGAAATTCATCGATTTTTAAATGGAGAAAACTGTACAATGTGTTCCGTAAAATTTTCTGAAATGTGCTCTAACATACGATAAAACAATATAAATGAATGCTTTAAATTTATCAATAAAAAATTAATTGTTTTTCCATAAATAAAACTTCTTGTTACTACTACTACTATTACTACTACTAGCACTACTACTACATTCGATATGGTCGAGTTCTATTGTGTTAAGCTTAGTAGTCAGCAGTTAGTCATTCGAATGACTTTGTAAATCCAAATATCCTCGAGATGTTGTATGAATCTTTTATCACTCGAATAATCATTCCAATGGGCCCATCACTAGCCAATAGGCAATAAAAGTCAGGGCATCAGTGAGGTATCCTTTGTGAACTCGGTGACCCTCTGTTGGGTAACGGAACAAACTGGTATCCAAGGTAACGAAAAGGTAACGGCAACCTCGCGAAAAAAGGTTTGGAGTTGGAAGAATCTATAGTCATTCACTCCTACACCACTAAGAAACTAGAAGACGAAGCCCTAAATAGAGTCAAGGATTGATGGCTTAGCCTGAGTACGGGAGCAATAGCGAAAACTCTATGGCCGACGCTGAGATCAACACTCTTGATCGGTCTTAATCGCAAGGATGTAGGCATGCTAATAGGAGTCCTTACCAGACACTGTGCCACACATACTATGCGCCTGAGCATACCGCACAACGACTTTTGTAAAAGCTGCAGTTATGAAGAAGAATTAGAATCTATCCAACATCTGCTCTGCGACTGTCCAGCCCTAACAAAGAAACGGATGGAAAACCACCCCGAAACAAGAGCACAATCGACCCACAAAGTTGGTCTAAGTTAGCTACGGCCGAATGGGCCAACAGGGCACCCTATCACGTACGTACCTACCTATATGCTGAATAATAGTTTCTAAATAAACGGGTCCCACTGTATCATTATTTGCGGCTCACAACACTTTTCCAAAACTATACTGTTTTCATTCAAAATTCCAAAAAAATGAATTATTTAACAGAAAAAATATCAAAGTAAAGTAAGTAAAATAAGTAAAGTTTCAAATCAACCATATATTTTCTTAATTCTAAATTGTGTGGACACGCTAAATTTTAAATTTGATTTTTTTGAATTAAAAAAAACTTTTATTAAAAAATGTAGATGCCCGCAAGACTACAATTTGAAATGAGTCTGACATACCTGCTCGAATGCATGAATGTTGCATGTAATATCAATAGATAATCCACAGGACGAATTCCATTTTAAACGGAACACCGCTAGGTTCTAACTTCGTCAATGACAAAAGGAGACGGTCCCTAACATGCCATTATCATCAGAAATACCTACCTGGTTCTATCAATAGGATACAATGGGAATTTTCCGAAAAAAAAATTGTCAGATGTGCATATTATCATGTGAAACCACGATTACAGAAAGATGTGTCTGCATTGAAAGGCTTTTTTTCGAAAATTATACTTCGAGGCAATAAATAATGGATTTGAATAATTTCTATTTTCATACCTGTCTAGGTTCGATTCCTGGTACGATAAGAAATACTTTTCACGGCCCCGCCCCACAGTCACTAAAAATGCTCAAAGAGTATAACAGTCAAGGAAAATTATTTGACACATTGTTACTTCTAATAACGTTAACAATCAAGTATTGTTCCTGATGTTCAGTGGTACGATTATGTCTTCCATAACTTAAAATATTTTTATAAGCGGAACAGAACCGTTCCGCATCCACTGAGGTAACTGGCCAGTATTTGAATTTGGATGCTATGGTAGCACTTATTGTTGTTGGCAGAAGTTCACCCGTCCCATTAATAAAACTATTAATTTGACACAATGGTGACATAACTGTTGTCGCTGTAGTCAAATGTAACACACCCGTCCCATTAATAAAACTATTAATTTGACACAATGGTGACATAACTGTTGTCGCTGTAGTCAAATGTAACACAAAACGGAGTCGGCCCACTCTTTCGCTTAAATTTGAATCATCACCAGATTTTAGTTAGAATATGCCATTACCGGCGAGACTGGGCAAAATATGCAAATGCATCTGCAAAATGCAAATGTAAATTGTCTCTAGTAACAACACTATATATGTTATACAATATATCATCAATAGAAGAGAGACACATTCAGTTTTTACACCTTCGAATCCTTCTGAATGAAATCTACTTTTCGAATACACTTTCGGAAATTGGTGCCCATGGAGTTTTCCGCCGATAAGTTTTTTTTTTAGTTTTTATTTCGTTCGAGAGCATACACATTAAGATATTATCTTTTACAATATTTTTGATAAGTTAATAAAAATTACAGAGAAAGCTAATTATAATAGACGACTTGTATATACAATGTGCCATTTCTAGAGTAATTCAATATTTAATTCAAGGTAGATAGATGTATTTTTAATTCATTTTTAAATCGAATCTTATGTTTTATTTGAATGATGTTGCATGGCAGCCGAGTGCTGGTAACAAAGAATTGGCGTTCAGAGGTAAGATGAGAAAAGAGCAGTAATATTATTTGCCTAGTCCTATTAGATGCACAAAACGTAATTCGATTAAATAGGTTTTTCGGGTTGCCATAAGTGTGAGATGTTGTAAAGCCCACAGGGAGCGGAAGACCCAATGTGCCTTGGCAACGCAACTTTTTTTTTTTGTCGGACGTTTTTGAACACTTCACTGGAGCACTCAGAGACTACCAGGTAGCAAACTACATTTAATGGAATTTCGTGGTATTCGGGAGGAACCGGTAGTAATGGGTCGATGCACTTTTGCAGTAAAGCTGGATATATGCCGTCGGTACCTGGCGACTTGAAACCATCAAAGGACGCCACTGCGTACATGATAGCCTCGCCTGTTACCACGAGTGATGACATATACCAGCCTCGGCGTTTGATGTTTATCAGCTCATCTCCAGTTCCAGGGATAGTTGGGAGCCGGTTATGATTCGGTTTCCTGGAAAATGAGTCTCATCTGGTTTCCTGAGTGTTTCCAGTCTGACAGGTTTGTCTTTCTTAAGGACTTTGACCAGCCTGCAGTGAAACACTGAGTGTTTCAATCTTTCCACAAAAATCTCTATAAGAGGCACTTTTCGATATCCGAATTAGGCTCTTATATTCTTTTTGTTTTGGTCGGTACAGGTTCCAGTCCTCCTCTGAATTGGTCTTTAGGGACCTATTAAGAAGTTTTCTGGTTTTCTTACTAACACTCTGCAGTTCTGCATTCCACCATGGGACAGGTGATCTGCAGGGGGTATTTCTGGCTGGACATGTCAGTTCGTAACATTTGGTGAGGGTATTGTTCAGATCTTGAACTGCCTTCTCAACCTTTGGTCTCGTTCTGGGGAGAGGTTCGATACGAGTTTTTAGCTCATCCCTAAGCCGTATCCAGTTGGTTTTTCTAGGATTCCTCCTCTTCAGCAAGGTTATAGCTTTGCATTCGATTCAGAATTCAATGTGTCTATGGTCTAATATCATGGTACTCTACGAGTACTCTACGAGTTCTGCTACCGCTTTTGGTGGTGGCGGGAGAACAGAATCGTAGGGGAAGTAGGCTGAAGCAAAAACGAAGTTATGCCACTCTCCGTTTGCTTCGTAGTCGCTGTTATCAGCAACCAAATCTTGTTCGCAAAACTGTCCAAGCTTTGTTGCTGAGAGAAGTTTTGGCACAGTAAGACAAGTTCTCGGTCTTTCAGACCGCTCGAGTAGTGAGAAGCTCCGCAGACCATCAAGACCACAGATGCGTCTTTTCCACACCCATGGTTCTTGAATAGATGTTATGTGAAGCTTTGTTTTCATAATGGAAAGTCTGCTAAATAGGATTGCAGTAGTATCCTTACATTGATGAAGGTTGATCTGGATAAACAACAGCATGGGAGGTTACTGTGGGTTTCATCCTTATCGCACTTATTGGATGATAGGGACCGGAGTCATATCTCGAACGGATGGTCTCAACCGAAGCTTCGTCTAGACCCACAACAAGAGAAGAGCCATCTTTGTTTTCTCCGTTCTTACTCTCCCTGTGAGTGTAGATTTTCCACTTCTTTGTTTCGAGCCCAGGGTTCTGGATACGTAAGTGCGCCAGCACATCTGTCGTGTTCCTGAGTTGCCCCGGGATCCAGCAGACGGCGCGCGTTTGTTTTGGTGGCCTGAAAACGTCAAAACTTGTTGTTCCCAGGGGGGAATTTTCGGCACAGAAGTACTTAGCCATTCAAGAGTTTGCTGGGTAGAGCACTTCACCATAAAGGTTCCGCTTTCCAGAGCAGAGCCCTCCACTTGAATGCAAGCATTCTCTGCGTTTGCTAGCTCCCACAGTTGATCTTCCCAGTGTTTGGACTCTACGTCGGTCATACTGTCATCACATCGGAGTCGCAAGGAAGAGATAGCAGCACTTTTATAGGGCCGCATTTCTCGCTCTTTGCGTGTGGTGTTCGTTCGTCTTTTGGCGAGTTCTCCTGCAGCTAGAATTTTCCGTCCACCAGAGCTACAGCCTTTGCTGGTTGTGGCACCGATTTCATTCGGATATTGCTTGCGGGAAGAGCCGCCATCGATTGTTTGTCGTTTTCTTTGCGAGCCTGCTGACTTACCTGGGATATTTAGATCCGAGAATGTTTGGCTCGTAAGCCATCCCGCCACGACAAGACAACCAGAAAGGGAGAGATCATAACAGGTGAGAGTTGAGTTAAAAATCATACCACGGATTTTGGCAGTGTCAACGTTTTATTTTGTTTAATAGGATAATATGACCTCTGCTAATAGAGATCGGAGGAAGCACGGATGTATGAACGGGATAGAAAGAATGGATGGTAATTCATTAACATGTTAAGAAAATAGAAGAGGGCCAAGAATAGATCCCTGAGTTAATTTTCAGTAAAAACCGCTTGTTGACGATCATCCAAGTATGAGGATATTAGACTGCAACTACAATATAGTAATGTGGGTGGCGCTACAGCCCGTAGAATCCCAGGGCCTAGTTTCTCAGCAACCACTAATGTTGTGCGTGCTATTGTTCTATTACGAGTGGAAGGGACCTAAAGTTTTATGCCGACTCCGAACGGCCAAGTTTGAGAAGCTTTTTCTAGACAGTTATACTCTTTGAGCATTGTCAGTGACTCGAAAGAGGTGGGGCCGTGAAAAGTATTTCTTGTCGTACCAGGAATCGAACCTAGACAGGTAGGTCCAAGTGCGTAGGAGTCGACGCACATACCCATAACGCCACGGGCCACCATGACGGCAACTATGCTTAGGGCGAAAAATAGACTGCTTAGAAGTTAAACGATTCTGTTGGTGAAAAAACCTATTTATATGTTTTTGCTCTCAACTACGTCAACCTGTAGGATATGAGAAAAAGCGAAAGATTCTTTAGAAGGGGGATTTCCGTCGGCGTTAGTTAGATGTCTGCTGCTTTGTTTTCCCACCCCAAGCTCCTTCCTTCCATAACTGTTATCCAGTTGACGAAGGATTCAACCGTTTTGAGTAATATTATTAATATTATTAAATAATTTTGGCCGCCTGTATTTTGCAAACAATAATATTCCGAAGTGAGCGATAAATTCCATGAAACTCTTCCACTCTGAAACGCTTCGATTTGATATAAGCTTCGTCGCGTTTTTTCATTGGTGACGAATATCTGAGGCCTTTAATACGAGTCCTAGTCAACAACATTTCGTCAGTATTTTTGTTCTATTGAAGAGCTTCTTACACAATTTCGCTGTGAACTGATCCCGATTCCACCAAGGAGATTTGATCTTACCTTTTGGTTTGCTGATTGGACAGAAAACTACATTGAATGATATTAGGTGATTTTGGTGAATTTGTGCAGTGTTGCATTACAGATGTTGACGTCTGACAGAAGAGCCGTGATTGTCTGTTTTTTTTTTTTTTTTTTTTAATTTTAGTTTTGTTTTATTTATATTAAATTTTTTTACTTGCTAGACAAAAATACTTAAAACTAACTTAACTATCTTAACAATATCTTATTGTGTAATTAATCCTAACCTACTGACCGCCTTCGGGTACTCTAAGCTAATCTAATCTAAAAATATTTCTGTGCCTTACGGCTTACACTTCGTTTTTTTTTAGTCTTTTCAGACAATGTTTATTTTAAATTTTGAAGTACCAAGAAAACTATGAAAAACTTGGTTTAACCTAACTAAAAAAATTATATTATAACTAACTTAACCTACACTAAACTAACTTAACCTAACATGAACCTTAAACTAACTTAATTATGTCCGTAACAGACAGACGCGTGCACCAGGGCGTATATGTCATGTATATGCATAACATATATAGACTATCCGCCGTGATGCACCCTTTTTTTTTTTTTTCTCTTAAACTAACCTTAAAATTAAGTAAGTTGGCCACCAAGGTCCACTATCTCATCGTTAGCTAGCGGCAGCTGAGACCTGTTCTGGTGCAACCACCAGTAAAAGTGCCGTTCCTTGGCACACTCTCTCCTGTCGCGAACAGAGATCGCTCCACTGAACCGGAGGAGATCCTCGTGGCTGCGAGCTACATCCCGTTCGTATAGCAGTCGCCTGTCCACTGTTCGGCGTACGACATGGAAGATAATAGGACATCCTTCCTCATCCTGTATCAGGCCAATGGTGTCGAGATAGAGGAATGCTTCAGGAGGAATAAAGCCGTTAAGGCGCACTCTTTCATGATACAATGTACTGGGGTAGTAAGCCCCAAAGATCAGACTGTTAGAAGAAGTCATAGCTCGTGCAACGTGTCTTCTGATCAGCTTAATAATAAAATTATCTATCCTGTTCAAGTTTGCCTCGTTGTACAGGACCTCGTTAGGATAGTACTTCTTGTACTCAGACTCGGGTGTGCGATACAAACGGAGACAGCTCCGGAGACACTGTCTCTCGATCAACCTCATCTTTTCCATCTGGGAAGGACTCACGCTGAACCACAGGGGACAACCGGACGCCATAATTGGCCGTACTAGGGCCATGTAGCAGATTACCTTCACCCTGGTATCAAGTTGGCTGCTGAAAAACAACCTCCTTGCCGCAGCAAAGGCTTTTCTGGCTTTCGTCAGAGCAATATCTGTATGTTTGTCAAAATACAGATACTGATCCAGCCAAATGTCAAGATATCTAACTACACTTTTTACAAGTAACGGCCGCCCCTGCGGGTCAACTATGCCGAACTTTCGCCAATTTGTGCGCGTATCCCGCGATGCCATGTACAACGGGGTCCTGAAAAAGACAGTTCACACTTCAGGTAGTTGATAATCAACTTCCAGTCGTCGCAAAATAGCAGAATTTTATCAAAGTCACGCTGCAACAAGATATTAATTACCTCGACTTTCGGACCTGTTCTGTACGCTACCAGATCGTCGGCGTACGCTATTATGTGCGGCATAGAAGATAAGAGATCGGCAGTGAATATCGAAAACAAGATCGGCGAAGCAACCGCTCCCTGTTGCAGACCATTTTTGATGTCAAAGACCGTGGTAGACGTTACGTCGCCACTTTTCACAACGAACTTCCTACCTGTTATCATGTCATAGATCATGTATAGCAATGGTTTACTTATGCCGCGTCTGACCAGCTTGAGGAAGAGGCCCTCCAACCAAACGGTGTCGAACGCCTTCTCCAAGTCAATCAGACAAGCACCAGTACACTGATTCTTATTTTTGTTCCACTGAATGTCGGAAACAAGCTTCGATGCGGCATGTATGGTATCATGTCCCGCCCTGAATCCGAACTGGTTGTCCGGTATGATTTCCTTATCCTCAGCCCACTGCTTCAGAACTCGAATGACTATCTTTTCAAAAACCTTGCTTATGCAAGGCAGAAGACTGATCGACCAGAGATTTGTCGGGATTGACTTGTCCTTGTCCCGTTTGGGGATCGGTTGCACGACAGCTGTTTTCCAGTGCGCCGGGTAATGTGCACTACTCAGAACTCGAATGACTATCTTTTCAAAAACCTTGCTTATGCAAGGCAGAAGACTGATCGACCGGAGATTTGTCGGGATTGACTTGTCCTTGTCCCGTTTGGGGATCGGTTGCACGACAGCTGTTTTCCAGTGCGCCGGGTAATGTGCACTACTCAGAGCGTTGTTAAACAAGGTCGTGTAAATTTGCACCGCTTCGGGGGGAAGATGGCTAAGCACAATATTCGGTATACCATCGATTCCGACTGACTTTTTCTTCTTTAGTGAGTTAAGGATACCCTGGAGATCTTCTTGCGAAAACAAGATGTGATTTACATCGTAGGCGACGGCATTATTTGCCATGTGAACGTCATTGAACCTGGTGAAACCTGGATTCTCAGATCGCCATTGACTTATCTCGTTGCGCAGATAGAAGTGGTTTAGCAAGGCTCTGTTCTCCAGATCGTGATTCGGCCTACGAACCTCGTTGACCGTATACACTCGCTGGAATACAGCTCCAATAGCTTTCACCTTCTAGTGAGGATCCTCAACCACGAAGAAGTCATTGTCTAGCACAGCCCCGTCTGGATCGATGCCAACTGAAGTCAGTAATCGTTCGTTATCTGTTGTCCTGGGAAGTCTAACGGCCTGAATGTCGTTTTGATCTTTCCTCCGAAATATTTTATTTACTTGCGGGAACATACCCGGGTTGTTGGATTGTACAGCCCGGATTTTATTGCCCCAGTGCAAGCTTATAGCCAAGCTATAATTAATACGTATTAATTGTTGGAGGTTTTTGATCTCCGACTTTAGTGACCTAACTTCCGCGTTTTGTGGATCTGTAAACCGTCTGTGCAAGAGTTTGAGTCTTGACAGCAGCCTACTTTTGTGTACGTGAAGTGCATCGATGGTAGCATTTCGGTAGACGTCGCCGTTATCGAGCTGTACTACTTTCGAAATTGTCTTGTCCATTGTTCGTTTAATTACGTCGTCCATTTGTATGAGGTACCTGTCAACCTCGTCGTTCGTCAGGTTTCTGTTAGTCGGAGGATTGATCTCACTCGAACGTAGTTCTGTGGATAAAGTCCTGGAGAAGCGTGGCCAGCGGTCCTTATTGTAATTATAAGGGAGCCTCTGGACATACTCTTCCAATTCTTCCACCTCGTTCGGGAGCTGAATAGCCGCGAAGAGTCCGCGGTGATCACTTTCGTACTCAACCGCAGTTAAACAATTCCGCGTGCGTCTTTCCACGTCTAGTATCGTCAATCGTCTGTCGATCAGTAACAGATCCTGATAGGACCCGCACCTGGGATACGATGGCATATCGGTTGCAAGCAAATCAAGCTTGAACTCAATATTGTGCTCTACCAACCAGCTATACAGTGAGGTCCCCCTGGTGTTATGCACTGTATTGCCCCATTCTATATGCTTGGAGTTAAAATCTCCGGCCATGATGTAGTAGTTCTCCTCCAAGCTCAGTCGAAGGCTAGTGAATAGATTATCGAGCTCTGAAATGAAGTTTCGATTGAGGAGTTCATTGTCAGGTGCGTAGATAGCGATCAAATACAACCGTTTACCACCCTGGAGAGGGATGCGTGTAATACATGTTTCTAAAGCTTGAAATCTTCGCATTTCACCACTGTACACGATCTTATGACTGAGGCCTTTTTTGATAAAAAGAGCGACCCCACCACCTTGGAAGGAATGGGGCCGGTCTCTTCGAATTACGTGGTAATTCTTGTACCTGAGTTTGTGAGTCTGGTTTAGCTTAGTTTCGCTAACCATAAGCACGTCAGGCTTGTACGTTTGCAACAAGTTCTCGAGCGTTAGCTGTCGTTCGGGTTTAATCAGCGAATTAACATTCACTGCCAGGATCTCAAGTCTACGCGCTGCGGGCGTAGCCATCATGGTGATGTCTCGTTTGTGTCGTCAACCAACGCCGAGTAGAGGATGTCTATTCGCGCTGTTTGCTCAAGGAACTGTTTCTGGAGCTGAGCGATCTGCCTCTGGATAGAGAGCAGGACCGACTTCATATCCATGTCAGCTTCAGGTTGTCTGGCCACTGGGACCGGGGCTACCTTCGGCACTGTCTGTTGTACCGGTCGCCTACCAGATGACATTTGGGCATAGGAGACGGCCGGAGTAACAGTTGTAGCTTGAAAACGAGGCACTGGCCTCGCTTCTACCATTTTTATTTTCCTCTTGGCTTCAATGGTTCTTTTTATCTGTTGAACTTTTGGACATCCCCGATAATTAGCAGGGTGCCCGCTGGTTTTGCAGAGCACGCATGTCAGCTTGCTCCTGTCAACAACCTTATCCGTCCCTAAAGGACATTCCCCTTGTTTGTGGGTTCCTGCGCATTTCACGCAGCGAGACTCCATGCTGCAGTTCGCCGCGGCATGCCCAAATCTCTGACAACGAGCACATTGGAGCATGTGCTTCGTCTTCACCAAAGTATCACACTTCAAAGAAATGGAGCCTAAGCAAATCTAAATCATGTATGGCACTGTTGGGAAGCTTGTCAGCTTGTGAAGAGTTGCCTGGTCTCTATTTTCAATTACGAGAAAAAGGACAGAAACCCAACGTTAGCTGGTTCATATTAGTTCAGAGTTCCAACTTGACTTTGATTCTATTATGGACTTCCTTCTATAGAGTCTTTTCGGACAGCTACTCCAGCGAAAAGCCTTTCAAGGCTTTGTGGTAATTCGCACCGTATTGGTTGAAGGGATGATAGTGCGGATCGCGTGATTTACTTACATATGACATATCTCCGAATGAGCATTTTGTGGTGCTGTGTAGTCGTTGTTTTTTGTTTAATTTTTTTAATTTTATTAAGCTTAATACAAGCGAACAATTTAAACAATCTAAACTTAAAAACTAAAGCTTAACCTAGATGGTAGAGGGAGAAAGGCAGGACTAGCGCAGGAAAGAAGGGGATGGAGGTAGTTTCGAAGTGAGGTTTTGATAAGGTGGAAATTGAAAGAGTATTCTATAGTCAGGCTTAACATTCTTGATACCGGTGAGTTGAAGCCGCAATTAGTCCGATGTGATCTAATGCGGAAGAGGGCTGCAGACCTTAGATTGCAGGGGTTGACGCTAAGAGACACAAATTCAAGAAGTACGTGTCAGTCTGTATTACCAGGAATCAGTTGGTGGAGGAAGAGCAGATCGGCAGTTATGCTACGGTTTTCGAGGGACACAAGACGAATAAGAATAAGGAGGTAAATTGGTTCTGCCGCGGCATGCCCAAATCTCTGACAACGAGCACATTGGAGCATGTGCTTCGTCTTCACCAAAGTATCCCACTTCAAAGAAATGGAGCCTAAGCGGATAATTTTCTTTACGCTCTCTATTTTGCTGTCTGGGGTGACCTGAACCAGGAAGAAGGGGAGTCTCCTATTCTCCCTCTTCGTTACCACAGTATTGAAAGGCTTGACGCCGACAAACTTAACATCATCGCTCTCCACACGGCGCAGCTCTGCGAGGATATCCTCGGGATCGGTATCGGGATCCACGCGCTTAAGGAGCATGGTCTTAACCTTTTCTGCCTTTGGGGTATACGAAAAAAATTCGGCCCCAGCCTTCGCTAGCTCTTCTTTTATAAGAAGAAAATCTGCCATTGATGAGCAGTGCACAGAAAGCCTTAAGGGTCCTTTATATGTCATATAAAATGAGTTTTTGGTGGCCAACTTACATAGAGTGTCGACCTCCTTTGTTTCCAGTCCAAAGACGTTGATGGGTGGACATCTCTCCTTTTTGGCTGCTATTGGTTGCTGTTGATGTTGCTGCTGCTGCTGCTGTGGCTGCTGCTGCTGCGACTGCTGCTGTTGTGACTGCTTCTGCTGCTGTTGTTGTTGCATCTGCTTCTTTGGTTGTTGTTGCTGTCGCGTGGCAGCTGTGGATCGTTGTACCTTTGGTTGTTGTAGTTGGTGCTGATTTTGCTGCTTCTGTTGTTGTTGCTGCATTTGTGCAGATTCTTTGGCCGCTTTCCTGGCTTTTATTTTATCCTGCAGAATCCGTATGTGGGCGTCCAGCTTCTCCCTTTCCTTCTGGCTCTTCACCAGCTCCTCCCGTTCATCATCGTCTTCGTCATCAGATTGTGATGACGCCAGAGCACGATAGGAGTTCTCACTAACACCGTAGGAGAACCCTCCGCCATTCATCGCCGACTCATGCTCTATAGCAGTTGCCGATATTGCTTCTGCTGCTGCGTTTACTACTGCAGCAGCATCTTCCGCTACTTCATTATGTCGTGAACCGACCGTATAACGGCGCTTCACAAGACTGGGCTTCGGTTGAAGCTTCGTCCTCTTCTTTTTCCTCCCCTCTTCATCCAATGACTGGTGACCTGATGTCCCAGCCACCTGCTCAACATCACCCGTTTTTTCGAGCGCGGGTCGCTCTGATGAATCCATCACTCTCCCTTGCACTCACACTTGTCTCTATTTTTTCAAACGAAAAATATTTTGTTCTTTTTTTTTATAATTTTAACGGGACAATTCCCGTTCACCGCGTTTCCACCACCGATTACACTGCCGCTAGGCCACTGACACTAAATAACTTGCGAGTCAATTTGCTTCTTTTCGATTCTCTTTTCGGTTCTTGTTCTTTGCACACACAATAGCCGAAAACGTCTTCACTCTATGAGGGTATGCGAACGATCTGTCTGTTATTATTATTATTATTATTGTTGAGGGAATATTGCACCGCGACCTATAGATCTATTGCGACACCTTTTGATAATTTTACTTTCTGACGAGAAAAATTATTTTACATACAGTTCTTTTCAGAGTTGTGTTGATGGCTGTGGACTCATGTTGTGCAAAGGTGGAAGAGAGAGTTTTAGAGTATTCTCTCTAATAAAGTTTCCTTTGGGAATATGAGAATGAGAGATGATTCTAGTGACTAAATTTCTTTCTCTGATAGTAGGTGTTTGCCCAGACATCTTTGTCTTTTGTGACCAGATCGTATTCTGGAATTTCATAAGTTTCTCCACAGAATCTTCAGAGACCTTCTTCTGATACTTCCAGTTTCCTTGGGTGCTCTCTGAGTCTACAGTGCCCTGTTAGGAAGCCTGTTAGAATACGGCTTTTATCCTTACTCATTTTGATACATGCCTCGAACCTCTTCGATTATATTGACCTAAGAGTTTCTTGGTCTACCTTCATGTCATGAGCTTTGTTCCAAGTTTCTGTCCGGTTCCTTCTTTCTAGTTCCAGCAATTCGTCTATGAGGACATGGTATCCTACAGGGTAGAATGGTTCTGGGCCCCTGAATGGTTTCATGATGGCGGCTCCACTGTCCGACATCATTGCTACATATGTCGCAGTTGGTATAGTTTCTGTCAAGATTCATTTGAACGCATTTGTCTATGTCATAGACTTCAGCTTGAAAGATGCTGGTGCGTCTGCCCATGGGTGCCTTCCTGTCATTATGAAGATTATTGGAACAAAGGTGTTACATCTTTACTTTATTAAAAGGCTTTTCTGGCTTTCGTCAGAGCAATATCTATATGTTTGTCAAAATACAGATACTGATCCAGCCAAATGTCAAGATATCTAACTACACTTTTTACAAGTAACGGCCGCCCCTGCGGGTCAACTATGCCGAACTTTCGCCAATTTGTGCGCGTATCCCGCGATGCCATGTACAACGGGGTCCTGAAAAAGACAGTTCACACTTCAGGTAGTTGATAATCAACTTCCAGTCGTCGCAAAATAGCAGAATTTTATCAAAGTCACGCTGCAACAAGATATTAATTACCTCGACTTTCGGACCTGTTCTGTACGCTACCAGATCGTCGGCGTACGCTATTATGTGCGGCATAGAAGATAAGAGATCGGCAGTGAATATCGAAAACAAGATCGGCGAAGCAACCGCTCCCTGTTGCAGACCATTTTTGATGTCAAAGACCGTGGTAGACGTTACGTCGCCACTTTTCACAACGAACTTCCTACCTGTTATCATGTCATAGATCATGTATAGCAATGGTTTACTTATGCCGCGTCTGACCAGCTTGAGGAAGAGGCCCTCCAACCAAACGGTGTCGAACGCCTTCTCCAAGTCAATCAGACAAGCACCAGTACACTGATTCTTATTTTTGTTCCACTGAATGTCGGAAACAAGCTTCGATGCGGCATGTATGGTATCATGTCCCGCCCTGAATCCGAACTGGTTGTCCGGTATGATTTCCTTATCCTCAGCCCACTGCTTCAGAACTCGAATGACTATCTTTTCAAAAACCTTGCTTATGCAAGGCAGAAGACTGATCGACCGGAGATTTGTCGGGATTGACTTGTCCTTGTCCCGTTTGGGGATCGGTTGCACGACAGCTGTTTTCCAGTGCGCCGGGTAATGTGCACTACTCAGAACTCGAATGACTATCTTTTCAAAAACCTTGCTTATGCAAGGCAGAAGACTGATCGACCGGAGATTTGTCGGGATTGACTTGTCCTTGTCCCGTTTGGGGATCGGTTGCACGACAGCTGTTTTCCAGTGCGCCGGGTAATGTGCACTACTCAGAGCGTTGTTAAACAAGGTCGTGTAAATTTGCACCGCTTCGGGGGGAAGATGGCTAAGCACAATATTCGGTATACCATCGATTCCGACTGACTTTTTCTTCTTTAGTGAGTTAAGGATACCCTGGAGATCTTCTTGCGAAATCAAGATGTGATTTACATCGTAGGCGACGGCATTATTTGCCATGTGAACGTCATTGAACCTGGTGAAACCTGGATTCTCAGATCGCCATTGACTTATCTCGTTGCGCAGATAGAAGTGGTTTAGCAAGGCTCTGTTCTCCAGATCGTGATTCGGCCTACGAACCTCGTTGACCGTATACACTCGCTGGAATACAGCTCCAATAGCTTTCACCTTCTAGTGAGGATCCTCAACCACGAAGAAGTCATTGTCTAGCACAGCCCCGTCTGGATCGATGCCAACTGAAGTCAGTAATCGTTCGTTATCTGTTGTCCTGGGAAGTCTAACGGCCTGAATGTCGTTTTGATCTTTCCTCCGAAATATTTTATTTACTTGCGGGAACATACCCGGGTTGTTGGATTGTACAGCCCGGATTTTATTGCCCCAGTGCAAGCTTATAGCCAAGCTATAATTAATACGTATTAATTGTTGGAGGTTTTTGATCTCCGACTTTAGTGACCTAACTTCCGCGTTTTGTGGATCTGTAAACCGTCTGTGCAAGAGTTTGAGTCTTGACAGCAGCCTACTTTTGTGTACGTGAAGTGCATCGATGGTAGCATTTCGGTAGACGTCGCCGTTATCGAGCTGTACTACTTTCGAAATTGTCTTGTCCATTGTTCGTTTAATTACGTCGTCCATTTGTATGAGGTACCTGTCAACCTCGTCGTTCGTCAGGTTTCTGTTAGTCGGAGGATTGATCTCACTCGAACGTAGTTCTGTGGATAAAGTCCTGGAGAAGCATGGCCAGCGGTCCTTATTGTAATTATAAGGGAGCCTCTGGACATACTCTTCCAATTCTTCCACCTCGTTCGGGAGCTGAATAGCCGCGAAGAGTCCGCGGTGATCACTTTCGTACTCAACCGCAGTTAAACAATTCCGCGTGCGTCTTTCCACGTCTAGTATCGTCAATCGTCTGTCGATCAGTAACAGATCCTGATAGGACCCGCACCTGGGATACGATGGCATATCGGTTGCAAGCAAATCAAGCTTGAACTCAATATTGTGCTCTACCAACCAGCTATACAGTGAGGTCCCCCTGGTGTTATGCACTGTATTGCCCCATTCTATATGCTTGGAGTTAAAATCTCCGGCCATGATGTAGTAGTTCTCCTCCAAGCTCAGTCGAAGGCTAGTGAATAGATTATCGAGCTCTGAAATGAAGTTTCGATTGAGGAGTTCATTGTCAGGTGCGTAGATAGCGATCAAATACAACCGTTTACCACCCTGGAGAGGGATGCGTGTAATACATGTTTCTAAAGCTTGAAATCTTCGCATTTCACCACTGTACACGATCTTATGACTGAGGCCTTTTTTGATAAAAAGAGCGACCCCACCACCTTGGAAGGAATGGGGCCGGTCTCTTCGAATTACGTGGTAATTCTTGTACCTGAGTTTGTGAGTCTGGTTTAGCTTAGTTTCGCTAACCATAAGCACGTCAGGCTTGTACGTTTGCAACAAGTTCTCGAGCGTTAGCTGTCGTTCGGGTTTAATCAGCGAATTAACATTCACTGCCAGGATCTCAAGTCTACGCGCTGCGGGCGTAGCCATCATGGTGATGTCTCGTTTGTGTCGTCAACCAACGCCGAGTAGAGGATGTCTATTCGCGCTGTTTGCTCAAGGAACTGTTTCTGGAGCTGAGCGATCTGCCTCTGGATAGAGAGCAGGACCGACTTCATATCCATGTCAGCTTCAGGTTGTCTGGCCACTGGGACCGGGGCTACCTTCGGCACTGTCTGTTGTACCGGTCGCCTACCAGATGACATTTGGGCATAGGAGACGGCCGGAGTAACAGTTGTAGCTTGAAAACGAGGCACTGGCCTCGCTTCTACCATTTTTATTTTCCTCTTGGCTTCAATGGTTCTTTTTATCTGTTGAACTTTTGGACATCCCCGATAATTAGCAGGGTGCCCGCTGGTTTTGCAGAGCACGCATGTCAGCTTGCTCCTGTCAACAACCTTATCCGTCCCTAAAGGACATTCCCCTTGTTTGTGGGTTCCTGCGCATTTCACGCAGCGAGACTCCATGCTGCAGTTCGCCGCGGCATGCCCAAATCTCTGACAACGAGCACATTGGAGCATGTGCTTCGTCTTCACCAAAGTATCACACTTCAAAGAAATGGAGCCTAAGCAAATCTAAATCATGTATGGCACTGTTGGGAATATATCTCAGCTTGTGAAGAGTTGCCTGGTCTCTATTTTCAATTACGAGAAAAAGGACAGAAACCCAACGTTAGCTGGTTCATATTAGTTCAGAGTTCCAACTTGACTTTGATTCTATTATGGACTTCCTTCTATAGAGTCTTTTCGGACAGCTACTCCAGCGAAAAGCCTTTCAAGGCTTTGTGGTAATTCGCACCGTATTGGTTGAAGGGATGATAGTGCGGATCGCGTGATTTACTTACATATGACATATCTCCGAATGAGCATTTTGTGGTGCTGTGTAGTCGTTGTTTTTTGTTTAATTTTTTTAATTTTATTAAGCTTAATACAAGCGAACAATTTAAACAATCTAAACTTAAAAACTAAAGCTTAACCTAGATGGTAGAGGGAGAAAGGCAGGACTAGCGCAGGAAAGAAGGGGCTGGAGGTAGTTTCGAAGTGAGGTTTTGATAAGGTGGAAATTGAAAGAGTATTCTATAGTCAGGCTTAACATTCTTGATACCGGTGAGTTGAAGCCGCAATTAGTCCGATGTGATCTAATGCGGAAGAGGGCTGCAGACCTTAGATTGCAGGGGTTGACGCTAAGAGACACAAATTCAAGAAGTACGTGTCAGTCTGTATTACCAGGAATCAGTTGGTGGAGGAAGAGCAGATCGGCAGTTATGCTACGGTTTTCGAGGGACACAAGACGAATAAGAATAAGGAGGTAAATTGGTTCTGCCGCGGCATGCCCAAATCTCTGACAACGAGCACATTGGAGCATGTGCTTCGTCTTCACCAAAGTATCCCACTTCAAAGAAATGGAGCCTAAGCGGATAATTTTCTTTACGCTCTCTATTTTGCTGTCTGGGGTAACCTGAACCAGGAAGAAGGGGAGTCTCCTATTCTCCCTCTTCGTTACCACAGTATTGAAAGGCTTGACGCCGACAAACTTAACATCATCGCTCTCCACACGGCGCAGCTCTGCGAGGATATCCTCGGGATCGGTATCGGGATCCACGCGCTTAAGGAGCATGGTCTTAACCTTTTCTGCCTTTGGGGTATACGAAAAAAATTCGGCCCCAGCCTTCGCTAGCTCTTCTTTTATAAGAAGAAAATCTGCCATTGATGAGCAGTGCACAGAAAGCCTTAAGGGTCCTTTATATGTCATATAAAATGAGTTTTTGGTGGCCAACTTACATAGAGTGTCGACCTCCTTTGTTTCCAGTCCAAAGACGTTGATGGGTGGACATCTCTCCTTTTTGGCTGCTATTGGTTGCTGTTGATGTTGCTGCTGCTGCTGCTGTGGCTGCTGCTGCTGCGACTGCTGCTGTTGTGACTGCTTCTGCTGCTGTTGTTGTTGCATCTGCTTCTTTGGTTGTTGTTGCTGTCGCGTGGCAGCTGTGGATCGTTGTACCTTTGGTTGTTGTAGTTGGTGCTGATTTTGCTGCTTCTGTTGTTGTTGCTGCATTTGTGCAGATTCTTTGGCCGCTTTCCTGGCTTTTATTTTATCCTGCAGAATCCGTATGTGGGCGTCCAGCTTCTCCCTTTCCTTCTGGCTCTTCACCAGCTCCTCCCGTTCATCATCGTCTTCGTCATCAGATTGTGATGACGCCAGAGCACGATAGGAGTTCTCACTAACACCGTAGGAGAACCCTCCGCCATTCATCGCCGACTCATGCTCTATAGCAGTTGCCGATATTGCTTCTGCTGCTGCGTTTACTACTGCAGCAGCATCTTCCGCTACTTCATTATGTCGTGAACCGACCGTATAACGGCGCTTCACAAGACTGGGCTTCGGTTGAAGCTTCGTCCTCTTCTTTTTCCTCCCCTCTTCATCCAATGACTGGTGACCTGATGTCCCAGCCACCTGCTCAACATCACCCGTTTTTTCGAGCGCGGGTCGCTCTGATGAATCCATCACTCTCCCTTGCACTCACACTTGTCTCTATTTTTTCAAACGAAAAATATTTTGTTCTTTTTTTTTATAATTTTAACGGGACAATTCCCGTTCACCGCGTTTCCACCACCGATTACACTGCCGCTAGGCCACTGACACTAAATAACTTGCGAGTCAATTTGCTTCTTTTCGATTCTCTTTTCGGTTCTTGTTCTTTGCACACACAATAGCCGAAAACGTCTTCACTCTATGAGGGTATGCGAACGATCTGTCTGTTATTATTATTATTATTATTGTTGAGGGAATATTGCACCGCGACCTATAGATCTATTGCGACACCTTTTGATAATTTTACTTTCTGACGAGAAAAATTATTTTACATACAGTTCTTTTCAGAGTTGTGTTGATGGCTGTGGACTCATGTTGTGCAAAGGTGGAAGAGAGAGTTTTAGAGTATTCTCTCTAATAAAGTTTCCTTTGGGAATATGAGAATGAGAGATGATTCTAGTGACTAAATTTCTTTCTCTGATAGTAGGTGTTTGCCCAGACATCTTTGTCTTTTGTGACCAGATCGTATTCTGGAATTTCATAAGTTTCTCCACAGAATCTTCAGAGACCTTCTTCTGATACTTCCAGTTTCCTTGGGTGCTCTCTGAGTCTACAGTGCCCTGTTAGGAAGCCTGTTAGAATACGGCTTTTATCCTTACTCATTTTGATACATGCCTCGAACCTCTTCGATTATATTGACCTAAGAGTTTCTTGGTCTACCTTCATGTCATGAGCTTTGTTCCAAGTTTCTGTCCGGTTCCTTCTTTCTAGTTCCAGCAATTCGTCTATGAGGACATGGTATCCTACAGGGTAGAATGGTTCTGGGCCCCTGAATGGTTTCATGATGGCGGCTCCACTGTCCGACATCATTGCTACATATGTCGCAGTTGGTATAGTTTCTGTCAAGATTCATTTGAACGCATTTGTCTATGTCATAGACTTCAGCTTGAAAGATGCTGGTGCGTCTGCCCATGGGTGCCTTCCTGTCATTATGAAGATTATTGGAACAAAGGTGTTACATCTTTACTTTATTAAAAGGCTTTTCTGGCTTTCGTCAGAGCAATATCTATATGTTTGTCAAAATACAGATACTGATCCAGCCAAATGTCAAGATATCTAACTACACTTTTTACAAGTAACGGCCGCCCCTGCGGGTCAACTATGCCGAACTTTCGCCAATTTGTGCGCGTATCCCGCGATGCCATGTACAACGGGGTCCTGAAAAAGACAGTTCACACTTCAGGTAGTTGATAATCAACTTCCAGTCGTCGCAAAATAGCAGAATTTTATCAAAGTCACGCTGCAACAAGATATTAATTACCTCGACTTTCGGACCTGTTCTGTACGCTACCAGATCGTCGGCGTACGCTATTATGTGCGGCATAGAAGATAAGAGATCGGCAGTGAATATCGAAAACAAGATCGGCGAAGCAACCGCTCCCTGTTGCAGACCATTTTTGATGTCAAAGACCGTGGTAGACGTTACGTCGCCACTTTTCACAACGAACTTCCTACCTGTTATCATGTCATAGATCATGTATAGCAATGGTTTACTTATGCCGCGTCTGACCAGCTTGAGGAAGAGGCCCTCCAACCAAACGGTGTCGAACGCCTTCTCCAAGTCAATCAGACAAGCACCAGTACACTGATTCTTATTTTTGTTCCACTGAATGTCGGAAACAAGCTTCGATGCGGCATGTATGGTATCATGTCCCGCCCTGAATCCGAACTGGTTGTCCGGTATGATTTCCTTATCCTCAGCCCACTGCTTCAGAACTCGAATGACTATCTTTTCAAAAACCTTGCTTATGCAAGGCAGAAGACTGATCGACCGGAGATTTGTCGGGATTGACTTGTCCTTGTCCCGTTTGGGGATCGGTTGCACGACAGCTGTTTTCCAGTGCGCCGGGTAATGTGCACTACTCAGAACTCGAATGACTATCTTTTCAAAAACCTTGCTTATGCAAGGCAGAAGACTGATCGACCGGAGATTTGTCGGGATTGACTTGTCCTTGTCCCGTTTGGGGATCGGTTGCACGACAGCTGTTTTCCAGTGCGCCGGGTAATGTGCACTACTCAGAGCGTTGTTAAACAAGGTCGTGTAAATTTGCACCGCTTCGGGGGGAAGATGGCTAAGCACAATATTCGGTATACCATCGATTCCGACTGACTTTTTCTTCTTTAGTGAGTTAAGGATACCCTGGAGATCTTCTTGCGAAATCAAGATGTGATTTACATCGTAGGCGACGGCATTATTTGCCATGTGAACGTCATTGAACCTGGTGAAACCTGGATTCTCAGATCGCCATTGACTTATCTCGTTGCGCAGATAGAAGTGGTTTAGCAAGGCTCTGTTCTCCAGATCGTGATTCGGCCTACGAACCTCGTTGACCGTATACACTCGCTGGAATACAGCTCCAATAGCTTTCACCTTCTAGTGAGGATCCTCAACCACGAAGAAGTCATTGTCTAGCACAGCCCCGTCTGGATCGATGCCAACTGAAGTCAGTAATCGTTCGTTATCTGTTGTCCTGGGAAGTCTAACGGCCTGAATGTCGTTTTGATCTTTCCTCCGAAATATTTTATTTACTTGCGGGAACATACCCGGGTTGTTGGATTGTACAGCCCGGATTTTATTGCCCCAGTGCAAGCTTATAGCCAAGCTATAATTAATACGTATTAATTGTTGGAGGTTTTTGATCTCCGACTTTAGTGACCTAACTTCCGCGTTTTGTGGATCTGTAAACCGTCTGTGCAAGAGTTTGAGTCTTGACAGCAGCCTACTTTTGTGTACGTGAAGTGCATCGATGGTAGCATTTCGGTAGACGTCGCCGTTATCGAGCTGTACTACTTTCGAAATTGTCTTGTCCATTGTTCGTTTAATTACGTCGTCCATTTGTATGAGGTACCTGTCAACCTCGTCGTTCGTCAGGTTTCTGTTAGTCGGAGGATTGATCTCACTCGAACGTAGTTCTGTGGATAAAGTCCTGGAGAAGCATGGCCAGCGGTCCTTATTGTAATTATAAGGGAGCCTCTGGACATACTCTTCCAATTCTTCCACCTCGTTCGGGAGCTGAATAGCCGCGAAGAGTCCGCGGTGATCACTTTCGTACTCAACCGCAGTTAAACAATTCCGCGTGCGTCTTTCCACGTCTAGTATCGTCAATCGTCTGTCGATCAGTAACAGATCCTGATAGGACCCGCACCTGGGATACGATGGCATATCGGTTGCAAGCAAATCAAGCTTGAACTCAATATTGTGCTCTACCAACCAGCTATACAGTGAGGTCCCCCTGGTGTTATGCACTGTATTGCCCCATTCTATATGCTTGGAGTTAAAATCTCCGGCCATGATGTAGTAGTTCTCCTCCAAGCTCAGTCGAAGGCTAGTGAATAGATTATCGAGCTCTGAAATGAAGTTTCGATTGAGGAGTTCATTGTCAGGTGCGTAGATAGCGATCAAATACAACCGTTTACCACCCTGGAGAGGGATGCGTGTAATACATGTTTCTAAAGCTTGAAATCTTCGCATTTCACCACTGTACACGATCTTATGACTGAGGCCTTTTTTGATAAAAAGAGCGACCCCACCACCTTGGAAGGAATGGGGCCGGTCTCTTCGAATTACGTGGTAATTCTTGTACCTGAGTTTGTGAGTCTGGTTTAGCTTAGTTTCGCTAACCATAAGCACGTCAGGCTTGTACGTTTGCAACAAGTTCTCGAGCGTTAGCTGTCGTTCGGGTTTAATCAGCGAATTAACATTCACTGCCAGGATCTCAAGTCTACGCGCTGCGGGCGTAGCCATCATGGTGATGTCTCGTTTGTGTCGTCAACCAACGCCGAGTAGAGGATGTCTATTCGCGCTGTTTGCTCAAGGAACTGTTTCTGGAGCTGAGCGATCTGCCTCTGGATAGAGAGCAGGACCGACTTCATATCCATGTCAGCTTCAGGTTGTCTGGCCACTGGGACCGGGGCTACCTTCGGCACTGTCTGTTGTACCGGTCGCCTACCAGATGACATTTGGGCATAGGAGACGGCCGGAGTAACAGTTGTAGCTTGAAAACGAGGCACTGGCCTCGCTTCTACCATTTTTATTTTCCTCTTGGCTTCAATGGTTCTTTTTATCTGTTGAACTTTTGGACATCCCCGATAATTAGCAGGGTGCCCGCTGGTTTTGCAGAGCACGCATGTCAGCTTGCTCCTGTCAACAACCTTATCCGTCCCTAAAGGACATTCCCCTTGTTTGTGGGTTCCTGCGCATTTCACGCAGCGAGACTCCATGCTGCAGTTCGCCGCGGCATGCCCAAATCTCTGACAACGAGCACATTGGAGCATGTGCTTCGTCTTCACCAAAGTATCACACTTCAAAGAAATGGAGCCTAAGCAAATCTAAATCATGTATGGCACTGTTGGGAATATATCTCAGCTTGTGAAGAGTTGCCTGGTCTCTATTTTCAATTACGAGAAAAAGGACAGAAACCCAACGTTAGCTGGTTCATATTAGTTCAGAGTTCCAACTTGACTTTGATTCTATTATGGACTTCCTTCTATAGAGTCTTTTCGGACAGCTACTCCAGCGAAAAGCCTTTCAAGGCTTTGTGGTAATTCGCACCGTATTGGTTGAAGGGATGATAGTGCGGATCGCGTGATTTACTTACATATGACATATCTCCGAATGAGCATTTTGTGGTGCTGTGTAGTCGTTGTTTTTTGTTTAATTTTTTTAATTTTATTAAGCTTAATACAAGCGAACAATTTAAACAATCTAAACTTAAAAACTAAAGCTTAACCTAGATGGTAGAGGGAGAAAGGCAGGACTAGCGCAGGAAAGAAGGGGCTGGAGGTAGTTTCGAAGTGAGGTTTTGATAAGGTGGAAATTGAAAGAGTATTCTATAGTCAGGCTTAACATTCTTGATACCGGTGAGTTGAAGCCGCAATTAGTCCGATGTGATCTAATGCGGAAGAGGGCTGCAGACCTTAGATTGCAGGGGTTGACGCTAAGAGACACAAATTCAAGAAGTACGTGTCAGTCTGTATTACCAGGAATCAGTTGGTGGAGGAAGAGCAGATCGGCAGTTATGCTACGGTTTTCGAGGGACACAAGACGAATAAGAATAAGGAGGTAAATTGGTTCTGCCGCGGCATGCCCAAATCTCTGACAACGAGCACATTGGAGCATGTGCTTCGTCTTCACCAAAGTATCCCACTTCAAAGAAATGGAGCCTAAGCGGATAATTTTCTTTACGCTCTCTATTTTGCTGTCTGGGGTAACCTGAACCAGGAAGAAGGGGAGTCTCCTATTCTCCCTCTTCGTTACCACAGTATTGAAAGGCTTGACGCCGACAAACTTAACATCATCGCTCTCCACACGGCGCAGCTCTGCGAGGATATCCTCGGGATCGGTATCGGGATCCACGCGCTTAAGGAGCATGGTCTTAACCTTTTCTGCCTTTGGGGTATACGAAAAAAATTCGGCCCCAGCCTTCGCTAGCTCTTCTTTTATAAGAAGAAAATCTGCCATTGATGAGCAGTGCACAGAAAGCCTTAAGGGTCCTTTATATGTCATATAAAATGAGTTTTTGGTGGCCAACTTACATAGAGTGTCGACCTCCTTTGTTTCCAGTCCAAAGACGTTGATGGGTGGACATCTCTCCTTTTTGGCTGCTATTGGTTGCTGTTGATGTTGCTGCTGCTGCTGCTGTGGCTGCTGCTGCTGCGACTGCTGCTGTTGTGACTGCTTCTGCTGCTGTTGTTGTTGCATCTGCTTCTTTGGTTGTTGTTGCTGTCGCGTGGCAGCTGTGGATCGTTGTACCTTTGGTTGTTGTAGTTGGTGCTGATTTTGCTGCTTCTGTTGTTGTTGCTGCATTTGTGCAGATTCTTTGGCCGCTTTCCTGGCTTTTATTTTATCCTGCAGAATCCGTATGTGGGCGTCCAGCTTCTCCCTTTCCTTCTGGCTCTTCACCAGCTCCTCCCGTTCATCATCGTCTTCGTCATCAGATTGTGATGACGCCAGAGCACGATAGGAGTTCTCACTAACACCGTAGGAGAACCCTCCGCCATTCATCGCCGACTCATGCTCTATAGCAGTTGCCGATATTGCTTCTGCTGCTGCGTTTACTACTGCAGCAGCATCTTCCGCTACTTCATTATGTCGTGAACCGACCGTATAACGGCGCTTCACAAGACTGGGCTTCGGTTGAAGCTTCGTCCTCTTCTTTTTCCTCCCCTCTTCATCCAATGACTGGTGACCTGATGTCCCAGCCACCTGCTCAACATCACCCGTTTTTTCGAGCGCGGGTCGCTCTGATGAATCCATCACTCTCCCTTGCACTCACACTTGTCTCTATTTTTTCAAACGAAAAATATTTTGTTCTTTTTTTTTATAATTTTAACGGGACAATTCCCGTTCACCGCGTTTCCACCACCGATTACACTGCCGCTAGGCCACTGACACTAAATAACTTGCGAGTCAATTTGCTTCTTTTCGATTCTCTTTTCGGTTCTTGTTCTTTGCACACACAATAGCCGAAAACGTCTTCACTCTATGAGGGTATGCGAACGATCTGTCTGTTATTATTATTATTATTATTGTTGAGGGAATATTGCACCGCGACCTATAGATCTATTGCGACACCTTTTGATAATTTTACTTTCTGACGAGAAAAATTATTTTACATACAGTTCTTTTCAGAGTTGTGTTGATGGCTGTGGACTCATGTTGTGCAAAGGTGGAAGAGAGAGTTTTAGAGTATTCTCTCTAATAAAGTTTCCTTTGGGAATATGAGAATGAGAGATGATTCTAGTGACTAAATTTCTTTCTCTGATAGTAGGTGTTTGCCCAGACATCTTTGTCTTTTGTGACCAGATCGTATTCTGGAATTTCATAAGTTTCTCCACAGAATCTTCAGAGACCTTCTTCTGATACTTCCAGTTTCCTTGGGTGCTCTCTGAGTCTACAGTGCCCTGTTAGGAAGCCTGTTAGAATACGGCTTTTATCCTTACTCATTTTGATACATGCCTCGAACCTCTTCGATTATATTGACCTAAGAGTTTCTTGGTCTACCTTCATGTCATGAGCTTTGTTCCAAGTTTCTGTCCGGTTCCTTCTTTCTAGTTCCAGCAATTCGTCTATGAGGACATGGTATCCTACAGGGTAGAATGGTTCTGGGCCCCTGAATGGTTTCATGATGGCGGCTCCACTGTCCGACATCATTGCTACATATGTCGCAGTTGGTATAGTTTCTGTCAAGATTCATTTGAACGCATTTGTCTATGTCATAGACTTCAGCTTGAAAGATGCTGGTGCGTCTGCCCATGGGTGCCTTCCTGTCATTATGAAGATTATTGGAACAAAGGTGTTACATCTTTACTTTATTAAATTAAAACTTCTGATTCAAATATTTATTATTTTAAGGAACTTTGTAGTAAACAGAGAACTATATTTAATGTCGAGTCGGTCATAGCAGGGCCTCCCTCCGCTATGCTTCTCGGCGGATCTATCCATATTGTAATGATCTCCACATCGTCCTTGTGCATTGAGAGCCTTATATTGGCAAGTAAATCATGTATGGCACTGTTGGGAATATATCTCAGCTTGTGAAGAGTTGCCTGGTCTCTATTTTCAATTACGAGAAAAAGGACAGAAACCCAACGTTAGCTGGTTCATATTAGTTCAGAGTTCCAACTTGACTTTGATTCTATTATGGACTTCCTTCTATAGAGTATTTTCGGACAGCTACTCCAGCGAAAAGCCTTTCAAGGCTTTGTGGTAATTCGCACCGTATTGGTTGAAGGGATGATAGTGCGGATCGCGTGATTTACTTACATATGACATATCTCCGAATGAGCATTTTGTGGTGCTGTGTAGTCGTTGTTTTTTGTTTAATTTTTTTAATTTTATTAAGCTTAATACAAGCGAACAATTTAAACAATCTAAACTTAAAAACTAAAGCTTAACCTAGATGGTAGAGAGAGAAAGGCAGGACTAGCGCAGGAAAGAAGGGGCTGGAGGTAGTTTCGAAGTGAGGTTTTGATAAGGTGGAAATTGAAAGAGTATTCTATAGTCAGGCTTAACATTCTTGATACCGGTGAGTTGAAGCCGCAATTAGTCCGATGTGATCTAATGCGGAAGAGGGCTGCAGACCTTAGATTGCAGGGGTTGACGCTAAGAGACACAAATTCAAGAAGTACGTGTCAGTCTGTATTACCAGGAATCAGTTGGTGGAGGAAGAGCAGATCGGCAGTTATGCTACGGTTTTCGAGGGACACAAGACGAATAAGAATAAGGAGGTAAATTGGTTCTGTCAGTCCAGGCAAGATCACGAAGAGCGGAACGTAGTAACCTACGCTGAACAGCTTCGATACTACGAATGTGGACTGCGTAATGAGGTGACCATACTTGGCCGGCATATTGGAGAATGGGTCTGACGAAGGTGATGTATAGAGATTTTGTGACATAGTGATTCGAAAATTCTTTTGACCAGCGTTTGATAAAGCCAAGCGCTGAATTTGCTCTACTTATAATATTGTCAATATGGGAACGAAAGTTGAGCGTGGATGCGGTGAACGATTGCGGGCGTATGTAATGAATTGACATTTACTGACGTTAAGTTGGAGATGGATTTTTTGTTATACCAATTAGAAAAAACTATTTCTCTTGAAGTGAATAGGAGTCAGAGGGGGAGGAGATGAACGAATAGATTCATAATAATACGGTCGACATCGTTGATAGTAACTACGAATATAAATGGACCGAGATGGCTACCTTGTGGTACGTCAGAAGTGGCTTTGATGGGCCTAGAGACAGACGATCTGAAGGTAACTGTGTATTCTCTGCTTTCCAAATAGGATTATTACCTAGTGCTGTCAGTTTAATTATAATGACTGGGTGTGAAATTTTATCGAATGCTTTACTAAAGTCGGTGGCTATTAGATCGAATTCTTTGCCATCTTCAAATGCGCATAATGCCTTAGACACAAAAAGAGGGGGGGATGGTATCGGTCTAAAGTAGTAAGAAGATGATCGCTTTCATTAAGAATGCAGTTAACAATGTCAGATGAAAAAATAAGATCGAGTTGTCTACCAAGGCAGTTGATAATACCACTTATTTGATATAGGCCGGTGTTAGAGAGACAGTCTAGAAAGAGAAATTTCAGCAGTTGCATTAGGAGAGACAACGTGTGTCTCATCATCAGATTGAACCCATTGTAGACGGAGAAGGTTAAAATCACCCATGACTATGACATCGTCATTAGAATCAATTTCGTTAAACAGGGAGTCGATGGCATCAATGGCGAGCTGGTAGCCTTGAATTGGTTGGGACGGGCGAATATAACAACAAAAGAGATATAGACTTCGTTTAAGAATAGATAGCTTAACACAAATGAACTCGAAATCGGCGGTGTGCGATGATTTAAAGAGTGAGGAATAATATTTGTTATTGATAGTCAGGAGAACGCCGCGCCTAGATGAGCTATCATCTTTACCCAAACCATCATCAGGGAAAACACTGAAGTATGAAGTAAAGAACTCGCAACTGTGAAAGGATGAAGAGAGGTTTGTTTCTGTAAGGGCAAAAACGTCGTATGGCAGATTTTGAGAGTTCAGAAATACGGTGGATGATTTTGTGCGAAATCCCGAACGTTTTGGTAATATATAGATAGATGTCTACTGGCGGTATCGGACTCGATAAGAGCGAGAATAGTTTTTGAAATTAGCGCGAGTTCGTTGAAGATGGGCGATTCGTTTTGAGGCGAATGCTGATAAATCTTTAGCTACATTATTAGGGGAGAATATTAAGACTCTCATGGAAATGGACGAACATCTTTTTTAATTCGGAAGGTTCGGTTGGGAGGTCTCCTTGGTGGAGCGAAACCATAACATTTGTTTTGGTAATCCCATCGATGATGATGGAGTCATCCCTGTCATGTAAATACACGAAATAGAGACGAATGTTTTCATAAATCTTATGATCACATAAGCGTGAAAGGACATAACTTCCATCATCCCCAGAGTCGGTTAGTTTATCAGTAGGAGGAAACAGCGGGTCTATAAAGGAACGCGGTTGGTTCACCTTACAATGTGTGTTGTATAGGCTCTCCTGTTAAGAATAAACAGTTTAAGCCGAAAGGTAATCATAAATTAATTAATGAACTAAATTTGAGCACTCGTTTGTAATCAAAAAGTTAGATTATAAGGGCATTTGTTAATAAATAACTATATACATAATACATACACAACCCCAACAATATCAGGCACCACCACACAATAATAGACAATTACTATCAATACCAGACCAGAATAATAAGTTTACAACCTTCCTCTTGATTATTTTTTTCTTAATTTTTTTAAGTACCCGATTTAAGTGAATTGTAACGAAAATCAATAGTCTACATTATATCGGATATCGTCTATATTGCATTTTTGACTTTATTTTATTTAATTCTTATTAAGTTATAAAATTACAATTTGAGATGTGTTACCTGCAAAGCAAGGCTTATCTGCAAGTGGTTAATAAAATACATAGTTCATTAACAGTTATGAAAGTATACATTCTGATTGTGCCTACCTTATCAGTTACTTACTTACTTACTTACTTAAGGTGGCGCTACAGTCCGAGGTGGACCTGGGCCTCAACCAACAAGCGTCTCCAGCCAGCTCGATCTTTAGCTAGCTGTCTCCAGTTCCGCACGCATAGTTGGTTGAGGTCTCTTTCCACATGCGTGCGCCACTTGATTCGCGATTTCCTCTACTGCGCCGTCCCTCGGGGGTCGATTCGAACAGCCATCTCAGCCATCTCAATAATTCGATCTTCACTCTTCTGGCTAAGTCGATGTCGTTAAACAGCCTCCTCCTCCACTCACCATCTATGCAGACGGGACCGAAAATCACACGAAGAATTTTCCTCTCGAAGCAACCAAGAGCAGCTTCATCCGCTTTTGACAAAGTCCATGGCTCCGCGCCATATAGCAGGACTGGGACGATTAAGGTCTTGTAAAGCGTTACCTTGGTTGTTCGAGAGAGGGCTTTGTTTACCAATTGCTTTCTTAGCTCAAAGAAGCAGCGATTGGCAAGAGTTATTCTTCGTTTGATTTCAGCGCTGGTATCATTCTCTGAATTGATAGCGGTGCCTAGGTAGACAAAGTTTTTGACTACCTCAAAGTTATATCTGTCTGCTGTGACGTTCTGACCGAGACGTCGGTGTTGGGTGTCCTTTCTCGTTGACAGCATATACTTGGTCTTACCCTCGTTTACCGCTAAACACATCTTCGCGGCCTCCGTTGCAATATCCACAAAAGCGCCATTGACATCACGCTGCGTTCTTCCGATAATGTCAATATCGTCGGCATATGCGAGTAGTTGGACGGACTTCTAAAAGATTGAGACATAGACAATGCTCTGTATAGCTCGTCTCTATAGATGCTATCATACGCGGCCTTAAAATCGATGAAAAGGTGGTGGGTATCGATTTGTTGCTCCTGGGTTTTCTCCAAAATCTGACGCAGTGTGAATATTTGCTCGATGGATTTTCCTGGCCTAAAGCCACACTGGTATGGACCGACCAGGTTGTTGACGACTGGCTTTAGGCGTTCACACAGTACGGCAGATAAGATTTTATATGCGATACTTAGGAGACTGATGCCTCAGTAGTTGGCGCAGATCAAAGGGTCTCCTTTTTTTTCCGACCATATTTTACAGATGAGTTGGTGCATGCTCCTTACCAAATCATCGCCTGCGGCTTTAAAAAGCTCGTCGGGTAAGCCGTAAGCTCCCGCAGCTTTGTTGGATTTTAGTTTAGATATAGCAATCCTCACTTCATCCGGGTCGAGTGGACGGAATTGTTGATCATCATCGTCCCTTTCATTGGGGTTGAATGGTTCGTTCTGCCTGACAGCGGGATTTGGTTCTTCGTCGCCGTTATACAGTCTGCAGAAATGGTTTCTCCATATCCTCAGCATCGACTGTGACTCTACTACGATGTTCCCTTGATCGTCCTTACAGGCTTCGGTTCGAACTTTATAACCTTGACTGGTTAACTTTACCCTTTGGTAAAACCTCCTTACCTCATTCCTGTAGTAATATCCCTCTATTCTGCCGATCGCGAGCTTCTCATGCTCCTTCTTTTTTTTCCTGAGAAGCCGGTGTTCGTCTCTCCTCTTCTGCTCGTAGACCTCCCGAGCAGCTCTTGTCCTTCTTTGCAGCGCCGCTTGGTATGCTTCTTGCTTTGCTGCATTCGCCTCCCGACACTCGTTGTCAAACCAGGGGTTTCGTTGTGGTGGCGGGTTGAAACCCAGCACATCAGAGGCGGCATCTCTGATGCTGGTCCTTAATACTTGATGTTGGCGGCGTAGGTTTCTTAAGAGGTTAAGGGAGACACGATCGGAAAAGGATTTGGCAATCTCTTGCGATTGTAGCCGGCTGACGTTGAACTTCCTCACAGTATTTCTTTGTCTTGGCGGTGTTCGGGATGCCTTGCGTCGATCGCAATATGATCAATCTGATTGACGGTTGATTGATCAGGAGATCGCCATGTTCCTTTGTGAATATCGAGATGTGGGAATCTTGTACTGGCTACTACAACATTTCGCCCCGCAGCAAAGTCGATCAGCCTAAATCCGTTATCGGATGTGGTGTCGTGTAGGCTGTACTTTCCGACCGTACAATCGCCAAGGACAATTTTAATGTCGTAGCTAGGGCATTACTCATAAGTTTTGTCAAGGTGTCGTCATATTTCTCCTCTGTGGGGGCATGTGCGCATATAAGGCTTATGTTATGCAAATTTAGCCTGGATGCGAATTGTCGTGAGGCGCTCGTCCACGGACCTGAACGATAAGACTTCTTGCCTAAGTCTGCCTCTAACGACAAATCCACATCCAAATAGGCGCTGTTTTTGTTGTTTGTAGCAATCACCGTAATATATATCACAGTTTTTCATCCTTCTTTTGACCGGTCCATCCCATCGCACTACTTGGATGGCAGTTATATCTGCTTTGCAGCAGTCTAGGGCTTTCGCTAATTGTTCGGCTGCACGTGGCTTATAAAGGGACCTTACATTCCACGAACAGATCCGAAGATCGTTGTCCGTATATCGTTTGCAGGGTTCGTCATCAGTAAAATCATCCGTTTCCGAGGCTTGTTCTTGCTTCGTAACTATATGTTTTTGTGTGGCCGGGCAGTTACCCCGACGGCACAACCTCCAACCTGGAGGGCCAGTTCCTTTTTTTTAACCCCTAGGACAAGAGGTCGCACTTATAAGTTTGGCAAGTTGAGCTCGGGTGAACTACAACCAGTACCCGATGGCTACCACTTGGAGGTAAAATAAGCAAAATTGGTGTGTAGAAAAAGTTACAGCACTGGGCATCGCCAGGTTGACTCCAGTCAGTGCCTACCCAATTCCCAAAACACACAACCTTATCAGTTATCATTTGATTTTATTTTTAGTTTTGAAATTACTATCTGCAAAAAATGATTGAATCTTGGTGACAAAAGATTGAGCTAAAAATGTGCTTTGATTTTCTTTCTACGTTTTTTATGGTTAGGTATACATTTCAAATCATTTGGTAGAGTTTAATATTGATGGCATAATCTAAAGCAGCTGTTTTCTGTATATTCACATAAAATCACTTAAAAGTCCAGAAGTTGTTGAGTCCGTCTTCTCGTGTTTTGGGTATGATGTATTGGTTGTTGAAAATGGATGTCATCATAAAAATCTAGAACTGTTTGCATCTTTATTGTTTGCACTAATCGTTTCTAGAGATTCTGAATCTTATCAAAATCAGTTTTATATCTTCAGTCGTATATCTTTTCAGGTACACCATCGCAAAATGAGCAATTTGCAAATGGGGTCGTAGGAGTGATCATCTATCAGGATTCCAAGGTATTACATCTTCCTTTATCTTTACTAATTTTTTACTTGTATTTAACGAAACGTTATTTTAAACAAATACATATGTATACATATGTAGTTACATCTCGACAAAATAAGCACAAATTTTTCATTTTTGTTTTATTTTATAATTAATTTTTCTTACATGCTAGACAAAAATAATCAAAACTAGATTAACTAACTTCACAATCGTTCTTACATCTAACCTACTGACCCTATACGCGTACTTCTACTATTCTGAACTAAATTTAAATGTGTCTATGTTTTTTTTCTGTCTTTATGGACAAACTTTATTATTTTAATTTGGCCAAGAAAAACTGTTAAGAAAACTTGGCTTTATGTATCTACCTTAACCTATTTTAAACTAACTTAACCTTACATAAAAACTTATTAAATTGTGAACTTAACTATGTCCGTAACAGTAAGTATATAATTTATACATTTTTTTTTTTGATTTTTGGTTTATGTATATTTTTTTTGCATTTATTGTTTTATATTGTTTATATTTTGTATTTTATGTTTTATACATTTTTTTCTTTCTTAAATATTACTTTAAAAGGACTTTAAAAGGACTCACATTGAACCACAGTGGACAACCGTAGGCCATAACTGGGCGGATAAGGGCCATGTAGCAGATTATAGAGTAGCATACTTCTAGAGGGGATAGAATGTACAATAACATTTGGCATTAATGTGAACCTTGTAATTTTGGAACGAGTACTGTAGATCAAGAGTATTGATGAGCCGAAATTGAACCATCGAAAGCATCATAAACAATTCTAAGAAGAAAAATAACTCGAGAGCTTTCGAGCTACATGTATTTACTTATTATACGCAAAAACACTTAAAAATGTCAAACAGGATAAAAACATTGATGCAGATCATGATACACAGAATACAAGGTAGCATATTCTTTTTCTGTCAAATCCGCCATATGATAGTAGATGAAACTTACATACATATATTGAAATTCATATGTTATACAATGTACGTTCATAGTGCTCGACTTAATGAAAAGAATAGAAGTGAAAAAAATCTGAACCGGAACGAAAGCAACAAAAGTACGCAGACTTTTTTGCGTACATTTCTTTGGCATTTTCAAATGAATGGCATCAAGAATATGGAAAATGAGATAACAGTTATGATTCGATAATAAGGGCATCTTGACGTTAATCACTCATATAAATTCCCGTGTATTGGCGTTTTAGTTTATATGCTATAAGAGAAGTAATGCACGCAGACTTTTTATACTAACTGTACTTATTATCGCTTTCTTTATAGTCACATCTTCTTTCCATAACACACTGCATAGTGATGTCTTAGGTGGTTTCAACTGCCAAATATGCCTTGGCATTTCGTAGTCTGATTACTTATTCCAATTCTTATGCTACTCTTCACTGTCGGTTAATGGAAGTAAGAATAATATGTACATACATATTTATTCACGACAGAGGTGTTGCAGGTCGTTTCTTGCGCATGTGTCTAAAAAGTAAACAACGTATATGTTTACATTGACGAGGGAACGCTTTCGAACATATATTCGTTGACACTTAAGACTTTCTATACAATCAAACACCAGAATGGAATAATCTGGATTTGCTTTCGTCGTGCACATTTCAATGTAAGCAACAAACTTGCTGTGCCATTTCGATTTTCTCACATAGCTCTGTAGGTACCATACACAAGCGGCACGGCTGGAAAGAAAATTAAATCCATTTCATGTGTAATTTATAACTCATTCAATAATGGTGTATTACCGAGTAAGAACCAAGCAAAAAGGCCTTTGAGCCTACAAAAGCAAAATCAGTTTTCTGTAATATTGTAAAAGGCTTGGAATTGAAGGAGTATCGCAGAGAGAACCTGCGATTCTCTATGAATTTGAAAGAGATGACAATGAAACATGATCGTGTTCATGTTATAACGTACGATTTATATCAGATTTTTCATACTTTCTTAATACCAATATCAATATTTTATCAATAGTATATACAAGCATTATTCTTCATTCTTCCAAAATACATGATCACCCGTCCTTGAAAGAGAATATTAATCAAAGACGAAAATGATAATTGTCAAATTCCAGTGTCCCATACGATAGAAAGTCATTCATGCCGCAGGAACGGAAAATATATTTCATAGCTTCGTGTAAACAGACACGCTGAATTGAGTTTCATGCAATTGAGATATGCGAAATACGTAAGTACATACATACGAATTCTACAGTATTATTTATATCATATCATTTAATCACATAATTTTAAGTTGTGATGATAGGTGTTTATTTCCACAAATACATCTCTTTCCGTAACTTGAAATTTAATCTTCACCATAAATCAGCCATATAATTATCTGAGTTGTATATAATTTAAAGTCCATGCTCGGCAAGTAATCAGTTATATGTGTATACTTATGTACGTATGTCATACAACTGATCTCGAGTCTCGACTCTTAAATACCAAATAGACTTGTGAACATATGCTCAGTACTTTAACAGAGTTCATTGCTAATAGTAGGCAAGATGTCGAATCCAGACCAAGCTATTGTATACACAAAGGTGAGTTAAGTCATTTTCATACATTCATTTTAAAGTGCACATATATTTACATACATATATCAACAATTTTGTTTAGTTGTTTATTGGAAATGAATTTGTTGACGCAGTGTCAAAGAAAACTTTCGAAACAATTAACCCGGCTACCGGTAAAATTATAACTAGTGTCGCTGAGGGAGACAACGTAAGTGAAGTATTTCCAATTTGATTTAACTTAGTAAATGTTCTACTTGAAGGCTGATGTGGACCTAGCAGTGATTGAAGCAAAAAAAGCATTTTCCAAGCAATCGGTATGGCGCACAATGGGACCACAGAAACGTTCAGATTTAATTTTAAAGTAGGTATCAGAAAGGTATTCGTGAGTTTTGGCCGTAATTAAGCTCTGGCATTTACAGAATCAATTTAAAATATCATTAAGTGATAACAATTTAAAAATAACATCTGACCACTTCCATTAAGACAGACAATATAAAAATAATCTTAATTCCATTTGTGACTAGATATGATTAAAAAAATCCTCTCATATACGTTAACTTACATTTATACATCACTGTGAGATTATTATTTTACATATATAGGTTGACCGATCTCATGAAAAGGGATTCGGTGACTCTAGCAAATCTTGAAGTGATAGATAATGGAAAACCCTACACCGAAGCTGAATTGGATGTTACTTATTCTATCGACACTTTGAGATACTATGCCGGATGGTGTGATAAGTACTTTGGAGACACTATTCCATTGGACGATTTTGTATCAATGACGAAAAAAGAGCCTATTGGCGTTGTTGGCCAAATAATTCCCTGGAACTACCCTCTCCTCATGCTAGCTTGGAAATGGGGTCCTGCACTGGCTGCTGGTTGTACAATCATAATGAAACCAGCAGAGCAAACACCTTTATCAGCACTTCATATGGCTTCACTTGTAAAAGAAGCTGGTTTCCCCCCGGGTGTTATCAATGTTATAACTGGTTACGGACCAACAGCAGGAGCTGCAATAGCATTACACAAAGATATACAGAAAGTTGCATTTACTGGATCAGTTGAAGTAGGTCGCATTATAATGAAATCGGCGGCAAGTTCTAACTTAAAGAAAGTTTCTCTCGAGTTAGGAGGAAAGAGTCCTGTCGTAGTGTTTGATGATGCAGATGGTATGGTAATATGAATTTAAATAAATGAAAATATTTTAATTATTTTATTTATTCAAAGTTGAGTTTGCTGTAGATGTAGCTCATGAAGCCCTCTTTTCAAATCATGGACAAAGTTGCTGCGCAGGTAGTAGAACATATGTGCATGAGAAAGTCTATGATGAATTCGTAAAGAAAGCTGTTGAGAAGGCAAAGAAACGTACAGTAGGTGATCCCTTTAAAATTGGAGTGCAACAAGGTCCACAAATTGACAATGAAATGCTGACAAAAGTGCTCGGATACATTGATAGCGGAAAAATCGAAGGGGCAAAACTTCAATGTGGTGGAAAAAGATTAGGCGACATTGGATTTTTCGTGGAACCAACTGTATTCTCAGATGTACAAGACAATATGAAGATTGCTCAAGAAGAGGTTTGAATTACACAGAATCTTTAATATCTTATTGCAATATCATATATAGTTTATGTCATGTTCATTAATTAAACCATATTTCCAAATTGAAATTGTTAGAAACTGATGAGTCTTTATTGATTTTTTATACTTCCCAGATTTTCGGACCAGTACAATCAATTTTCAAATTTAGTACAAATGAAGAAATTATTGAAAGAGCAAATAACTCAACGTATGGTCTTGCCGCTGCAGTCATTACCAATGACATTAATAAGGCACTTAAATTTGCAAACAGTGTAGATGCAGGCTCCGTTTGGATCAATTGCTATGACGCGGTTCTTCCACAAACACCTTTCGGAGGTTTTAAGCAATCTGGATTTGGTCGTGAACTTGGAAAGGACGGTCTCGAAAATTATTTGGAAACAAAAACTATTACTATACGATTACTTTAAATGGCATAATCTTTATTTATACATTTATATTTCTTCTTTACTTTTTGATCGTAATAAAAGAGGGGTTTGATTCTGTAGCTTGGTTTTTTGTAATTTCTTGAAACTTCACTTCCAATCGGAGGTCAAAGGGGTCATTGTGAATGCCTTCATTTGTCGACTACACAATTCATTCTAACCAGTCGTGACATGTGGTGGTTGAAATCACCGATATGTGTACATATATGTACTCGCTTCGTCCGCAGATCTATGAAGAATATATGACCCATCGAAACTAGGCGCCTGGAGAGCTGGCAGTAGCAAAGCAGATGTTGGATCGTCTCGGTTTCTTACTCGTCGCCGCAATTTCGGCAGAGATCGCTGAATTCCGCATTCCATTTCCGGAGCCAGTCAGTACTTGCTTCGCTAAGGTCCCTTTCAGACCCTTGTCTGGCTAGCTCGTCTGCTCTCTTCCTCTCTTCGTGCTATTGAGCTGCGGCTTGGAACACAGTAGATTTTGACTTTATGGTGACTAATGGACCTTAGTGAGTCGCGGCAGTTCATAACAGCCTTTGATCTTATTTTACAGGATCCTATTGCATTAAGTGCAGCCTGGCTGTCATGGTGATGGTTAATGGTAATAGGCTTGTGCATTTCAGTTTAGTCCAGAAAGCGATCAGTTTAGTTAAAATCTGGTTATTTAACCAGTTCGTTTTTCTAGTCAATTTAGCTTAATGTAGTTTACTGCTCAGGAAATTGAGTCTTGTGCGATTTTCGCAAATGTATACAAGATGTCTGCAATGAATGTCTTGAGACCAGTTTCAAGTTGAGTTTAGTAAAGCACCCATGAAGAAGAGAGAAATCAAACAGTGTACTCAATTCGTTATCAAGTGATCGATATTGTACAGTGTTGGTTTCTTGAATAGGTGTACTCAGTTTTAGTGTACACTATTCCGAATAGGTGCCTTGAGTAATGTTCTCATTTAGACAGAGCTAATGAATGTTTTCATGCAGACCTTTCGTGCAGACGATTCGTGCAAATAAATTTTTAAAATTCCCTTCATGTGCTTGCACTGCGGTAGTTAAACAAAAAACAAGCCTGATGTGCAAAAAGCCCATACACACATTAAACAAAAACAACCCTGACGTGCGCAATGCCCATATACACTCAAGGCAACCGCTCAATTTAGTTTAGTTATTCTTACTGAGTGAACTAAAGGAACTTAAATAAAATGTCATTCTGAACTAGTTCACTTAGTCCAGGTTGACTTTTTAGGACTATTTTTTGAACTAGTTCGGTCGAATTAACACATTTATTTGAACCGAAAAGTCTGTAGTTAGTCTATAGGTGTTTAAAATAAAAATAACGCATCACTTTATTATTTATAATTTACGTTTATTATATTACGTCCGCGCTCACCGATGTCTACTTTTCGAATGACTGTTTTACAATGTTGTGTTCATTATGAGTGTATTGTACCGGCTATTGTTTCTTAGAATTTGCCTTTTTACTTGAATTTCGCAATGTGTGACTACAATTCGGCCATCCTGACATACAATCGTCCCGATTGACCATAATCACTTAGGTTAATTTAACCAAGGCTTAAGGTTACCGACATCCCATACACCAGTATAGGGTATCTGACTTAACTGTAAACCTGTGGCATCTATTATTAGATACCTATCATCAGGTAGTACATTTGCTACGACATAAGGTATTTTAAACCTAGGTGCAGTTTTCTAACAAGCTCCTGATGTAATTCTATTCTTGTCCTTGATTAGCTTATTGTAGTTCTGACGTTTCATCATTTTGTCTTCCGCTCGTTTTCTTATTTCTACTAAGTTCCTTCCCTTTTCATTCTTATTAATTTCATCAAACTTTTTAAACTTTTCTTTAATGTGATCTACGGCTTCCCCTCTTTGATGAACTCCGAATAATAACTGATTGATACATACACCTGTACTACTATGTTTTGTATTATTAAGAGAAAAATCGATCTCGGGCAAAACTTTATCTAAGCTAAACATTGTACCTGCTACCGTTAGTTTCGCTATCATAGGTGAAATGCATCTATTTATTCTTTCCGCTTGCCCATTGGCTTGCGGAGAACCGGTTGCTATTTTTATGTGTCGTATATTAGCGTTACTAATGAAATTTTCAAAATCTTTTGAGGCAAACGCACTACCTCTATCAGAAACCAATACTCTTGGTCTACTATATGCTCTGTAATAATCTTTCAGACACTTCAATACTTCATTAGTACCTGTCGACCTAGTCGCATATAATTTTGTAAATTTTGTAAAAGCGTCTACTACTAGAAATACATATTTTTTGTTCGCTTTTTTCAGCAACAATGGACCATAATGATCAATATGTATAGTATCAAATGGTTCATTTCGTTTTGGGATATTATGTAAAAATGCTTCATGCTTTCCTGACTTTGATGAGTAAACTATACACTTTAAACAGTTAACTATATAATTTTCAATCTTTTCTTTCATTTGTGGAAACCAATATACTCTCATTATAGCACTAAATACTTTTTCGATTCCCATGTGCCCCATTTCATCATGATACTTTTGAATAATATTTCTACTTTATTCTTTTTCTAACATATCTCTAATTTTTCTAATACCTTCGTCCTTGCAAATAGACAGATTCTGCTCAAAAGTATTTTCCTCTAATACTAAAATACTAGTCATCCTACTAAGTGCGCCAACGTGTTGCATCTTCGAACCGCTTCGGTGTTCTAATACATAATCGTAATTCTGAAGATCAAGGGCACACATTTTTTTGAGAGTTAATTTTTAAGAATTGCAATCAGTGACGATTTTAAACCATATACCTTGCAGATAAATTCTGAATCGTTTTAAAGCATTATAATATATGTATGCGTTAAAAGACTCGAGTTCAAAGCTGTGATACTTTGACTCTTGTTCTGTGGTTCGTTTAGAAAAGTAAAACACTGGATGGAATTTGCCGTCTGCTTTTTTCTGCATCAATATTGCCCCAAAGCCAAGGGAGCTGGCATCACAATGGAGGTCCACTTCAACCAGAGGATTAAATATTGCAAGTATGGAAGTTTCCATTAAACTTCTTTTCAAATCCTGAAAACATTGTACTTCTCCAAATTCAAATTTAGTGTCTTTACGTATTAATTTATATAAAAGTTCAGCTAACAGTGAACAATTCTTAATGAATATCCTAATGTAAGAACAGCGACCTAAAAAGCTATGAACGCTTTTTACATTTTGTGGCACTAGAAAATTTCTCACCGACTCTATACCTCTCTCATCAGAAATGGTATACCTCAAATATCGAATTTCGGATTCTATTCGACACTTTTCTAATAGTAATTCTAACTTATTCATAATTAATCTGTTAAAAATGTCTTTCAAAATATCTAAGTGTTCACTAACGCTATCTTTTTTTCCAGCTCTTATCAAATTATCAAAAATTAACCTACATTTGCATTTTGAGAAATTCAAATTGTCCTAATGGGGCTACGAACGTATATTTGTATATTTTACTGAAGTTTCACTCATTTTCATATGATAAAAAGCACTCTTCAATTCTAATAATGAAAATATTGTTTTATTCACAAGTGTATCCAACAAATCGTCAATTAAGGGTATATGATAGTTATCCTTTAGAGTTAATTTATTAAGATTCCTATAATCTATACATAGGCGTATGCCACCAGTTTTTTTCTGATTAACACTATAGGCGATGTATATTCCGAATTACTTGGTCTAATAACTCCTGCTTGAACTAAATCATCTAGGATAATTCGAACTTTATCTTTCTCCGAATATGATGGTTTATCATCAGTCAATCGTATAATCACTTCGAATGTGGTTTCTGGTGAAACGGGATAACTCTCATTATATACTTTCATAAATCTTTCTTTTGTTTCATAATTCATTTCATAATTCTTTAGACACACATCTTCATCATCGTTTTCGATATTCATAAGCATTTTACATTCTTCTTCAAAATACATTATTTTCTATAATTTTCTTTTTAACATTTGTACTTTTTTCTAGTTTTAAGTTAGCTTTCCTTAAGAAATCATTCCCCAATATAGCAGGGTACTGCATTGTTTAATTTTTATCAACAAAGATATTTAATTCAACTTTTTCACCTTCAAATAAAATACATAATTTAACCTTACCAATAACCGAAAACGGACTTTTATTGATTCCAACGTAATTATAATTCAAATTTATATTTTTAAAATAAGGACAATATGGCGCGAACTGCTGTGGCACTATACTTATTGAACTGCCGGGATCTATTAATGTTCCAAATAATGTTTCATATATATAATTTTCGTTCTTAAAAGTTAAGTGTAGTTTTCTTACCCAATCATTAGATTCTTCCTCCGGATCAAGTTGAAATACTGGCTTCATCTTCTTCTTTGGACATTTTGCAGAGTAATGCACCTTTTCCCCGCACACATGACATGCTCCTAGTTATCTTTTCGGTTTGATACAGTCCGACGCAAAATGTCCCACTGAGTTACAGTTGTAGCACTTTATTTAGTAGCTGGTCCAGGTCCCTCAACAACTAAGTCCTGACGTGTTTGCGCTCGTTTAGCCAAGGTCCCATTATTGAATGCTTCCAACAATTGTAATTTATCCGAAAAACGATGCATCCTGGCTTGAGATCTCAAAGTATAGTCTGGTATTCCCTCAATAAGGTTTTCCAAAAGCTCTTCTTCTTCCACGGCAATTTTGTTGGACAAAATGAGTTTGTCATGAAAATATTCCTGGAACGACTCGATCGGCTGCAAGAATGGAAGTCCCCTCGTTGACGTCCCGGAATTTCGATCAAGCGTAGCATCAGCTCGCTTTTATTCGCGGACATTTTTTCCCTAGAGCACTTAACAACTGCTTCAGCTGCGCAGCCGTGTATGACTTCATTGTATCTATTTCAGATTGCATAATGAAACACTCTATATGTAGGCATATCCCACTTCTGAAATTGTAGCAAGTTGGTTTATAGGTTTTTATAATAAAAATAAAGCACCACTTTATTATTTATAATTTACGTTGATTATATTACGAACTCGCTCCCCGCTGTCTACTTTTCGAATGACTGGTGTTTTTTTTTTTTTTTATAATTTGCGCGCGCTCAAGGTATTGCTAATACCCTTAAGTGTCCGGGGTCAAGATACAGCACGGGCCGAAGGTATAGAGGGAGAAAGGGAGAGGAGGTACCTGTGCACATTGGTCTTAAATATCTGCGGGTTGTAGTCTGTGGGAAATATAGGGCTGGGAAGAGCATTCCAAATTCGCGTAGTACGGCTGAAGAACGAGTCTCTAAATTTAACTGTGCGTCCGAAAGTAGGCTTAAGGGTAAACTGATGAGCATTCCTGGCGAGACGAGTATTGTGGGTGAATTCATGGAGAGGAGGAATGCAGTTGGCTAGCTCACTTGAGCATCGTTTGTTGAAATAGCGATAAAATACGGACAAAGAAGAAACGGTACGTCGATGTTCGAGCGAGTCTAATGACTTTGCGACATTGTTGTCTCCTATAAGTTTTATCGCTCGCTTTTGGATTCTATCTAGTAGGTGCAGGGTGGTCTTTGGGGCACCAGACCCAATATGAGCGTTGTACTCAAGCTTGGGGCGGATATACGCCTTATAAATGAAAGCCAAATCAGAGGGGGTGAAATATTTCTTGCATCGATTAAGGAAACCTAAACATTTCGCAGCATTTTTGGCGACCTCAAATATGTGATCGTTCCAACTAAGTGTTCTGTTGATACACATACCAAGGATGGAAAGCTTTCCGGTTTCATCGACACAAGCACCATTCATGGATAATGGCTGATTAACAAGGGTTCGCTTGAGTGACAGCAGACAGCATTGAGTTTTAGAAGCATTGAATTCCACTCTGTTGTTGTTTCCCCAGTTAATTATGCTGTCAAGATCGGAATTCAAGGAGCTTAACATACGCTGCCGTTCCAATTCTACGGCCGAAGGGCAGGGTCATGAGTCTTGGAACGAATATGAAAAGCTGAGGGTGCTGTCATCAGCGAAGGAATGGATTGGATTAGAAGTAGCAGACAAGAGATCATTAATAAAAATGAGAAAGAGTGTCGGAGACAGAACAGAGCCTTGGGGTACACCAGCATTTATTTGGTGGATATCAGACTTGACCCCATCCAAAACAACTTGAATTGAACGGTTCGAAAGGTAATTTCTAATCCATAGAAGAAGAGATTCATCGATACCATATGCACGCATTTTCGACAAAAGAGCTTGATGCCAAACTCTGTCAAATGCCTTAGAAATATCAAGTGCAACGATCTTGTTTTCACCTGCATTATGCAAAGATGTGTTCCACTTTTCGGTGAGATAAGCTATCAAATCACCAGTGGACCTGTTACTACGGAAACTGTACTGCCGGTCATTAAGAAGCTTCCGCGATTCAAGATATTTCATAAGCTGACGATTTATCAGCGTTTCCATGACCTTAGAAAGAAGGGACGTAAGTGCTATGGGTCGGTACGAGGTGGATGACGAAGATTCGCCCTTTTTAGGAACGGGCTGGACAAATGCTGTTTTCCATCTGCTCGGAAAGAGACATAAAGAGTACGATAAATGAAAAAGCTTACGCAATGGTTTTGCCAGCGCAGAAGAACACCTCTTCAGAAGTATAGGGGGAATACCATCCGGGCCAGCGGATTTGTGCACGTCGAGATCTTTAAGTACTCTTGCAACTGTAAGAGTGCGGAAATGGATTTTTCTCATGGTGAAATCAACGCTCTCAAGTACAGGTGGAGACATATTGGAATCTGGCAGTGTTGAGCTGGCTGCAAAATGCGCCGCAAGCAGATTGGCTTTGTCTAAAGAGCTGACAGCTGGAATGTCATTGTAAATGAGCGTGGGAATTGAAGACGAGGTGGAATTCTTTATGTTTTTTTACAAATGACCAAAAGTTTTTGCTACCTTTGGGACATTGAAGCACTTTTTGCCTCAACTTTTGATCATAGGAGAATTTCACACGTCTGATAGTTGCATTGCAGTCATTTCTGGCCCGTTTAAACTTATTCCGGTTTTCCTCAGTAGGGTTGGCTTTGTATGCCCGGAAATTCAACTCTCTCAACCTGATAGCCTCTTTACAGCTCGAGTCATACCATGCATTTTCTTTGGGCTTGATACTTTTCACTCTATGCGGAATGAAGGATCTCATGTCCAGCAGAAGAATGTTTGTGATCATATCAGCAGCGTCATCCACGTCACTATCGAGGAAGCATAGTGACCAGTTAAAATTCCTAAAGAAATTGTTGAGTCCGCTCCAATCGGCTTTCTCGTACAGCCATACTGTTCTTTTAGGAATTTGTTCTCTAACTGTGTGTGGTGATAACGAGAAATTAGCTGATATGACACAATGGTCAGACGAGCCTAGAGGCGACAGTATGTCAACAGAATATTTATCAGGGTGAGAGGTGAGAAACAGGTCCAGGGTGTTGGCGGAATGATCTGCGATGTCAGGTATTCGTGTGGGCTCATTTACTAGCTGAGTCAGATTGTTTAGCTCAGCAAAGATTTCGACATACCTTCCTTCGGGTGTTGTCTGGCCTGAATGTCGAAGCCAATTAGAATTGTGTACATTGAAATCGCCCGCAATGGCAATTTCAGTGCGAGGATACAGGGATACAATTCTTGAGATGGAATCGGATAGCGCATCAAATTCGTTAAAAGTTGAATTGCTATCCAAGTTTGGACTTCTGTAAATAAAACAGTAGTGGATTAAATGCTTACGGACATGGATTTTTAACCACAGAAAATTAAATTAAATATTGTGGTTGAATTTGGTAAGCTACATCACTACGCACGTAGATGGCGAGACCGCGGTGAAAAAAGAAAAGAGGCACCAAGCTATATCCGGGCAGGGTCAAATCCGATAATTCGGTATTCTCACCTACCTGTGTTTCGCTTAGTGCCAAGACAGCTGGTTTATATAAAAACAAGTGGACATACACAGCGAAGAGATTCACTCTTAGCCCACAACATTGCACACATCAACCCTAAAGTTTTCCATAGAAAACAAGACGGAGATATAAAATTACCAAACTCCGACTGCGTGTGGTAAGGCAGAGTTGAGAAGTGCAAATTCCGTAATAGCTTCCCAACAACAAACGATGTAGGTGTTATGCCCATACATCGATTGGAGTTGGTCCACCAACGAATTCACACTTCTAAAATCCGCTACGTCAGATGCTACGCACTCTCAGTCATAGCATCAACCCGCTTGATGAAATCAAACGGGAGTTGCGACCGAGAATGCGCAGCAGTGGCTTGTGATGGAAATTGTCGAGAGGGAGCGGACCGAACGCACTCGACACCGAAACACTTCACACAAACACTTGTTTGTGGTTTACAATGTTGTGCTCAATGTGAGTGTATTGTACCGGCTATTGTTTCTTAGAATTTACGTTTTTACTTGAATTTTGCAATGCATGGCTACAATATATTGGATGAGTAAAGAGAGTCAACTTCTACCTCTCTTATGCCTTGATTTCATCTGACATCGTTTTTTTTCAAAATATTCACAGCCTAGTGCTCTAAAGTCTTAAGAAGTGTGTGTGAAAATAAAGTAGTATGCGTGACTTTAGAGCAAAATCTGAGATGGTGAAGAGGTTCATGGTCCTTTCGAGAGAGAAGTTCTGCGATCGATCGTTGATTCTGTTAGCGTTGATAGCATTTAGAGAAGAACATTTAACAACGAACTATATGGGTTGTACAGCAACATGCGTATAGCCAAACGTCTACGAATCCAATGCCTAAGATGTCTAGACCATGCCGAGCATATGGCCAACTTATGTCCGGCCCGAAGTATCTTTGACTCTGAGCCTGTGGGATAACGCATAAGATGGCGCACACAAGTCGAAGGGGACCTCAGCCGACTAGTTTACTGCGGTCGATTGGTCGGCTAAACTCGATTGTTTCAAGTTACATACTGACCCCACGTTTTTTAATAAAAATATACACTTCATATTTATTTATATATTTAAACATTTTTAATTTCTCAAATTTTCTTTGGGTTTCAGATTTCTTTGAATTAAATTTTGTAAAACTTAATCACCCCTATTCCGTGTCAAAGTGTCACGTGACATTTTTTGTCACCTCATATCAAAATGTGTATTCTTTACTCATTTTTCAAACCACACAATACAATGGTTCCATGCAAAAAGCAAGATCGGAGCAGCATATTATGAAAAATATGAAAAACAAAAACATATATTTCCGAGTGTGATTGGATGTATTGAACTTTCGGCGGGATTTCGGAAAGCCACCATAAATTTGCGAAATGTGTTCTTAAACATTATCGAAGGAGTAAGATCCCAAGATGGTGTGTTGCATTCAATTGCGGTTGACACTTTGGGCAGATGGAATGAGCACTTTTCGGAGTTGCTCAAACCCAAGCAGGGCACTGAGAATGACAAACCGTAGTAGTTTTGAGTGGGTATTTTAAGTCTCCCCGGGCAAGTCTACGCTAAGGGGTGGCGTGTTCTGGAGATACAGTCGTGTCCAGGATGGGGGATAAACTGTCAGCTGTCGTCCTGTCATTAGTGCAACGTACCAGCTTTTCACTCTAAGAATGTTACTCCGGAAGGCTTGGGAGTGTAGCAAACCGATCTACAATTGCTTTGCAGATTTGGAAAAGGCATACGACCAAGTTCCTCGAGATAAACTCTGGAGTGATCTGCTGGAGTGCGATTGGTGGTCCTCTTTTGAAGCCCATTCAGTCTCTATACACGAACTGTATCAGCTGTGCTTGGGTTATCGCTGCTAAATCATCACCTTTCGCTGAGGGAGTTGGACTTCCCAAGGGAACGTATCTCGCTCTGCCTTTTAACGACTGATGTCAGGAGTAATACTAAGCTTTCCTGTAGGATTGGCTTCCTTTAATTGAAGTTAGCGGTTTTTAATTCAGTTTTTATTCCAACTCTCACCTATGGTCATGAAATTTGGGTAAGAAACGAAAGAATAGGATAGCGAATACAAACTGCCGAGATGAGATTTGTTCGTGCTCTTGTGGGAGTGAGTATTGGAGGAACTCAATGTTGAGCAGCTGCTTTTCGAACGGAAAGGGCTATGCATTGATGGTTTGGTCACGATCAAACTATCACTACTTCCGAGGCGTGCCTTTAATGGGAATCGATCAAATAGGCGACCGCTTGGCAGACCTAGGACGAGCACTTCGCCTGGTTGTGCTTGGGCATAACTCATGATGAGTTAAAGTGGATGACGGAGATTCGAGTGGCCTGGAGATCTCTCTTGCGTGCTTGGCCCTGTGACCCATTTAGTGGCTCATGCGAGCGAGAGAATGAAGTGACAAATTATCACGTCACATTTTTTTGTCACCTCAGATCGAAATGTGTATTCTTGAATACGAGAGGTGACAAAAATGCATACTAATTCTCACCCCAAGAAAATTCAGACATGATCATAATGCCAACATTTTCCAAAAATGTAATCGAAGTGTTGCAAGTTCTACTACATTTCAAATGACAGAAGGAAAAAGGCAATGCATTTTTCATTTTAGAAAAATAAAAAAAAAATATTTTTCCTTGTGTGATTGGATGTGTTGATTTTATACCAAACATCCTAATAGCGCTAAAAAAAACTTTTCTAAAAAATTTCAATTTCATTTTTCTCCAACGAGTACAACCTTTTGCAATGGCTTAATTCATAAATTAAGGGTACCAAATAACAAAATGATCTTAGGCAATCCAAGCGTTTAATCATGCCTTATTCATGTAAGGATATACTCAATCTGAACAAAAACAAAAACTAACAAGCTTTCTTACGGGCCATTGTGGCATGAACTACCGCCTTAACAATTAAAACCTGTGTCAAGACAAGGTCTGCCGGCTTTACCTCGATGAGGATAAAACCTCTGAGGACATTTTGTGCGAATGTCCGGCACTCATATGGTTAAGGAAACGTATCTTCCATAAGGAGATACTCACTTCAGGTTTAAAATACTCCACTACTAAAGACTTAATAGCTTTCATGAGGGAAGTAGTACGTCTTTTGGGATAAATCCAACCTCCGAAACAATAGATCTATCCTTGCCGCGGTGTCGTTGCCTTCACGACATGAGTTGTACAAGAGAAAAAAAAAATAAAACTAGTGATCATGTCGTATATATGATACGTTAACTTAATTGAATTCGAGAAAGCTATGTCTATCAGACTGGCCCTATTGTATCGTTTATAGCTTTTATTTCATTTAATTTCGACCACCAAACACCATGTGCGGTCTTCCTGAATCGTAATTAGGTATTAGGTATATTTTTTTACTGAATCCTCTGCTGCAGAACTGATTTTCCAAAGACAGTTCTTATGCACGGAAGAAGACTGTGATGACTTGCACCACCATTGTTGTCTGTGCTCCGAGTTGATTTCATTACTCAACACGTTCTTGAACATGGTTAGTCGAATACACATGTATTTTATTATAAAAAGGCACAACATATATTTAATTTGCATGTACATGTAATACATGTTAGTCATGTAGTTAGTCTCTTATACATAATTATTCTTTGTACATTTTACTGTAGTGTTTGTATGAAATTTCACTCGCGTTAAAATTTGATTGCAACATGATGGAGGGCACAGTACATATTTACATTAAAGAAAAAACATGTACATACATTTTATTAAAAAACATTAAATATTTGCATATTTTTGTATGTATGTGCTTGTATGTGCATCCATTTTAAAGAAAATCGCAATAAATTTTAAAATTTGTTGCAGCTAAATATATGAACGAAAACAAATTACAACAAAATTTACATATACGTACATACATATGTTTATGTATTTAACTCTATCAATTATTGAATTTCATAAACGATAAACGAAAAAAGAATCCACTGGCGCTGTTGGGCAAATTATTCCATGGAACTACTCTCTTCTTGAGCTCGCTCGAATTTCGCACATTCCCATAGCCGATTGAGTAAAGAATGGAATTCCCAATGATTTAGAAATTGAGTTTAGGATTATAATAAATGAGACTCTGAAATTTGCAAAGAGATACATGGATCAATTCCTATAATAGAATGGATGACCTAGAAAACGTCTTTAAATCCAAAACATTGCCATACAAGTATATTACTCATTTTTTATTCTTAATTAATTAATTCTTAATGAAATTCTGTTGAGTGCTGTACATTTGAGCCGGAATCTGCGACCTGTATTTTTTGCACTTTTCAGCAAATAAAAACAAAATTAAAAATCTTTAGATTAGTTTAAATATCCATATTACCATTACTATACGATGATTTTACGAAGATAAAGACAGTATGGAACAAGAAGATATTGAGTTATTTTATTCTTAACTTTGTTCATTTGTCTAAAAAGTACAAAAAGTTTTCCACATCGTCTACATAGGATGGGATAGGAATGTGGACCCATTGTGTTGTCCAGAGGGGGAAATGTTCCTCCTTGTACCCTTATCGCACTCATCGAGACATTGTATTCATTGTTGACCTCTCTTCGTCCAGCCAGCCTGACATCCTAATGAACCTGAAAAAGTTAGATAGTCGGATGTTATGGATTTCTTGCAGATCATGGAAGAAGAATTCTCCCATGGGCCTGTTTCGCAGTTGGCTGAGGCTTGGGCAGTAGCAGAGATAGTGAGGAGTTTCCTCTCTTTCTTCCACATCGCCGCATCCTCTGCATATGTAGTCATGGGATAGACCCATTTTTGTTTCATGGTATTTCAGATGATTATGTCCCGTTAGAGCTCAGACCCCCATCCTCACTAGGCTTTTGCCACACTGGAGGAGTTTGTCGTGTTTGGCAAGTTCATCAGCTACCTCGTTGCCGGCTATGTTCCTGTGTCCTGCGATCCAGCATAGACTTATCGTGTGTTGCACGCTTAGAGTTTTGAGCTCCTCGCGGCAGCTCGCGACCAGCTTGGCCGCTTGACTGTCAATTAGAATATCAGCCGGTGGTATTTCCAACATTTTTATCATTCTGGCCGCTTCTTTGACTGCCAGGACCTCCGCTTGAAAAACACTGTCATATTCAAGGATCCTGATAGAGCAGTGCATGTTTAATAATTCGGAGAAAATGTCCGCACCTGTGCCTGTTTGCATCGATCCATCAGTATATACTTTGTGGTCCACTCTTCCCTAGTCGGGAAATAGCATCTGAAGGGTATTTCAAAGACGAGGAAAGGGAGTGTGTAATCACTTTCGGACTGTTCTATTTGTAGTCTATTTCATTTATTGTTTAGGTAGTATCGCTGTACATTAAGAGTGCTATACTCTTTTAATACATTATATAAGTAACGTGATAGTGACATATATACATACATTTCAATTTATATATTTGAATATTTTAAGTTTTAATTATGAAGGCGTAATTCTGCAATATTAAAATTAAGTTTACATGCAACCAATTTAAAAGTAAATTTTGGAAATTATGTCAGTTCATATTGGACAGATAAGTGAAACAGGCTGAACAAAATTGTCTGTACTCGGTCTTGTGAAGATGCACAGCACGAATGAAGAAATGCCTGCGCGATGTTAAACATGTATGAACAGAGGGTTTTAACGTCATATTACGACTCGATCGACAAAAAGTTAATTTTTCATATAGATAGTTAGGTTGTTTTCTGTGAATGATTTTGAAGAGTAGGATGCATGATCTATAGCTTAAAAATGCTTCCAATTCACATCCAAGGAGAATGCGACGTTGGTCTGAGACATGATCAAATCTTCGGAGGTTAAAGACATACCGTGCAGTCGAGTTGATTGCTTTTAACAATTTTAGTAGAGACAAATTATCACAGTCTGCAAACAATTCACAGCCGTAGGTTAAGATAGGTACTACAAGTGCTTTGGCAAGTTTTAGTTTGACATTGGTGGGGAGTATGAATTTGCTAATAGACAAACCTCTAAGGGACGCATATACTTTTGACACTACACTGTCTATATGGTCAGTCCATGTTAGTTCACTGTTGCACATTATACCAAGATTCTTGACACAGGTTACATATTCAACGGCAATAGAGTTTAATTCTATGAGGGGAAAGTTTGAGAGGGAGGGGTGGTGGTTTGAAAATGGAATGACTTTGGTTTTGTTAGGATTGAGCGTGAGGTAAATTTATTCAGCCCACTTCGCAATTGAGCTCAGATCCTCGTATAATTTAGCAACTGAATCTACAACCATACTAAGAGGAAAACTTAGGTAGATTTGAACATGAAATTTGCAATACGATAACACTTTGGGAAGATCATTAATGAACATTGAGAATAATAACAGACCGAGAATAGAACCTTGTGGTACTCCATTGTGAACATCACGAAAAGACGATAGCTTAGAGTTATATGAAACAGCTTGAACACGGTTAGTAAGGTACGAGAAGATTAACTTATTAGTGGGATTACAGAAGTTAAATTGGGTGGACAGTTTATGACAAAGTATTGACGGATTAAAATTGTCGAATGCTATCGAAAAGTCAAGTAAAACTAGTAAGGTTGTTTTATCTTCATCAATAGCTTGTCGTATGTCGTCAGTCACTTTTAGTAGAGCTGTAACACAGCTATGTCCTTTACGGAATCCTGACTGCATTGGATGTAAAAGGTTGTATCCCTCAATGTAATCTTTAATCTCTCGACTGTGTCATACGATGACTGAGTCCAGTTACCTTCATTGTCTTTGATGTAACCTGGAATCGTGGGGCTTATTGAAAGGAGCTTCCTTAGTCTGGCCGTTTCCGAGGTTTTTGCAATATCATTGCAGAAGGATCGCCAGGAGTCTCTTTTGGCTATAGCTACAGCTTTTTTAAAATTCCTGAGGCTATCCTTATAAGCAGTCCAAGCACTAGCTGACCTGGAGGCTTTAACTGCGTTGAATAAAGTTCTTGATTTCCTCCTTAAAGCTAGGAGGTCTTTCCACCACCATGAGGGGGATTTCTTATTTGTTGATGTCCTTAGAGGATTCTCGAAAGGATGAGCTGAGATCGTTTGCCATGAGCTCTAGGTCATCAACGTTCCTTATTAATCTCTGTGATAGGTGTTTAGTAAGTTTCCTGACTTTACACTTAAAGCTACCCCAGTCTGTGTTCTTGGGGTTTCTAAAATTGCTGGGCTTTGGTCTTACAGTGTTTACCGTGAATGTTATGATTCTGTGATCCGAGAACGATGGGGCTCCTGACAGTTTCCAGTGGTTAACTGAGAGAGTGTTGGATTTGATACTCAGAGTCAGGTCAATAACCTCTTGCCTATTGCTGGTCACGAAGGTGGGTTCACCAATATTCTCAATGTTAAGGTTGTTAGTTAGGATAAAATCAAAAAGACCTCTGTCGTTTGAGTCCGAGCTACCCCCCCATACAGTGTGATGAGTTTGCATCACAGCCTAAGATAAGGTTCCATCTTGCTTTCTTGGCTTTACTGACAAGTTTCCTTGTAATCTCGCATGGGGAATTATTCGCTGCGTCGTATGGTATGTAAGTCGATGCCATCAGCAGCGGGGAGTCATGTTGGCGCTCGAATTTGACCGTGGTTTGGTCTTCGTCACTGAAAGTGGGTAGGAGTAATAGGTTAATTTCTTTCCTAGCTACAATACAGGTTCTTATCCTACTTACGTCAGCATTTGGGTTTGAGAAGTAGGTGGTCACTCCTTTATTGTTCTGCCCCTGTACTCGACCCCAGCAAAACCATGGCTCTTGAACAAGGGCGATGTCCATCTTCCCCGTTGAGAGGAGGAAGATTAGATTGGCGCTGGCCGCCTTACTGTGGTGTAGGTTTATTTGTACCACTTTCATGGCGGCCAGGAGGTTCTTTTCCGTTCTTACTGCATGTTGTCAGGATTCGCAGTTTACAGCGGGTAATACCCACTCTGACTTTGAAGTCCTGTAGGCGCAACAGTTGCAGCGATTTGTGGTTCAACAGAATGTCCACGTCCATACCGTTCTCGGTGTGTTCACCCATCTCTATAATTTCCCAGTCCTGACTATGCAGGTCTGGGTTGAGATGCTGTAGGCTACGCTCTATCCAGTCCTTCGGGACGTATGGTCCCTGTTCCCCTTTATCTACGACACGTAGGTCGGCGTTTGGCCATGGGGCAACCGTCTTGGTAATGAGTTGTTCAAGCCAATCAAGGGATTCCTTATTGTCGCACTGAAGGAGTTTGTAACCCAGGGGGGGGATAATTTTCTCCTTCTTCAGGATGGCGTCATTCATACCACTCACGATTCTCAACTCGGTGTGTTTCCATTGGTCGTCCGAGGGCTTACGCTCTGGATTGTCAAAAGTCAACCAAAGCGACTCTTTCCCCATACTTTGCAACGTCAGCGCATTTTGGTCTTTTTGACCTTTTTGAGGAGTCTGGGTCTGAGGCTAGCGACTCGTCATGGCGACCCCGTTTTAAGAATACTTTACTTGCTGCAGAGGCCTATACCTTTTCTGCGCCAGTCGTTGGCTTACCGGCTAAATCCTTGGCTAAGGTAAGACGGAGGTGTCCGCTCTTCCTTTCCAGGGAGTTAACCGTTCCTCTTTTTGGGGATGCCGCGCCTACTGGACCCCTTTTTGTATTGGCGTTAGCTTGCCCGGATCAGCCCAGGGTTGGTTCAGGGTCGGCGTTGGCCTGGCCCGTCGCAACCTTCGGTCCTACTTCCTTGGTCGCTCTCGAGGAGGTGGCGTGTTGGCCTACCTTCCTAGTAGCGACCAAGGTCGGTATGCTTGGCTTACTATCGCCAGTTCTGCCAGTTCTGGGGGGGGGTGGTCCCTTTCAGTGCTTCGTCACTATTGACCTTCTGCGGATTAGTCTTTGGGCAAACGGCTGGCTGCTGTTTGCTCTCCGACGCCTCCTTTGGATCCACCGTTGGGCGAAAGGCGTATGGCCTATCCGTCCCAACAGAGGATTCCTCGAGAAAGTCAAGTGCTCTTTGAAGTCTTGATTTTTCTTCTTCTCTGAGCTCCGTCTTGCCCTTGAGCCTACTGATCGTCCGTCTGCAGTTACGTATTTTACTGCGCAGGGAAGTGACGGACGATATTGAGTGTTTGGATGAGCTGGTAATGGAGCAGTAGTGATCATCAACTATGATAAGGGCATCAAAGCTGATCTCAACTGCTTCGCTGTCAGCTGCACCCGAAGTTTTCCCAACTGGGGATTGTAGGAGGATATTTTTCTCCTCTTCCGTTAAGGGCTGTAAAATTCTTGTGGAGTCGGTTTTTTGGAGGTCGCTGGTGCCCGACTCAATTACATCAGCATTCCTTGAAGTTTTTTTTTGTTTATGGTGTCTATTTTGGTCCCGAGTATGGGGGAAGGAGATGTCGCACTGTACTCACCTCCTGTATACAGTGAAGAGGGCTTATATTAAAACCAGATTGCCTCAGGTATCCGGAGTTCACCGTTCGAAGACATACTAACGTAATGCCATTCATTCATAGGCACGGTTGTTAGCACCTGTAATTGCCGGTTTTATTGAGTTGTTCCCCTCTAGATCCGCTATATTTAGTTGACAGCAGGGGCACCTCGTGCAGAGTGTGACGGAGTCGCGTATAGCGGTCTTGGAGGTTGCCCTCCCTGATTCACACAGAATCTCGCCCCCATCGTCTACCTATGCGGAGCAACTATTTGTCTATATCTTCTCTTCTTTATTTGGCGCTACAGTCCGGGATGTGCCTAGGCCCCTCCAGTCAGCACGATATTTCGCCAGCTGCCTCCAGTTGCGTACACCAAGTCGGTTGAGGTCCTTCTCCACTTGTGTGAGGCATCTCGATCGAGGACGTTCTCTGTTGCGTTGTCCCAATGGCCCGGTTTCGGGCCGCAGTTGTGATGTCCATACGCTCCAGCCATCTGATGTGATGTCCGACCTATCCATCTTAAGCGTTGGATCCGATGACGCTTAACTACTATACTGCCTCTGTATAGCCCGTACTGTTCGTGATTGGATCATCTCCTCCAGACGACGTCAATATAAACAGGACTTTTCTCGCAAAACGACCAAGAGCTTCTTTATCCGCTTTCAAAAGCGTCCATGTCTGCAGCGATTGACCACAGAGCCGAGGTAGATGAAACCCTTGACTACCTCAAAGTTTCTGCTGCCCATTATGACGCTCTGTCCGAGACGTCGACGTTGTGCGTCCTTCCGTGATGACAATAAATACTTTGTTTTACCCTCGTTTAACGCTCAATACAATATCTTCATTGACGGCTCGCAGTATTCGTCCACTCGCATCAAAGTCATCCGCGTAAGCTAGCAGTTGAACGGACTTTTGGAAGATCGTGCCTCTAGTGTTGACTTATGAGTTGCACACGATCTTCTCAACATGTGAATGAAATATGTATATATGTATTTAAATATATTTATTATTTATCTTGCACCTATTGTGTTTTTAAATTTGTGCTAATGCTGGCTTTTAGTAACATATATAAAGCGCATCTTAATGATTTTGTATAAAAAAAATAAATTATTCTTTTTTAATAATGGTTAAAAAATAATACTAAAATACAAAATATGCTAGTTAACAGTTCTATCATATTATTATTATTTATCTTGCAACGTGTTTAAATCAAGATTTACGACAAAGGGAATGGGTGAGATACACAAGAAAAAAAAAACAAACGTGAAATGATTACTTAACTGTAAAGACGCATGGTCATAAAACTATATAAAGAGAAAATAAATAGATACATTTGTATGTACATAAATGACAACTGCTGATATCTGTTATACGTTTAATCATATGAAATGTCTTAGAGGAATGTGTTTTCTCTCGCAAACAAAATGATTGAATTATTGGATCATTTTAATTTTCGACCGGGCAATGTAGGACTATCGGGAGGAGTGTTATTTTGGTGCAAAGACGTTTTTTTCGATGACGATTTAAATGGTTGTAATTTTCTAGGTCCTCTTGGTGAAGGATTCTCCGTTGTAATTGTTTGTGTTAAATCCCTTATAGTTGAATCAACAGTGGTCTGAACCCAACCTATAATAAAAACAAAAACAATTGGAAATAATTAAAAAATAAAACTCGCTATAGTTCATCAAAATTTTGTTAATATTAATGTAAATTGTAAAGAAGGAACTCATTGCAGTTCTCTGTAGGGGTTTTAACTTGCAACATTTTCATTTAATATGTCAAATATGTATGCATAGTAAATGTAGAACTGTTTCGAGTTATCGAATATTCGAAAAATTATTTTATTACTGCAGCTAAGTAAGTAATACCAGATTGACAGGTAGGTGGTTTGATCCATGGTGGAAGGAATATAAGGTGTGCTGGACAGTTCTATTGAGACCCTGCGTAACGTCATCGGGGGAATTTGTATGTCAACAGAACCTTAAAGACGGAAACAAACGAACATTTTTCACGCACTAAAAAACGATTTCTTTTCAACATTTCAACTACTCATTTTGGTTTCTCGAACATTTTACAGCACATTGTTGCATTTTCCTATATAATACCAATTATAAATGAATTCAGTCATTTCATCTTACATCAATTTGTAAATAATTCCTGTTTACCATTCTTATTTTTGTTGTATACGAAATTTAATTGTTAAGCAATACATCTCCAATGTCCAGTGTCAAAAACGGACCCTGAGTGACGTCACAAAAGAAAAAGATGGCGGTTTTGACAAGCTTCCAGCACACCATATATTCCTTCCACCATGTGTAAAGAAGATTCTACATCCTGATGTCCTAATATATGGTTCTTGTCAAATTGTGGGTGTCCAGATATAGCAAGGAACCTTGTAAAAGAAAACTGAATATAACAGAGGCGGTTGTTTGATAAGTTGACTTGGAGTATCGATGTTGGTAGTTCTGCCAGCTTGATTTTGAGTTCACGTAAAGCTTATGCTTGATTCATTCCATCTTTTTTCGAACAAAAATGTAGTCAGTTCAATGGTGTTTCGGAAGATGAGCAAACCATAGTCAATCTTTCTTATCGTTTTGATGAACTACAATAAATTTGCTAGGTTTTATTAGAGGTCCCTGTACTATGGGTGGATGACAAAGTACACGAATAAAAAATGTTGTCATAGAGTGTAATAATAATAAGAATAATATAATTTGAATGGCACTACAGTCCGTAGTGGAACTGGGCATAGCTTCTTTTGATATTGGCTTTGTTTATGTTCTGTCACTCCGAACATTAGCCGTAAGTATTTCTTTTCCGTTCTGAAATTGTATGAACAACTTTTATATCCAGACAGCCTATGAAAGCTTTGTTATTTTATTGAGAGGAGCCTTTAGGGTCACCTGGAGATTCTAAACAGTTCCTCAGCATACGGTTGCGAGGACCCTCCTCTCTATCTTCCACTATCCCACCGTACGTTGAATTTTATGTAGGCTTTGTGGAATAGAGGTATAACCCTAATATCAATGATCAATACTACTAGGTAAAGTCACCAATTACTGGAAAATCAAGTAAAATGAATCAATTTCGATGACAGGATGGAATGTTCATTATTTCGTTCCAGAAAACGATGCAATTTGCTGTCGGTATGGATCCCGGCCTCAACCCCAAAAACGATATTGAATTATTTTATTATGCGTTCTATATGATATCCTAGACATGAGTCTAGACATCAAATATGTGGTGGTTGCAATCACTTACAATCATTGTGTCATTTCTGAGATATGCCTTAGAATAAAAGTCGTATATTTTGAGAACTTTCCTAACTTAAAGTCACACTGATAGTTGACACATTGTTAGTAGATTCATTGAGACTGGTCAAACGACCTTATAATTTGGATGCGAATTTTCTTCTATAAAACGTGGGCCCGCATGTGCGAACCTAACAGATTATATATTTACAAATATATAATTTCCAAAATAAATATAGAAGTTTCTGAGTTCATTCCATATTCCATAAATACAAACATTCAAGCCAAGATTATGTTTATGTTTGAATAGCTACAATTTTCAAGCAGAATTAAATTACCTTTTACGGTAGATCGATGATCAATAAGCGCTGCTGCAAGAGGAGCTGATCCAGTACACATAGCCCCATCACGAAGAGATGCATATGACGCAGGCGGTATAGGACTGTATATACGATTTGCAAAATCCTCAAATGTTGAATTTTCTTTATATCGCATAGAGACACTTTCCAACGAACGATTCCTCTCCTCGTAACTAAAAAACAAAATAAATCATGTTATTTAATGGTATACGATGCGATATTAATTTTCTTACTATTGCTGATATAATGATAATGACGATCTTTTAGATCGGCTAGCGTTAATTGCTGTCTCGCGGACTAAAGTTGCCAGACAAGATCCATTGACTACACTTTCATTGGCCAAAGGACCGAACCATGGTACATCTGGTTTCCAATTGACTGTTACCCGAAACAGACAATTTTTTAGTGGATACACAGCAATAAGGACGTCACAAAATTCGGTCGGCAGTATATCACGCCTATAATCACGATGATGTTCACTCCAAACAATGTGTACTTCGTCGTTTCCCAAGTGTCGGGTTTTTCTTAAAAGAGCTTCAGGTGTGTCAACAGGCATTCGAGTTGCAACATGGTATATTACTTCCGTAAACGGTGTTGCATAGTAAGGTGCTGTTGCTCCACAGCCTTGACGTGGTAATCCTCCTAAAAAACCGTTATGTGTTTCTAAATCGATTTCCCAGCCCAATGCAGATACAAACATCTCATATGCACTACTACCATATGTATTTTTTAATATACTATTCTTATCTTCCTGTCCACACGCAACATAAATGACAGCTACTTTATGAGTGTCTCTACACTTTTGAATATCAACATTTCTCAGTTCTCTCATTAGCTTCTCACTTCGTTGTAACAAATTTGAACGACTTCGTCTTTCCCAGCCAGCCAAACCTAAATGGCTGAATAATAAACGACAATATTGAAACGGGACCTCAGATTTATATAAACTCGTTGTATTATATGATTCGAACGACTGCTCTGGCGATTGACGCAACATTGAATTATAAAAATGTTGTTTTTCTCTCTCTGGATTTCGTAAATTCGCAACATACTCTTGTTCTATGGAACGCTGGTTGAGCAGAATTGATATTGTCTGCGCTTCCAATTGGCATCCTAAGGGGCTGGTCCCCGGCGTATTTAGTTGTGTTGCTGAAGAAATTAGACATTCAGGGCTAGTATGGCCGATGTATTGAAGAAGCTAAGGTAAATACAAAATATTTTAAATAAATTAATAATCAAATATGAATTAGTTGTAATTAATAAAAACTTTTAAATGTGCTTCCACTATTTGTAAAATATATTCAAACTAATTATCCACATATATCCACACAAAAACTCTAAAACTAGATGTGTGAAGCTGATTGCTAAGTAAACATTTATATAAACTATGAAAAGATGAATGTCATAAACCAAACTCCAAGGAATGAATAAAAGCAATTTTTTAAAGAATAAATACTCACATCATCTAATTGATCCAAATCTGGAGCCATATCCGATGCCAATGGTAATTTATTAGGTTGTCGATGTCTCATTGTATGCCGAGGAATTGTTAAGAAATCCACGTCTAATGACACTAGGGAGTAAAAGGGCTGAATGTTCTCTCGAATTTGATTTTTTTTCGATAATGCGCCATTAACATTTTGCTGAAAATAGTTCTCTAGGCCATATCGTCGCTTTGACTCTTTTGGTTCGCTATAAAGTATTGAAGCCTCCCAGCATGATTTGCCATTAAGATCTCTAAGTAAAACCCGAACTTGTTTCTCAGCAGTTACTAATCCTGCTGTCACACCACCTCCTGGAAGTTTTAACGCAGGTAACTCAATGAAACTAGCCATCAGACCGCTGTTTAACATAAATAATTGTATGCTTTGTGATTGAAGAACTTGAGGAACTGTAAGATCCGCCGAATCCCGCCTACAGTCTTGGCCTCCAATCAAGCCAATATTAGGAGACCACATATCATCTTGTTCTTCTACTAGTGAACTCAAACGTGATGCTCCTATTCCCATTGGAAAATGACCCAAATATGTTACCAAATGCATTATAACTGCTTTTGCGCACAATTGTATAGCCAGGTTATATCGCTGTATAGTTTCAGATGTTTGGAAATTTGCTTCGCAGTTGAATTTCCCTTCAAGAACATCGTCCGTAGTTATATTAAAATCAAAATCGTTGTCGGAAATCGTAAAATTTACTATGCTTTGTCGCGTGCCACACAAAATTTGGAAAAGTACTCGTAGAACAATTATAATCAAACTATCGCCGTCTTTGTTTATAGGTTCGAGCATTAAATTAACTGGAAAGGACATACAAAATTCCCCAAGGCACATCATAAGTGTAGTCAAGATTATTTTGTCACTTTCCTTCGGGTTGAGAACATGTTGTACTTCTAAGGCCTTACAGAGTGCAGTTATAATGAGTTGAGGTAATCTTTCTATTTTCGATAACTCTTGACCCCGCTCACTGCAAATTTTAAGCGAACCAGCCGCTACTACAGCCATTGTTCGATGTTTAAACTGCAAAGCTTGCAACAAAACTTGTACAGCTTCTTTTATTCGAGAGTTAAATGTCAAAGCTTGATCCTTATGCGTGCGCGGTAAATGATGAGGGATCGGCTGAGAAAATGTATTATTTATGTTTATGGGTCGGTTTAATTCTAAGTAAATCCATTGTCCGAGCTGAGAGAAAGCTACACATCTAGCCTTTGATGATGGCTCTCGGCGAGCACAACGCAAAATAATATTTAAGATATGGTCTTGCAAGTCTGGACATTCCATAAGTTCGATCTGTGTCATAGAAGGTTGGAGAACTGGTTTTGGTATTACTGTTGACGGATAACATAACAGCGATCCTAAAAGTGCAACAACTTCGGCCCGGGGTATATTTCGATTTGTTTCCTGTGACGTTAACAGAACGGCTGATGCATGCACAACATCTAGTAGAAGAAGGGTATGACCAGGAAGCAACAAGCTAAGAAATCTCGGTCCCTCTAAGTGTTTAAATAAACAATAGATCATTGAGCGATCTTCCCCAGTAAGTATTTTGTGAAACAAATTGTAGAAAAGTGACAAGTGACTCATGCCATTGACTGAACCATTAACAGCAAGCATACAAAGCATTTGGATAGCTGATAGTTTGCCTTTTTTAAAATCTGGGTTCAGAAGTTGTGCCTCATAACACCATGGACCCGCAATACCTACAGGCGGTATTAGATTTGGAGGAGCTGGCGTATTTTGGTTATCTTCCGATATCCCTTGGTTATGTTTAATTTTGATCAAGTTATGTGTCATTTCAACTAAGTGTCTAAAAATTTGAGCATGTAGCTCGGGTCTTGGAATTTTATTAATATCTCCCAACGACCCTAACATTCTTTTCCACATAATCGCTGCAGTGTCTGGAAGCCAACCACTAACGGAACCACCAAGAATAATTGAACGTCGTTCAGATGATGTAACTGAACTGTTATCTTCAAAACTAGCAGTGTCAGCAACTAAGGCATCAATTTGCATCGGAGAATCTTTCATTGATCCACCTTCAATACCACTTGAGGCAGTAGGCGATGGGCTTCGAGATTCTTGTAGACTGTCGTTGTCTCTATTTTTAGTTTGACGCTTTGTATTTTTTAATTGAAATGAACTCAAAGAGATTGCGCGTCGTAATGTTCTTCCTGTCGACTGATTTAAGATTTCATGTGTCCTAGAAATTAACTTTTCAGAATTAATTAGTATATCCGGCGAATTCTGGTCCAAAATTGCATTAAGTGAGTGCTCGAAGCTTGCTGGTTGGGCTAATGTCCGATGATTTCCATTATGAGCCCGTATTCTAGAACCCCTAGCGGATGTCAGACTACCTTCACTATGACATCGACCAAGAACAGGGGTAAATGGAACTGTTGTATTTCTCGATACAATTTGAGATTGTGTACTGCCATTAGATTCTTCTTCTTTTCTTTGTTGATCCTCAACATTTTCCGTATTTTTTCCATTATTAGCCCGAGCAGAAGTTGACTCACTAGGTTCTTTGAAACCACTTTGCCATACGCTTGCAATTCGCCGCCTCTTTCCTTTGCTGTCAGTCAAACGATCAAGTGGTAAGTCTTGTAAATTCAAATTGTATACGTATCGACCCAAAACACGTGTAAGTGTTTGCATTGTCTTGTCCCATTCATTAATAAGTTCTTCCCTGTATGTGAGTGAAGTTAAAACGTTCAAGAAACGTTCCCATAACTGAACGTTTATCGGCACATTTGTGTGTGCTCTTATCCACGTAACTATAAGTGTTTGAAATATCGCTTGTCCCAATCGTGTTCCCAAAGCTGGTCGTGATCCACTTGAATTCTGATTCAGAACAATCGATGTTACTTGTAATAGTACCAACAGAAGTTGTTCCCAAGTTTTTGGTTCCATTCTAGTATTCATTACCATTGTTCTGTAAACGTTTAGCACTTTTTTACAAATATCTGTCTGCTCATTCAGTGGTGTGGATCGGTAATCTCTATTTACCGACGGAAATACTATATTCAGATGACTGGTATTAACTAAGAAAACATTAGCTGCATTTGTTACGAAAACTTGTAGAACATTCTGGACCCCAGCTTGTACCCCAAGAACTTCCTTACTGATAGCTCCCACATATGATGCTGTACGTAGTTTTTGTCCTCGAGATGTAGTTTCCATTGAACTGCTACTTGTACTGTAGTGATCGCCATCGTCTGGTTCCAGCATAAAAGGTGGTGGATTTTTGCTTGTCATCCAATCTCGGTACACGGCAATTGATGTTCGAATAGCATCTATTTGGGACTTTGACGTGAAGCCCAATAGAAATGCTTGTCTGTAAACCTCATGTATGAAATTCACGTTCCTCTTAGTCGAATATAGAACATCGCGTACAATTGTCCCCTGCAAATATGCTTGGAATCTTGGATTTGATGTTAATCGGGCTTGGTCTTCATCTGGGATATGAATATTTTCAAGTTTACTAGTCAATAGTTTTTCATGTACAAATCTAGAAATCCAATTTATCAATACAACAATGCAAGAAGACATGACTTCGTCTTTTTTGTTTACAGTTCGCATTACTGGAAGATCTGATCTTGGTTCATAGATTGTGTTTGTTACATCAAAATTAGGGCAAAATACTGGTAAAAATACTTCTTTAAAACGATTTAATAAAAACGCAAATGATTTTGTGTCTTTCTGAGGTCCGTTATCCCGCCATTTAAGACATCCAGAAGATTGAACCATGCTATTAAGAAGAACTTCTAATCCTTCTTTTGGGTCCGGAGGTGACGATTTTTCGCTCGATGATGGGGGTAGTAAAGCGTTAATTTCTGCAGTTTGTACAGGATGCGAGAACATGTCATGAAAAACGGAAGTTCCAACTTCGACTTTCATATTAGGATGACTAAATACGTCAGAGCTATTAAATTCAACATCAGGTCCGTTAAAACCCTTTTGTGGAACAATAAGACCAGGAATAAGATCAGCAAACATTGTGTGCACATAATTTGGAGCGTTATCACCCAAGGCCTGATACCACAGGAGGAAATATCTGTAAACAACAAATTAATACAATTTCCTGAGAAGAATGTTCGACTCACCTTACGCCTTCCTTTCTTAGTTTTGGGCTGTTGCCCAAATGAAGGAGTTTCGCCATGATTCTGCTTAAAGAATGACATTGCCATCTTCGGGCCAATAATTCCGGGAGGAGGCATAGAATTTTTCCCAAAAGCCATAACGATCCATCCAACTCCTCTCGATGTGCTTTGTGCGCTTTAAAATGTACATGGTTTTAAATTTAGATTACAAATCATCAAAAATGTTGTTTTAAAATGATTGCAAGTTATCCAGGCCAATTCAAACGCATTAATGCAATTATACTTAAATATGGTTTATGAATTTCTTTATTTGCATTTTCTGTCGAAAGTTCATATATTGTACTTTCCACCCAATAAAATAGTCATATGCAAAGCTAATTTAAAAATATCAAAAAATGTATTCAGGGCAGCTGTGTTATGACTTATGATATATCGAGAATTTGAAGTGGTTTTAACCAATTATTAAAGTGTGGTACAAGACAGTACAAAAAAATGTATGTTTACATATATTATATATATGTGCATAGATTAATCATAATAATAATGTGAAACTAATTCCAATACAATTATTTTCAGATACAAGTAGAATAAAATATTAAAGAAATTGTACTCGTATCAACCAAATGACTACAATTTCTCCAAAAAAAGGAAGTGATGTAGGTTTCATTAAATGTGTATGCTTATATTTCAATGTAGTCCTGGACAACTACAGATCTTCATTAATTAAAATATGTTTTATATGTTCATCTATGGGATTAGTCAATTTTTTTCCATCAGTTGGTAGTGTGCGTGAAATGTGTTTCTCAGGAGTGGAAAACTATTCATTACATGGCGCCCGCACTTTCTTTTGAACATTTCAGTGGTAGTGTATGGAAAAACAATTAATTAAATTTGTTTTCGTTTGAAATTCTATTACAATAATTTTGCATCATAAAATTAATCGTTTTATAATTTAATGCTGTTTTTCTAAAAATCAGAGCGACCGAAATCAACCAAACATTTTTTAAGTGTTTTTTCTCATCATACGTACTATTATTTCAGATACAATATAAAAACAACATCAAGCAAATCGTATCGACAAATTGTCGAGTGTGAACGCCGCTTTATACATAAATACATACTAAATTATCCTAGTAAATTTAAATATGATTCTCCTTGCTTGATCAAAAAAATAAAAATATCAGTAATTTTCTTTATTAAATATCCATAATGATCAACAGCTGTCATACAAACAAGAATTAGTAAGGCTTAAGATTATATCAGACATAAGGACATAGACATGACACAGGGACAATTAGCTGATGCCTGTTATGCGTGGACATCGAATAAAACATTAACATATGCACGTTAATAAGAATGTTCTAATGTCTGAACAGAATAAAAAAAAATGTGTTGTACATATAAAATTTCAAACATTAAAGCATGAAAGGGAAATGCAAGAAGCCACACAAATGTTTACAGATGAACATACATATAATTTGGCCTATAAAGCATTTTTGTATAGATACAACTATGAACTTACCAATATGAAACGGAAGTTCTGCGAGATTTAAATTTTAAGAGAAAATTAAAAAATATACGCTTTATTAGTACACGACATTTAACTAACATTGAATTAAACAAATATATCTGTACCAAGAATACCTGCTTATCAACTATGTGCTTTAAGTTACAAAAAATACACCGATAACATCTAAATCTTACCTTTTTGTTTCAGATTGGTTTCCGCTTGGACAAATGTATCATACAGAATGTAGTATACATGACTGTAATTTGTTTCGAATAATGATTTGGCTCCCTCATTGTCAACGAAATCTAAAATATAAAATAATTTATTACACGAAATACATTTTTATGATGAAACTTAGAAATATATATGGGGTTTGTATGAAAGGGCAATCATTTCCTGATAAAGCTGTTGCGAGTTGAATATACGAACTACAAATATCAATAAAGGGTAGTTAGGTAGCCGTGACTGGAAATTCGGTTCACCAGCTCCTCGATTGGTAATCTACTTATGATGGATCTTCTTGTTTTAATGGTGTAGCATCTTTCTGGTGGCATAAATGTAGATGCTTTGTTCCCAAGTAGTAGGGAGAGGTTTCTTTCTCTTCCTCACCTCGAACATGTCTAGACAAATCGTTCACCTTGCAGGACTTGCTATGTGACAGGTAAGTTATCAGTAATTCTACATACGTTCTTTCCACAGATCGTTAGGAGAGCTTTGGCTCTTTTGATTTAGTGAGGACGATATATTAGCCCGACCGTCCTACAAGTTTTCAGACCTTCCCATTTACGATTGCAATTTTTGACGTCTGTAAGCTTTTAATCAATTGAAGTGGTTGATAGTAGTGATGGGCGCAATCGAACGATCATTCAAGTGATAATCGATACATACATCTCGAGAACAATTCGAATGACTACTAATTGCTGACTATTAACACAAGAAAACTCGACTTCACGTCAAAATCATTCGAATGATATTTTCCTACTAACACAAGAGAACTCGACAAATGTATCAATTTATCTCATCGAGAATTACTGATCAGAAACATAAGTAGAGAAACTCAAATATCACTCCACTTCTCGGTTCATTAATTCATTCCCAGTTTGTTTTTGCTCTTATGTATATCTTACACATAGACATAATATGTGTGTACGTATATCCGAAACAAATTCCGCACTGTTCTTTATTCTGAGTGAATTGTTTTATAGTAATGCTTGTGTATGGTGGACAGGGTTGTTTTTTGTTCATATTTTTTATTAATAAACCCATAAGTGGAGTAATATTTGAGTTATTTTCCTTTGGGTTCTTCTTTCATTCTGGCTATGCTTCCGATTAGTCAATTGAATTATTTTGAGAATCGAAATGTTTTACTAGTCGTATATCACTCGAATAATCATTCGAATGCACCCCCCACTACCTTTTAGTAGTTATACCTCGAGTGATCATTCGATTATTTAAATATTTCGACTCGATTATTAAAATCATTCGACTATGTCCATAACTAGTTGATAGCCATACATACTCATGTCTTTTATTTAATTTTCTTTTACAAAAATATGTTTGTGAAAACTTGAATAATGTTCGCTGGGTGTGATATGAACTACATATATTTAATTAGTTAATTTATGTGTCGATATAAAAGCAGAAATAATTGCATCTCTATAGATCACTTAATTTTCGCCACCTTCCATCATATATATGATTTCATTGACTTGCCTTATCAACATTTTTTAAAAAAGGGCTACGTAATTTAAGACATTTCCACATATCTTGCTGATGATATAATGCACCTCATTTGTGGGAATCTATAAGGGTCGCACTACGTATAGGCTAAAAATATACGCATTAGACATTCGCCCTGGGTAGAATATTGAAAGATAACAAACATTGATGAAAGCTAATTAATGAAAAAGTATAAACAGTGGAAGCCGAATGCGTTTAATACATAGTCTTATCATAAACCGTAATTAATATCAGACAATAAAACTGAAAACTTGGTTGAACCAACTTTCCCTGGATTATCATTTATCTTTATATTTTAGTTTCGTATCACAACGTATATATTATATACATATATAAATATTTATCTCCTAAACGGACACTTGTGTGCATAGGTCTGCGTACTGCATTAATAAATTTTAACTTCAATCTTAAATATTCGCGATATAAAAATACACAATATTTAATTTATTTACTTAAACAAATGATTTTTAAGTTTTTTTAGAAGTAATATTGCCATCAACAGCTACCTTAGGCAGAATAAGGTTATCGTATGATAACGACTCTGATGATATCGTACAAATTTACAAAGTTAGAACAAGATTGTTGGTAGTGTAGAGCATAGTAACTCCAACCGTACCACGAATGTGAAAACTTGAAATGTGAATACATTACAGGTCAATATCTTGATCGGTAGAAAGGTATTTTTTAAACAAACTATTACAACAGTAGTTTCTGAGTTTCAAGATAATAATTAAGTTTTTGTTTTATTATTGACGCTGTACGTAAACTTATTTATGTATGGTATATACGTTATAACAGATATTGGTCCAATATGTAATTTCAATGAATATACTTTGTTACCAAATTTTCTGGTGATTTAAAACGAAACGTACTAATACATTGTTTTTCATAAAGTAATTTAAAAAACACAAGTGTACCTTAACAAAGTACATCCTTTTCATCTTTGCTATTTTCATCCGCTTCCAAAGATCATACATACATATGTATATAGTAAACACTGAATAAAATTTCAACAAAATATTAGTCTGTAAGCAGGAAAATGTATAAATATTTATTTCATTTGTTATTTGCGACGTAATATACATAATATGTAGATCCGCCTGTAGTACACGACTTAATATTTGTTTTTTCCAGATATACGTAAAAATCCATTACCATAGCAAGTACTTTCGTTCCCAAAACATGGTTATCAAATAAATACCTACGTAAACAAGGCACAAGTACTTAAAATTGTACGCATTTTAATTCAACTAATAAGCATAGACAAATTGGTTTCTCTACATATATGTACGTACACCCACCTCCGTTTAATACAAAAAAAAAGACTTTGCATGGCAATTACAAAAAAAAATTTGAGAAATTCACTATAAACAAATCAAATTATTCGTTTACACTAAGAGTAAGCATATTTAGAAGTGATCACACCCACGTTCAATATTTCTGCTAATTGTTTATCTTGTTGGCAGACAATTTATTTACCTAATATTGTTTTAAGGTGCTTAAGGCGAGTTGCGGAATCCTTTTTACAATCCTGAATTTTTAAAGTTGACTTTTTTACGTCTGCATATGTTTTTTTCGTGAACATTTTGCCTTCGGTGTCTGGAGTGTCTATGTAGATTTTCCGTAATTATTTTTTATTTAAACAATACATCTATGGTCATGTTTTGGAAATCTGCACTGTAAAAACACAAACTACTGTTACAAAATCTAAATTACTTATTTGTTACTTTTAATATCAGCTGAACAGTAACGGAATGGGAGCATTAGAATAAATGTTGACGTTTAGGTAGTTTAGATAAAAAAAAAATCTCACAAGTTTTGGAAGAATGAAGTGATTGGAAAAGCTTACAGGTTTGTTTGGTTTTGTTTTTATTTCATTTCCAATGGCTGCGTCCAGTTCTACATTTGTATCATGAGAGAAATATATCATTACTGACTTTCTGATTTATACTTGGAGGATTGTAATATATTTTATTAAGTACCACTATACATATATTTGACAAATTATGTTAATTTATGTTCCTTTATAAATTTGACAAGTAGAAAATTGGAAAAAAAATCTAAAAATACTGAATGACTATTAAGTTGAATATTCTACCCTCCAAATCTGACTGCTTGCGGCATTCACATTGTATTACAGTGAGTGTTGCTAATTGGATTGGAGACTGAAAATACGGGCTTTCGGACTTTGACATCTTAAGTAGGATACATGTAAATCATTGTTTAAGCAGGAATGAGGCGGTCACGCGTTTATATTTCACATACAATAATATCGTAAGCCAGAGCATAAAGCTCTAGGGGGAGCTACTTTATACCTTGTGTGATTTGGGTATAAGGCCCATATCCATCGAATCCTATGCGTGTGTTGTATTTAGAATCTACAAAAAAGTGCACTGGGGCATAAGATGCAGACAGGAATCTTCCGCAGGTTGGTTATTAGGCCGCTTTTACACACGCTTAATTCGTATGCAACTTTCGTGCAGGGGGAGACCGAGTTGCGTGTGCTCGAGAATTGCGATTGATCCTTCGTATTCCCTTTTATCTCTTTTCGTTTTTTCGAATTGCTTTATTCTTGTCTTCTCAGTGTTGGGTATTGGAAGCATGCTATGCATATGTAAAAAAGAGATGACACATGTGTGAAAGGGTGGGAAGCGGACAAATTTTAGCAGCAATTGCAACTGGGTTTTTTCTACGTGAAAAGTGGCTTCCGATCACAAAAGGGAATTACAGAAAATCGTGACTAAAACGGCCGTTTTTTACACACTCAACTTTTTAGTCACGATTTTCTGCAATTCCCTTTTGTGACGTTTAAACCATTCGACGGTCAAACGCTCCCCGCCAGCTACGATGGACCTGACGTACATAACGACAATTACATAATGAGATGTGCTACCTTGACAGAGCTTAAGGAAGTACTAAAAAAGCTCAAACCGAAAAAAGTTCCTGATTATGATTTAATTACAGGAGAAATTCTTAAAGAGTTACCCAAGAAAGCCCTTCTACTTAGGCGTTTAAATTTAATTCTGGAAGAAAAACAGCTTATTCCAAATCAGCAATTTGGTTTTAGAAGTAAACACTTAACTATTGACCAAGTACATCGTATAACTGATGTAGTAGAAAAGACATTTCAGCAAAAGCTCGTTTCATTTCTTGATGTTGTTTCATTTCTTGATGTTTCCCAAGCCTTTGACAAAGTTTAGCACAAAGGCCTGAAATATAAACTTAACCGATCTCTACCGGGGAAATAGTAGTCTAGCGAATTTTCCCTGATAGACTTTTCCGATTAAAACATGTATATGAATATTCTGCCTTCAAAAATAGATATGCTGGTGTACCGCAAGGGAGTGTTCTTGGCCCTCTGCTATACCTGCTGTATACGAGTGATTTACCACAAGAAGAACACACTGTTCTAGGTACATTTGCTGACGACACCGCCATTTTGGTAACAGCAAACCGAAGAAGAGTCTACATTAAAATTACAACGCGCACTAGATCAGATACACGAATAGATGAACTTCTGGCGAATTGTCCCTAACGAAGGCAAATCCGTTCATATCAATTTTACTTATAGGCACTTTAATAACTTGCCAGTATTTCTAAATCGTGTCCAAATACCTTTAAGTAATGATGAGAAATACCTCGGGATGACTCTTGACGTAAAACTCAAGTTGAAAGAACATGTTAAAAAGAAACGTTCAGAACTTGACAAAAAAATACAATGATATGTACTGGCTTATTGGTAAGCACTCCAAGCTAAGTATTGACAACAAATTGTATGCAAGCAAACTTGTATGCAAAAAACATATTTGGACGTATGGCATACAACTTTTTAGGTTGTACCAAAGAAAGGAATATGAATATTATACAGACTTTTCAAAAAAAGGTGGTTAGAACTATTGTTAATGCACCATGGTATATCAGAAACGAGGATATCCACAGAGATCTTAAAATTTTACCAGTCCAAGATGAAATCAAAAAAATCGCACACAAACTCTGCAGTTTATTCGATCCTTGAGGAAACTAACGTTTTGCGCCAACTTCAAAGGATTAAACCCCTTGATCTCGTGCGATAGCCTACACCCGCCCATGGTTGCGGTGTTAGCAGGCACTTTCATTTTAGAGTTCATTGGAAACTACTGGATAGGATAGGAATGTGGGTAGACGTGCGGAAGCAAGTCTCACTTAGGTCCGTTTGGACCCATTGTGTTGCCCATAGGGGGAAGAGTTCCTCCTTGTACCCTAATCACACTCAACGATACGTTGTATTCGATGTTGACCTCTCGTCGTCTAGCCAGCCCGACAACCTAATGAACCTGAAAAATTTAGATAGTCTGATGTTATGGATTTCTTGTAGGTCATGGAAGAAGAATTCTCCCATGGTCCTGAATTGCAGTTGGCTGAGGCTTGGGCAGTAGCAGAGATAGTGAGGAGTATCCTCTCTTTCTTCCACATCGCCGCATCCTCTGCATATGTAGTCATGGGATAGTCCCATTTTAGTTTCATGGTATTTCAGATGGTTATGACCCGTTAGAGCTCCGACTACCATCCTCAGTAGGCTTTTGCCACACTGGAGGAGTTTGTCGGTTTTAGTTCTATTAATATCGGGCCATAGCATCTTGGTAGTCTTACAGGTGGAAAGGTTGAACCACCTATTTCTAGCTATTTCTAGAATTTTATTATCTACCTTCTTCCTGACATCTGCCAGTGGTGGTTGAATCAATTCAATTGCCTGGGATGGGCTTTTTTCGTCCCCTTTTCTGGCAAGTTCATCAGCTGCCTCGTTGCCGGCTCTGTCCTTGTGACCTGGGACCCAGCATAGAGTTATCGTGTGTTGCACGCTTAGAGTTTTGAGCTCCTCGCGACAGCTCGCGACCAGCTTGGACTTGATTTCTTTCGCCGAAATTGCTTTGATGGCCGCTTGACTGTCAATTAGAATGATAATATCAGCCGGTGGTATTTCCAACATTGTTATCATTCTGGCCGCTTCTTTGACTGCCAGGACCTCCGCTTGAACGACGCTGCCATAATCAGGGATCCTGATAGAGCAGCGTATGTTTAACAATTCGGAGAAAATGCCCGCACCTGTGCCTGTTTCCATCTTCGATCCATCAGTGTATACTTGGATGCTCGAATTTTTGATGGGTTCTTTTGTGGTCCACTCATCCCTCGTCGGGAAATAGCATTTGAAGGGTATTTCAAAGTCGAGGAAAGGTAGTGTATAGTCACTTTCGGACTGTTCTATTTGTAGTCTTTTCAGTATACTAGCATGACCAGTGGAGCTTAACAGCCAACATTTTGATTGAATGCTTCTAATGGCACTTTTAGCAGCGTTAGCTTGCATGTAAAGGTCAAGTGGGAGAAGTACCTCCAAGCCTGCGGTTGGGGTAGTGGAGATAGCGCCTGTAACTCCAAGACATGCTAATCTCTGTATTCTAGTAAGCAGTCTGAGGTTGGTGGATTTCAGTGCGGCTTGACACCATACCACGCTGCCGTATGTCAAGATTGGCCTTACAATCACTGTGTACATCCACAGAATTGTCTTGGGACTCGGACCCCATTTTTTGCCGAATATCCTGTTGCTCAGGTATAGGGCACAAGCTGCCTTCTTGACTCTTTCCATCAGGTTGGGTTTCCAAGTTAGTTTCTTGTCTAGGATGATCCCTAGGTATTTCGCGCTATCCGCCAGATTGAGGGTCGTGCCTTCAATTGTTGGGGGGTTAAAGCGTGGAATGACCCTTTTGTTGGTGAATAGTACCAACTCAGTTTTTTGAGGGTTGATTCCTAGACCACAGGATTTCGCCCATATTAGGAGGGTTCTCATTGCGTTCTCGATTAGCTCACTAAGAGTCGGGAGAAATTTACCGCGAGCTATAATCACTACGTCATCAGCGTAGGCAATTGCTCTGGTTCCCGTTAGTCTAAGCTCTTCTAGTACTTCATTAATTACTAGTACCCATAGGAGAGGGGATATAACCCCTCCTTGAGGAGTTCCTCTTGCAGCTGCAACTTTAATTGTGGAGTCTCCTAAGGTAGCATTAATGATTCTCTTGCTGAGCAGACTTACTATCACTGTAGTAAGTGATTGCTCAACTTTGGCTTTTTCAAGGGCGGACTTAATTGTTGTGGTCTCTACATTATTGAAGGCTCCCTCTATGTCTAGGAAAGCAGCGAGTGCATATTCCTTGGCATATAGGGACTTTTCAATCACACTAACCACTTCGTGTAGTGCGGTTTCTACGCCTTTGCCCTTCATATACGCATGCTGTGCCCTTGAGATGGTATTTTGCGGGAAGCTACTGCGGATGTAGATATTGAGGAGCTTTTCGAACGTCTTCAAGACGAAGGAAGTAAGGCTTATAGGTCTGTAATCTTTCGCCGTGCAGTGACTGGTCTTGCCGGCTTTGGGAATAAACACTACTTTTACTTCTCTCCATGCAGCCGGAATATACACATAGATCAGGCTACTGTGGAATAGCTTTTCCAGTATAGGAGTAATAATGTCTTTTGTCGTTTGCAGCATGATGGGAATAATTCCATCGACTCCCGGTGATTTATACGAATCAAAGGAATCGACAGCCCATCTGATTCTACTTGCGCTGACAATATTGCTCGGAACGTTGTCACTAACTGGGATCTCTACAGCTGTCGAGAGTCCACTTTGCGAGCTGCCCGGGAAATGAGTTTCCATAAGAAGTCGCAATGTGTCATACGACGACTGAGTCCAGTTACCTTCATTGTCCTTGATATAACCCGGAATCGTGGGGCTTTTTGAAAGAAGCTTCCTTAGTCTGGCCGTTTCCGAGGTTTTTACAATATCATTGCAGAAGGATCGCCAGGAGCCTCCTTTGGCTACAGCTACAGCTTTTTTAAAATTCCTGAGGCTATCCTTATAGGCCGTCCAATCATTAACTGACCTGGAGGCTTTAGCTGCATTGAATAGGGTTCTTGATTTTTTCCTTAGAACTAGGAGGTCTTTACACCACCATGAGGGGGATTTCTTATTTATTGATGTTCTTAGAGGACAGGCTTTCTCGTAGGATACTCGGAAGGATGAGGAGAGATCGTTTGCCATGAGCTCTAGGTCATCAACGCTACTGATTGATCTCTGTGATAGGTGTTTAGTGAGTTTCCTGACTTCACACCTAAATCTACCCCAGTCAGTGTTCTTGGGGTTTCTGAATTTACTGGGCTTTGGTCCTACAGTGTTAACAATGAAGGTTATTGCCAAAGTCAACCACTGCGACTCTTTCTCTGTATTTTGCAACTTCAGCGTTTTTGGTCTTTTTATCCTTTTTGAGGAGTCTGGGTCTGAAGCTAGCGACTCGTCATGGCGTCCCCGTTTTGAGGATTGTTGACTTGCTGCAGAGGCCTGGACCTTTTCTGCGCCAGTCGCTTGTTTACCGGCTACAACCTTGGTTGAGGTAGGACGGATGTGTCCGATCTTCCTTTCCAGGGAGTTAGCCGTTCCTCTTTTTGGGGATGCCACGCCTACTGGGCCATTTTTTATATTAGCTTTAGCTCGCCCGGAGCAGCCCGGGGTTGGTTCAGGGTCGGCGTTGGCCTGGCCCGTCGCAACCTTCGGTCCTACTTCCTTGGTCGCTCTCGAGGAGGTGGCGTGTTGGCCTACCTTCCTAGTAGCGACCAAGGTCGGTATGCTTGGCTTACTATCGCCTGTTCTGCACCATGCGTTCGCGGTAGATCGAATGGTCGCTTCTGCTCTCTCGAGTTTGCCCTTTTCCTTCTCCGAGAGGGACTTAGGATCGCGACCTTTCAACCTAATGACGAGCCTTTTGGCATTGGCGCGTTGCTTGCTGGGGATTTTCGGCGCTGGATTGTGGTCTATGGTTATGACCGTTTTTGCACTATCCAGTGTCGAATTCGCTACCTCAGTTGAAGTATTTGGTGAGGTGTCCTTCTTTTCGGGAGGGTGAGAGGAGGTTACCGGCTTGCCAGCAACATTCTCCGTCGACAAGGCTGGCTGGTCCCTAGCCTTACTTTAAGAGTCCGCTGTAAGGCTTGGCCTGTCAGCTTCATATTCGGGAGTCGGCTTAGGGGTCATGGCCAAGTCCATGAGGACATCCTCCTTAGGAGACCTTCCAACAGGTGAGACCGCCCCTCGCCTGCACCGAATAGCTTCGTCCACCAGGGGGGGTGGTCCCATCAGTGCTTCGTCACTCTTGACCTTCTGTGGATTGGTCATTGAGCAAACGGCTGGTTGCTGTTTGATCTCTGACGCCTCCTTTGGATCCACCGTTGGGCGAAAGGCGTGTGGCCTATCCGTCCCAACAGAGGATTCCTCGAAAAAATCAAGTGCTCTTTCAAGTCTTTTTCTTTCTTCTTCCCTGAGCTCCGTCCTTCCCTTGAGCCTACTGATCGTCCGTCTGCAGTTGCGTATTTTACTGCGCAGGGAGGTGACGGACGATAGTGAGTGTTTGGATGAGCTGGTAATGGAGCAGGAGTCATCATCCACTATGATGAGGTCATCAAAGCTGATCTCAACTGCTTCACTGCCAGCTGCATCCGAAGTCTTCCTAGTTGGGGATAATAGGAGGATGTTTTCCTCCTCTTCCGTTAAGGGCTGTTCATTGTTTTTAGAGTCGGTTTTTTGGAGGTCGCTGGTGCCCGACTCGATTGCATCAGCGTTCCTTGAGGTTTTTTTGTTATTTAGATCAATTTTGGTCCCACGAGTATGGGGGAAGGAGATGTCACACTGTACTCACCCCCTGTATACAGTGAAGAGGGCTTATATTAAAACCAGATTGCCTCAGGTATCCGGAGTTCACCGTTCGAAGACATACTAACGTAATGCCATTCATTCCTAGGCACGGTTGTTAACACCTGGAATTGCGGGTTTTATTGAGTTGTTCCCCTCTAGATCCGCTATATTCAGTTGATAGCAGGGGCACCTCGTGCAGGGTGTGACGGAGTCACGTATAGCGGTCTTGGAGGTTGCCCTCCCTGATTCACACAGAATCTCGCCCCCAACTACTGTATAAGTGCTTCACTTAGTTGTACAACATAACATTTAAAGGGAGGTAGTTTTAGTGAGTAAAAATCTCTCACTTCTATGGTCGAACGTTCGCCATATAGTCTTGTAGAAGATTTCACTACTACTAGTCACTACTTGGGTAGAAGTTATACAGTTCGTCGCTTGATGTCATTGGGAATGTCTGCTCATTTAGCAGAGCCAATGCGTTGAGGAACTGTTGTCCGGGAGTCGAACTTTTCAGGTCCCTGATAGTCATATTTGGGTGGTTGTCTATGTCGTGTAGTTGCCTCTGGAACAGTGGCACCTAGTAATGTTGTAGGGGGATGATGCGTGCTTCTCCGTAAAGTCTCCTGTTGCTGGGGTATTTCTGGCGGTCTCGGTTATAGGAGAATATTCGGTATTCGGAGTACTTCCTCTCGAAGAGTTCCTATGCTGGTGTTGGAGATGGAATTCCATATTGGAAAGCCATATGCTATGATTGGCCGAATGAGTTACTTGTAGAGTAGCAACTTCGTCTCCTGCTTGAGTCCGTTTTGTTTTCGCATGAGCGGGTAGATGCGATGAAATCCAAAACTGACATTTTTAAGAGTCAGCTTCGAGTGGTTGTTGAATTTCAGTTTCTCGGTGAAGTTGACGCCAAGATGCTTCATCTTGTCCTTGTCTATTGTCGCGCCATTGGGAAGAACGATTTTGATGCTCTGGCATTCTGTTACTGTAACCACCAGTAAAATTACCGTTCTTTGGCAGACTCTCTCCTGTCTCGAGCAGAGATAGCTGTACTGAACCGAAGGAGATCCTTGTGACTGTGAGCGAGATCCCGTTCGTATCGGAGTCGCCTGTTCTCTGTTCGGAGTAAAACATGGAAGATGACAGCACATCCTTGTGTATCCTGTATCAGGCCAATTGTGTCGAGATAGAGGAACGCTTCAGGAGGAATGAAGCCAACGATCAGACTCTTGGAAAAAGTCATAGCTCGTGTAATATGCCTTCTGATCAGCTTAATAATAAAATTATCTATCCTGTTCAAGTTTGTCTCGTTGGACTCGGGGACTCGGGTATACGATACAACCGGAGACAGGTGCGAAGACACTGTCTCTCCAACAGCATCATCTTTTCCATCTGGGAAGGACTAACGTTGAACCACAGTGGACAACCGTAGGCCATAACTGGCCGGATTAAGGCCATGTAGCAAATTACCTGTACTATGGTATCAAGTTGGCTGCTGTAAAACAACCCCCCCGCCACAGCAAAGGCTTTTTTAGCTTTCGTCAGAGCAATATCTATATGTTTGTCAAGATATGTGCGGTATGGAACCTATAAGATCTGTAGTGAATATTGAGAACAAGATCGGCGAACCAACCTCTCCCTGTTGCAGACCATTTTGTATGTCAAAGACCGTGCCTCAAACCAAACGCCTTCTCCAAATCAATCAGACAGGCACCCGTGCATTGTTTTTTGTCTTTGTTCCACTGAATGCCGGACACCAGTTTGGACGCGGCATGTACGGTTTGATGCCCCGCCCTGAATTAGGCGAAGTACAATATTCGGTGTGCCATCGATTCCCACTGACTTTTTCTTCTTTAGCGAGTTAAAGAAGATCTGCAGGGTATCTTCTTGAGAAATCAAGATGAGATTTCCATCATTGGCGACGGCATTGTTTGCCATGTTATCGTCACTGAACCTGGTGAAACCTGGATTTTCGGATCACCAATGACTTATCTCGTTTCGGAGATCGAAGTGGTTTAGTGACCGTATATACTCGCTGGAACACAGCGCCAATAGCTTTCACCTTCTCCTGAGGATCTTCAACTACGAAGAAGTCATTGTCTAGCACCTGGATCGATGCCAACTGAAGTCATTTTGATGCCAACTGATGTCGTTTTGATCTTTCCTCTGAGATATTTTATTTACTTGTGGGAACATACCCGGGTTGTTAGATCGTACAGCCCGAATTTTATTGCCTCAGTGCAAGCTTGCCCTGACTTCCCCGTTTTGTGGCACTCGCCTGTGCCAGAGTTTGATTATTGACAGCAGCTTACTTTTGTGCACGTGAAGTGCATCGATGGTAGCATTTCGATAAATAACGCTGTCATCAGTTTGTACTACCTTCTTAATGGTCTTATCCATGATACGTTTAATTACGTCCATTTGTATGAGGTACCTGTCAACCTCCCCATTCATCAGGTTTCTGTTTGATGGAGGATTGATCCCACTCGAACGTAGTTCTGTGGATAAGGTTCTGGAGAAGCGAGGGCAGCGGGCCTTTTTGTAATTATTAGGTCTCTGGACATACTCCTCCAGTTCTTTCGGTTACATTGGATGTAGCGTATGTCAGTGAGTCGTCTGCGAATAAACAACATTTTACTGTATCGGCTAGAGGTGGTTGGTCTGCCGTGTAGATGTTGTACAGCGATGGACCGTCGAATGTTTTCCCCGGAATCCGTACTGCATATCCGGGATGATGTTTGGGTCGATTGACCATCGCTTTAGCCTTATCGCTATTAAGTACTCCAGGATCTTGCTTATATTGCTCAAGACCGATATAGGTCTGTATCCGGGAACATGGGTATTGCAACATTTTTTTCCAGGAAAGTAACCATTGGTGAGAAGTATCATCATCGGTTCTAGGTGAAAATAGTTACCCTGAAATGAGGTGTGCCGTGAGAAGTGGTGTTAGGGTTCGCATGAGAAGAAATTGCGATAACGTTCCGAAAAGTTACGTTTTTATTGTTATTTTTTTTAGCTTATATGGATCGCGCTACAGTTCGTAGGGGACTAGAACGTAGCCTCAACAACAACCAACCAAGTTGTGCTCTCAAAGATGAAGTGAACCTACAGTTTCATACCGACTTCGAACGGCGAACATTGGGAAGCTTTTTTAGATGATTAGAGAGAAGTGCGGCTTTCGTCCCGGCGGAAGTAAAACTGACCAGCTGGTATGAAGGTTAACGGGAACAAGTCAGAGGTATCTCTGATGCTGAGCTTTCCTGTAGGATTGCTGCTGCTGAACTCCTCAATTGTGAAACAGATTGGAAGACCTGCAATCAAGAAGACCGATTTTGTTGTTAAAGCTAAGTTAGCGGTTCTCAATTCAGTATTTGTTCTAACTGTCACCTATGTTCATGAAATTTGGGTAATGTCCGAAAGAATAAGATCGCGAATGTAAGCTGCCGAAATGAGATTTCTTCGTGCTGTTGTGGGAGTTACTCGGTGGGATAGGGTGAGAAACACATGCGATTCCATCAGGCAGGCGACCGCTTTGCAGATCCAGGACAAGGTGGTTGGACCAAGCCCAAAAACTTACCTGGAACGTGAATAATCTCCAGCTGCCTGCGAGGCCAAGTTAACAGCGTTGGAAATGTTGGCCGCAGATCCGGATTTTGGCAAATCTTCTCGGATGATATTAACAAACAATATTGCTGTTATTGGACCGAAAAAACAATCTACAAGTGTTCAACCAATGATTAATTCAACCACAAATATTTACTGACTGGTTCGGTTTTGGTTATTGGCATGGCATCATCATCGGACGTTATTTCTTTCGAAATGAGACACTGCTGTCGTCAATGATCTCAGATATAGATCGATGTTAACGAATTCTCTGGCCAGAGCATCGATAAATCCGACCTGTGGTTCCAACAAGACGACGCTACATGCCATACAAACGACGCAACGCTCGAAGGTGTTAAGGATTATTTTCGAACTGAACAACGTCGAAAAGCATCACCAACTTTCAAAGTGCTCGCAATTACTCCTGGGGACTTAAGTAACATTACAATACGAAACGGCATTTAAGTTCGCAGAGAATGATTAATTTTGGTTCCCCTTAAATTCTTTTAATTGACAATTCGATTCGACGTGACTTGCAAATGTTTTTTGTACTATGAACTACGCACAAACCAAACGCACAAGTTTAGATGACGGTAATATCGCCAAGACATTCATTTTATTGTTTTCTCGTAAGGAGTTTTTTCTGTATATCAGCGAGTTTCTTTACTACTGGTCTATTGAGCTTCCTCCGAATGTTTGCCCTTGCTTTTATACTTAAACTTGTACCATTCCCCTTTTATTTTATTTTCTTCAAAACTTTTTGGGTTGTATAAAATCTTGTTAGCATTAGCGTTCAATCAGAAAGAATAAGTACTTTTCAAGAGTTTACTTTTGATAAGTAGAAAAATTGCATCAACATCTTAATTTTGATATTAGAGATGCAAACGTCGAACAGTTGTGTTTTTCCGTAATTTTGGTAAATGGGGTACATGCTAATGTTCACTTCTGGTAGTTATAGCTACCTTTTCCCAGATAAATGTAAAAAAACAATTACAATTCTTTCTTCCCAATTTTATTTAGAATCAGTTGATATTCCAAATCAACTTACCATGATATTAATTTATGTATACAACTACATTAAAACAAAGCCTTAAATAAAAATTGCACTAACCACTCTCGAAAGTTAGCTCTCAAAACTTGCGATTTTTTAATTAACTTCCACTAGACGAACTCTGCTGCAGTTTATTGGGTATGTGCGTCAACTTGTGGTACTACGAACAATATACGACTCCAATACTACGGAGCCACTCACAGTGCTTAGAGAATATAACTGTCGATGAATTGGCCACAAAGTCACCATAGGCATACATGTTTTTTAGGTAGTCAAGGACATCGTCTACCTCGGCTCCCAAGTAAACAGTACAGAGCCATTGAGGATTAAAACCCTCTCTCGGAGTACCGAGGATATAAAAACTTGATTACACTGTTCACTCACGGAGATATGGGCCATTTTAACAGCCATTGATTGAATGCCATGGTCTTTCCGAGAGAAATGTTCTGTTAGTTCTTTGGTCCTGTTGGGATTGGTGGCGTTTGAAAAATAAGATTGAATCACAAACTGTACGGGCTGTACAGAGACATTAGTCTAGCCAGTTCTCAACGCCTACGATAGCAAGACCATGTACAGCGCATGAACAACACTGCTCCAGTGCAATAGAGGACACACGCGAAGCGCAGACAATTTGGGGGCAGCTGGCAGACCGACTTCTGCATCGGCAGATCGACTTCTACATCACTTTCCACTTAAAATTGATTGCCAGCTTTTTTTATAACGTTTTCCCACACCAATCATAGAATGACTTCTACGTGATTTCGTAATTAATTTTAAAAACATTCTGATAGACTATCAAAAATTCCATCAAATTCATAGTTGGACAAAGGTGGATTTCTAATTTGAATACAATTCTGCACGCAGTTGTAACTGCAGTCCGATCAGATGACTGTGTTCTTGAAACAACCCTTAATAATAAATCATGTTCATAAGAATGTAAGCAAAAAGGTCACATACAACTGCATTTTTCGTAAAAAAATGTTCGACCAATGTGGCTGTAAAGTGCTTAACATCTACGTAAACACTATCAGAGATCTGATGGAACCAGCACTAACCCATCAAAGACTGTATTTTCCGGTGAACAAAAACTCGATCTTTGGTGTATCAACAGCTATGATCTAGTCCGACTATTTCCGAAATCTCTAAAAAACTATTTTGCATTATCTTTTTGATGATTTCTGACTTTTACCTCATTGATTATTTATTACATTGCGTTTTTGTTGGTAAATATTTATACGACGAAGTCCAAGGTTTTTGGTTTACTGTTGTATGTAATGTACAAATACAGCATATGGAGCATTATTCTTACATGATATATTTATTTTAATTTCTTTTAAAATAAACAATACAACTTTTTTTCATATATTTTTATTGCTAATTTTAACAGAATTATAAATATATAAATTTCATTTAGGAAATTGTTATTATTACAAAAGTAAAAACATTGTTATAAAAATTAAAAATATGTATCACGTAATTTCTACATTAGGTTCGTTTTCCTTTTTCAATTTAATATTTTTTCATTGTCGACATATTTGCGTTGACCAACCAAGCTTTTAATTACAAAATTTACAAGTTTGAAATGTTACAATGTAAAATCTATAATAATCGTAACACATGTTTGGATTTCAATCTCAATATTTATGAAATAATCTTTTTGTTAAATCTCGTATATTCTTTATATAATTTAAATAGCGCATTGGTATACATATACGTATTTATGCCTACATTCTACATACATATATTACATTTCTTAGGGAAATATGTTAAAAATATAAAATGATGTAGTTCGTTCGTAATTAAAACAAATGTTTTATATACTATATTAAGAAAACGAATGTTTGTATTTTGATAGAAAAGTTTGCAGATAATTTAGTATGGAGAATTAAGTACAGAGCCCTTTGAGAGGCAGGAATGTAATAAAAGGAAATTGGTCCTGACTTTTTAATGATTTCTATTAATTACAGCAATTCCAAATCAAAGTTACAAATGTCTTCTTATTAAAAAAAAATCCACATGCCACCATGTTGTTCGTTTCAGTTATGGCCTGATTCAGAAAAATAAATATAATTACAACCTTTAAAGAAACCTTCGAGAGATGGAACTTTTAGCACACGTAATAACATGCATATTTTAATATTTAAAACTTAAGTAAATTATAAGTAAGTTGTAAGTTCAACCTAGGATTGAATATACATATATAGTAAAGAAAGGCTCGAAACTGATACAAATGATGCTGAAGTTTTGATATTGACTTGACTGGAGGAGTATTATTTTATTGTTGGGTGTTTGGTTCGACTTGTTCAATTCGAAATGTTTTAAAAATAAATGTGTGTTGTTGAAAACGCTATTTTACAGAAATAAACTTGTTCACATTTGTTTACTTAATCACAATACATTTACGACATTTAACATATTTTCTACAATTATGAAGTAGTAAACAGATCGTTCATTGTGTTATGTTTATAGAAATGTATTTTATCGCCCAAGCGAAAGTTTGCATTGACATCTACACATAGAATAAATGGCGAAATGAAAAATATTGTAAAGCTTCTACCTTTTAAGATGTATATAACCCGTCAATAAGATACAATTCAGATAGTAACAATTTGACGAGATTACAAATCTGAATTGTAATACCGAAACAAGTGTGACATATTTATTAACAGTCAACAGGTTTCAAATGATAAGCATATAAAAACAAAACGGAAAACATCAAAGTCTGTAACAATTTAAAGGCACAAATCGAACATTATTAGCTATTCAAAGCATAAAACCTTGATCGACAGTGGTAGTAGAAGTCATGGATAATAATACCTACATATATATCTAAGTATATGATATTGTGTGTTTATAATTCAAATTACATAAATTCATGCATTGTGTATGCATTACTCCTATTTTTCTTTTTGCGGTTACGTTAGTTATGTACAAATTATTCTCTTTGCTAAGATTTATTATAAAGCGATTTCATTCATTTTCAATATTAAAATACATACTTATATTTCTGTAATGGTTTATATATTGTATAGTATAAAAATGTCTTTCCGTATTGAACTCTTGCTCCAAGATAATATGTTTACAATTTATTATGTAAATTAATTTACGAGTAAAATTATAAATAAACAACAAAGAAGCTTTTATATACCAGTAACTCTTACTAAAAAAGAAAGTGAAGATAATTTAAAATAGTAATATTACTCGGAAGTGTGAATGGCTTGGTGAACTTAAGCGCACTTAGTAGAAATTCAGTATTTGATAAACACAATTTTTTTTTTTGGATTTTTTAAAGTTTGAATATATTAGAGTGTGTAAAATACTACTCGGTATTTTTAATGTACGGACCCATATATTTTTTGACAACACAAGTAATTGTTTTATTTATTTTGTGATGGATTGTATTTCAACGTATTTATACGATTATTTGAATGTGACTAAGCATTTTGAAGTGACAAACAGCAATCGCGCGCATACATATTTATTGGCATATGGTTCACAAAGTTAAATAATTAGTAAATTTGAAATGTAGACCTGCTGAAAAAATGTGTACTTCTTGCAAAAAATAACGAATTATACTTCTTTTTGAAATTCGGATATCAATTAAATTCTGTTTGTAAAACATCGATAACGAATATTGAATAAGATCTCTTGCAAATGCAATCAAAGAACAATAAATAGAATAAGCAAAGTGCACCAATCTTTCTGAGAAACAGTAAGACTTTATCATGACGTCACATTATCATTAGACATTATATAATACAGCGTAATTTTTTCAACTGCAAATTCAAACAAGAGATCTTCAATCGTACTGAAAGAAAATGCAACTATGCACGGAATGTGGTTGATGGCCAAACGGAGAAGCTAAATTTCACATAAAACAAGAGATACAATTTATTTAGCTTGATGTTTAAACAATATATACCTTATACACAATATTGTAATATAAAAGGAAAATTTATTAATAAAAAATAAAATAAAATTTTTAAAATTTAAACATGGCTGAGAGCTTGCAGTTTTTGTTCGACATTACACTTGAGTAACACACTGAGCATACTTTTCCAACTGGTTCTTAAGCATATCCACGCGATCAGATTCGTCGTGTAACAATTTCATAAGATCTTCAATTGTTTTTTGTTGAACTTGAACTACTGCTTCAAGACTTTGAACACGTTTTTCGAGTTCAACTAATTTTAGTGATTCAGGAGTAATTACATCATTACTCTCATAATTATGACCTACAATAGAACTTGAGGCTGATTTCAATTGTTGTGATTGCAATCGACTAACATTTAATTTTGCTGGCAAAGTTTTCGGTGGAACTTTTACTTCGTTGTCTTCTGCTGTAATAATACTTTCTTTCACTACTGTTTTATTAACAACAACTTCCGATATAGATTTGGAAATGTCAACTTCACTTTCAACTTTCTTATCAGCAGATATTGATTGGAATAAGGAAGTAGTTGATTTTGTAACAGATGTCTGACCCGACATTATGGAATTGCTGTCAACCACCATTTTCGTTTTATTAGTGTTCGTTATTATTGACGAAACGTTCTGCTTTTCCTCAATAGCAGTTTTTGTGGATGTGTCTACAAGAGTTGTCCTAGGCTCAATATTAGGTGAAGTTTTCTTCTTTTCTTGACTGGCCTTCAGCTCAGATATCCACGGAACTTTCTTCTTTTCCCATTCTCTGCTCTTAGGTTTAACTTGCTGCTCACTCTCTTCGTTTGAAGATGGCGGGTTCTTTAAATCATCCAAGGAATCTCCAATTCCATTTAAGTAGATGGAATTTCTACTTGTACCTTCTATTGATAAATTTGTTGCTACCGAGGGTGGTCTACGTTTAGGCGCTTTAACCCGCCCTGCCCTCATATCGGGTAATATAGATGCACGTTCTACTTTATCAAAATCATGTTCCCCTTCAAAAACGCTATCTGTACCATTGCCTTTTTCATTATTGTCAAGCGACTCTATGTTGGATTTGCTACTAGCCACACCATCATTCGTATCTTGAGACAATGTCGGCTTCTGTTCAACATTCTTAACTTTTTGCCGCAGTCCCGATATTAAGTTGCTAGCTACATTCGTTACACCACTGGCCTTTTTACCGGGCACAGTGGGCTTTTTGGTAAGTAGTGGCGGCGGTGCTTTTTTCTCATCAAGATTTTCAATGCTTTTACGTGTTTCACCAGCTTTTAAATCTAAATGCTTACTTGTCCGATCAACAGAAGATGATGGGGTCGTAAGTTCAAAATTCTTATTTTCCAATGATTTTCTTTGAGCAGCAACATTTCCACTTTGTAAGCCTGTTTCACTTAATATGTCGTCCAGCGAATCTCTTGAACCAAAACTCTCGAGTCGAGTCGAGTTTGAAGTCTTCTTTGTAGTTGTTTTTGCTGTAGAATCCGCTTGTGTGATTTTAGAATCTTTTCCAGGTGATTCTATAATATAAGAATGAAAAGAAATTGTATGAGATGTGACAGGGAAAAACATAATAAACAAAGTCATGGACGTTATATCACTTTAACAATATGAGAGCTATTATTCTTGAGCATTGAAGGCACTTACCGACAAGTGGTAATAATTTGACGAAGTTATCTGGAAAAACTCCAACTTTCCCATTAAGTTCACCTTTCCACCAACCTTTATCAGGCAATTCCTTGCTTACAATTGCGATTAGTTCTCCAGTAACCAATTCAAGCTCATCTTCGTTTTGTGGACTGTAAGGAAATTCTACACGACAAAATTCTCGAACGGGTCTAGGGGGTAGAACCGGAGCAGTATATTTATCACTTGAGCTATCAGCTATCGCGGCCGTTCTACTGAGCACGTCTTCTTTGAAGTTATTTTGGCTCTTGCTTAAACTACCAGATGGTATTTTCTGAATTGTTGTGTTAGGCTTATTCACCGATATGGCCGTAGATGGTTCTGCGGCATGTGTTGGTCGCTTTGAGGCAAAAACCGGGGAGGCTTGAATACCAACAACAAAATTTGACGGAAAAACTCCTACTTTGTTGTTTATCTTTCCCCTCCACCATCCTTCTTCAACCTAGAAATATTGATATGAATATTATAAGCGTTAAGTCTTACTAAATTGTTTCCTTACCTCTCCCAAAAATTCAATAACATCACCAACAGCCAGGGATAATTCGTCCTCATTCACTTGAGTGTAACTGTAAATAGCTTCACATCGTCGCTGTGCTGTACTAGACTTATCTCTGAATATTTGTTTAGTTTCATTAAAAAGACATCGTTCACAATTGTATATGATTGTCTCACGTTTATTACCTTAAAACAACTGTGTTGTTATCATTCGTATCCAAAATACGCACAAAGTTGTCAGGAAACATTCCTGTTCTCCCTATCGATGTTAGTGTACCTTTCCACCATCCACCGGGCTGTTGAATGATGTTATGAATAATTTGACCTTTAACAAGATCGAGTTCATCCACTTCTTTGGCCTTGTAATCGTATTCGACAATGGCAGTTACTGGAAATAGAGAAAAAAGCCTTGAACATTCATGCTATCAGGATGTATCACGTGCATCATGATTTTCTGATCTGAAAAAGGAATTATGACAGTTGAACTAGTTTTGGATGCATAACGCTGATTAAAAGTTCTTACAGTTCTATATATATATTAGATATATAGTTCTGACTAAAATGAGCATTATTTACTGCAATGAAACATAATAGTCTTATATTCTAAATGCAGAAACATATTACCACAAATTAATATTAGTTCAATACAAGAATTTAATTGGATCGAACTATAGACTTCTCTGATGAGTACGAAAACTAAAAAAACATTGAGCACCAAACCAGGAATCTGCAGTATGCTCATACAATAAATATACACACAAAATGCAATTATATTATTTATTGGCGATTGAAAAGATTTCCCCTTCGCTTGTAGTTTAGTAGTTTGAGTTTTAAATATTCCTTCGTTTTATCGTTAGTGATAACAAATGAATCACAAAACTTTTACATTTTACTTTTAATCGATCTATTCTAATTTTATCGTTGTTTGATAATTTTCGTGCTTATCATCAAACTGTTTTTGATTCCGTCCGAATACAATTCTTCCAACATACTATTTTGTTGACATCTTTTAAAAATGTTGTACATCTTTTTAAGAGTTTTCTCGAAAAGTTAAGCAGTCCCTATCGAATGCATGACAAAATATAATTTAGTACAATATCTTTGCAATTGTAAAAAACCACCATACCATTATGTATATTTTGACATAGCTATAAAGAAAAAACTGATTACTATTAGAACGACGAAGATACGTTTAAGAATTCCTACTTTATCTTCTTAACATACATTTCTGTGTATGTGCTAATGTATGTATGGTTAGACTTTCATATGTAAACTGATATGATTCATTTCTAGTCAACTGAGATAAGATTGCTGCGAATAACGCTAAAATCCAAAATGTCTAGAAATTATGGCTAGTCTTTTTCGCTTGACTGCACTTTTGTTAAGTGTATATAATTGTTTCACTTATTCATGTCAAAAAGACTCGCAGAACAAAAAAAAATATTTAAAATGAAACCCCTTTCATGTGATAAATAGAACTTTTGTGTGAGGTGGATATATTTTATGATATCGTTATATATGGTAAGAAGCCTTGCAATTGCATTATAATTTCAGAGCTTACAAGGGTCAATGAACCCATAAAAAACATTTATAAGTTCCTATTTGCATCTACATACGTGTAGTTTTGACGTTTAGATGTATATAGAACTATATATGTACACATGTATGTATATATCTGCATAAGCGTACACTCTAATTGCAAATAACAAAATATTTTGGAGCAATCCGGTTTTATTAATTCGTCTTATTTTAAATGGCCTTAATCAAAAAATCGAAATTCTGCTTTCGTAAATACATTTTTCAACAATTATATTTGTAATACAGATCACTTAGTCTTATTGTAATCGTTAAAAGAAATTTATTTACGTTAGGACACATTGTCAAAGTGATATATTTACAAAAAAAAACATGAAAACAATATATGTACATACGTACATATGTAGCACAAGTTCTATTTAAACAAGAAATGCAAATAAAATTAAGGAGTGTCCTAAGAAAGAAACGTAGATGACAAATATTTTAAGATTCTTTCATTATGCTATTTGCATTTGTACTTACCTCCCTCGTAAGAGTCTAGGACAGGAAGATGATCCATGTTAAGTTTTCTTACGATTCTTTTTCCAAGCAAATAAAAAAAATATTAGTGGACTCGAATTTTCATATATATTTTTTTGTATCAAGCACCAATGACTGACACCATCTATGTTGACCAATAACTTCACTAAGAACTTTATTTAATACGAAAATGTTAGGTTGAATTCATATTTGTTTATATCGCTTTAAGGCGTGCCACCGCAAATAATAAACTAAGCATCAAATTTAGAAATTAATGTATGATAGCAAATACAAAACAAAATAATCGTTCCTTACAACTTTCGACTTTATTGACTTGACTCATCAACTGACATTACACTCACTCTCAACACTCATACCTTCACCCAGCTCACCTGACGCAACACCATTCGCATGTACTTATGGGAATTCATCTCAAACGCCATTTTTATATTTTTTCTTCATTACAGCGCCATCTATGTGTCTAATCTAGAAATGATTTTAGATTCTAATCAGTTGTTGCTTATAATCGGTATCGATGATGTGAAAAATGTTTCGATATGCAGTAAAACCAGAATCTTTAAAATGTTAAACAACAGGTGTACCGTATACCTGAATGTATACCTCACGCATATTTGCAGTTATTATTGCTTATCATATAAGCTACATACCATATATGTTGGGATAGAATTCTGAATTTCTGCCAGCATTAAGATTACTGTCTGTTTTTTAAATTCCTCTGAACATGCCCTTGTGACGTTTAACTGTTCATTTGGTGAATTTTTGACATTTTTTGATATATAGAATAGTAACTTACCATATATTTACATTTGAATACCCTCAAAAGCTCATCTGTCAGTCACCATCCAATTTGATTTTCATTTCAATTCGAAGGTGTAATGCAAAATACGAGTTTAATAGTGAATAAATTTCACAGAGTGTTGTGGAATTCAATAAAATGTTTAAAAACTGTAGCAAAAGAAACCCAAGTCAGTGAGGAATATGATTTTTCTCAAATTTTCCCAGCAAAAGTTCTGAAAAAGCGTCATAAGACACCGGAATCGCTGTACCTGACAAGTCAAATTGGAGCTGATATAATTGAAGATGCTATGCGACCGTACATATTTCCAAAGGATACCCTGCTTGAATTTAATCCTGGCGTTGGTCTTATGACTAAAAAGTTTGTTGAATGGAATACATTTAAAAATATAATCTTCGTCGACCCAAATGAACGCACTAAAGACAACTTGCAGGTATTTGATGGTAAATAGTGATTGTTATGACGGATAAGTTGATAACAAATATAAATTGATAACTCAGATGAGTATTTAATATATGTACACAATATGTAAAGTAAATAAAATTATAACATTATGACAAAGAATTTAATAATTCTGTTCTAAAATAGATGCACCAAAGATTTAAGATTTTTTCCATCTAGGCTATGGTATAAGAGTATAACAGTCGATTCTAGGCAAGATAAAGTCATGAGAGTGATGGATGTGCTGAAAAGGAACTTTCCTTTTTCAGGTATTCGGATAATTTTGTGATTATATACAGGCCTGCAGTGTTTTAGCATTTGTCGCCGTTATATATTAAATATATTCATTTATATGAAATTATCAATTCATAATTTTTATGCATAGGGTGGTGGCACTAGTAGTCAGCCCCTTAGCTTGTTTGTATGTTCATTTGGTCCTTAAAAACCCAATATTCAACTTTTGAATAGAGAATTCAGATTATCTGATAAGTTGAAATATGTAGATTATAAATTTTAGGCGTTATTTAGTTAAGTTTCTACGAAAAAGGAATTATTTACAATAATAGCCTCTTCAGATGCAGTCGTCAGATGCAGTGGTCAGCCACTTAAATATCCAGTAGTCAGCCTTCATTAGGGGCCAGTTATAGCTATCATTGCAATGCATTAGGGAAATAGTAAAAGAGTTGTGTATATAATTGAGTAATTCGAAATAAGTATTCTTTTGAGTAAAGAAAAAAATGTTAATACCACATAAAGCTTAAATAATTAAATTATTAGTTTAATCTTTTTAAAATTTTGTAATGATGCATTATAATGATAGCTATAAACGGCCCTTATCATTCCCAAATGAAACCTTGTAAAGGTTCTTCGAACCTTTAACCGCCACAACAATCCCTGTTTTTGGAGATACGCAGAAGGAATTCTCGTCGACATTAAACATCCTTGAAACATCGTCCAACACGTCTGCCGCATCGACTTCCACAAAATGTCCCCTCTGATCTCGCAACCACTTCCTGACCGACTCCTCTGTCACTATGGCCCGTTTCTTTGATAATCCCTCTGGTGAGGGACAATTAAGTGTGACGTTTTAAAAAGGCGTATTACCACGACCTGCCGGAAAGCTCATATTTAAAGAGTTCTTTTGTCGTCTCGGAATATTTTTTGGACAGTGTTTAGTAGGTCTGTGGGTTTCTGGGGAAAACCACATTTTGCCCGATTTGCAAGCTAGTTTACAAGAGTCTGTTCCTCCGCGGCATTCAGAATTGTTTCAGGTCCCATTCTTCTGGGTTTTTCGATTACTCTACAATAAATTCGCACCTGCAACGTGCCCGAATTCCCGACTTGCCTTTCTTATGGACAACTTTTCTTCACATTTTTTTTAAAGCCTCCGTCAATGCATTTTCCGAGTACTTGTGGAATTGTTTCTTAGTATTTTGTATGTTGTTTTCCATAAGCCTTGTAATTTGAAATAATTTTTGAAACGTTTATGTCTCAGAATAAACGGCTGATATTAGAATGTGCATCTCCTAAAGTCGACCACCCATTCTACCTCATCGGGTTTACAGGCGGGTGACTGCTGAAACTTTTTTTAATTTTTTTTGATGCCAACCAATAGGAGAAATAATTTCCCTTCGTTTTGAATAATTAGATAAAAAAAATACTTTTCAGTAGTCAGCGGGGTCGGCTGACCTTATGAGATTTGGAAACATTTTGTCTCCTAATGCCAGCCCCCCTGTAAAAAATTACTAAAAAATTACAAATTTTTTTTATATGGAAAATGAGCTGTATTGTCCTATAAAACTTCAATGTTTTTGTAACTACAGATCTTTTTCCAAAACGCTTCCATAAATTTATTTTTAACTGAAAAGTCATACTTGTCAACGACCTAAGTATTTTAAAAATCATTTTAGATGGTAAATATATGTTATTGTGAATTTTAAACGACAAAACAGTTTGGCGACGAAAGGTAAATTTATTTTTAAATGTGTTGTTCTTGACATATTTGCTCTTTTGTTGAAGCAAGAGGAAGCTAACATCGGAATAATAATGGATTTAGCTTCCAATATTTTACGCCGTTGTTGAAAGTGTTGGTAGGTACTTAAGTTGTAGAACAAGAGAGAGATATGGATACCCAATTTCAATGATTTTACTCCGGCTAAGAAGGAGCACCAAAAACTTTATTCAGAAATTATCAAATTGCGTGATTCTGAAATAAGTTGAAGCCACTAAATGTCATTGTACGGAATTTCAAATTTATAATACGCCGTTGGTGAGACCAAAGGCAGATACGAAACTGTAATACAAAGAATTGTTGAAGCTATTGTGTTATTAGCAGAGTATACATTTCTATTAAAGTTTAATCAGAGTGATGGACAGGACAGACATTATGTGGCTCTGCACTGGCCCAGAACAATTCGATTGAAAGGCGCTGGCAATAGAGTATGGTATTCAACATTTTCACTTAGATTTTTTCAGCAAAGTTCAAAATTACTAAAGATAACATCATCAGTGGAACACACGCAAGGTAGGAATGTCTGTCCTAAGAAACGACTAAAAAGCACCTCTTGTAAACAGAAGTAATTAAAAAGCAATGTGAAAACCGGAAGAAAAGTTAGCGAAATATAAGAGATTCGAATTTTGTTTTAACCTAAGGCACTTGATGTTCTGGCTACTATGCTACCCTGTAGTTTCAATTATGTGGTAGCTATTATATAAATAAATAAATGAATTTTGGTCATAATTCAAAACATATTTAATACTGGAATATTCAAAATGTTGCTTCAATAAATTGACAGGGAACTTGACTTTAAACTTTTGTTGAACAATAAATTACGCAAATGTTATATACAAAAACATATACATTTTTCAATGTTGCACACAGAAACATGGAAAGCATGGACGAATGAAAAGCTTACATAAGAAAAAACTCATCTAAGTCAATTATCCGTCGGAAATAAAATACACAAGTTCATAGCAAAAAGCGAAAAGTACCTAAGATATAACAACGAATTCAAAAAATCGTACAAACCGATACGTCTGCTATTCATAATGTCAACGGTATTCGAAAACCTACACAGGCTTTCGACAATGTCTGGAAAGCCAAAAGCGTTTGATATTTGATGATCCTATGAAGAGTCAGTTTGTGTTGAAGTTATGCGTTTTTAATTCTTCAATCAACGACACAAAACTTGTAGTCATCTACACACATATCAGATCTAAAAAATATATGAATAAGTTAAATTTTGTTTTTCTCTTAACTTTCTCTCGTTTCTTTGCAGCGCATTTGTGAGGAAAAGAATCAAAAATACGTAATCAAAAATGCAGACTTTATAAATATGTGGAAATTAGCTTTTCAAGATAAAGTTGATAATGGAACACGAATAGCAGAACTTCTTTCAGATGTACCAAAGAAAGAGTATGTGGATGGTAATTATTTAATGATTAATATATTTAAATATATGTTTGATAATAAATAATTTCAGATACAAATATGGTTGTGTTTGGTGCTATTGGATCCTATATTTTTTTCAAGCATCTCATCAATTCTATTGTTTTTCAAAACAGTTTATTTTCGTTTGGAAGGTGTGAGTTATTTCTTGTTATGCCCCCGCCAATATACATAGTAAGTGATTTGTTTTATAGCAATATCAAAGAATGCTTAGATGAAATAATGTACGGACAGTAATTTCATTTAATCAATTATTAGAGTATTACAATATTGTACCCGAGTACTGGATTTTCACTAAATACAAGTTGTTGGTGTACAGCGTTCCATGACACGGTGCATCGAGCTGGACAGTAGTTGTTTAGGTTTTTGATAACTGATACTGTGAAGAAGATATATGTGAATGATTGTTTTTTCAACAAGTAAAATTGTAGCTTGAATAATGGCGGTGGCTTCAGCAGAAAAAAAACTACAAAATGGGGTTTTGCAATTATATAACCATTCTCATGGAGGACCAGGAATGCTGCCCAGAGTTCGGGTTTAGATCCGCCAGTAAATAAGAACTTTCAGTTATGGGCTTAAATTGATGAATATATCGTAAGGGACTTCTGCTTGTAGACTTCACTCGATGTTGATGTTTCGTTATATGCTTGTAGAAACATGTCAATAATATCGTCTGTTAATGTCCAATGTGTATATAAATATAGGAACGTAGAACGTATATAGCTTATATCAACCAGGAACACTAGAAACGTTATAAAAGAATAAGAGAGATTAAAAATCATTCTTGGAATTGCCGATGTACAGTGGAAAGGTAGTGGTGAGGTTTTCAAAAATGGTCACAAACTTTAATTTTCTTGTTCTGACAAAAGTAGTAATGTATATGGTGCAGCAATATTAATTACGGGAAAATTAAATAAATCAGTAATAGGAATATTTTGCATATCAGAAAGAGTTATGATCATGATACTCGAAGTAAACCACACCATTTTAATTATTATCCAGGTATATGCACTAAAAAGTGAATGCGAGGACTCAGATATTGAAAAATTTTACTCTCACCTCGAACAAACGTTAAAACAAACCAAGAAAAATGAGATCACGGTCATAATGGAAGTCTTTAACACTTAAGCAGGAAATTCAAGAATAGAGAACATAGTGGGCAATTATGGTTTAGGGTCCATTAACGAAAGAATACAAAATTAGATCTTGCCATTATGAATACATGGTTCGAACTCCCACCTAGAAGATTCTATACCTGGTCATCCCCAAGACACACAACGAATGCGATAGTAAGAAACCAAATAGATTTTGTCATCATAAATCAAAGATTCCGAAATTTAGTTAAAGCAGCAAAAACGTACCCAGGCACTGACCAAAACCCCATCATAGCTAAAATTAAAATAAAACTTAAAAGAATCATAAAAAGAACAAGTCTCAAAAAACTAAATGTGGACTTACTGAAAAACCAAGATATACAGAATGCTATTGAGACAAAAATAAATACTAACCTCCTTCAAGTTGACGTCAATGAAATGATCGAAGAATCTATCTAGTCTAAGGTGATTGAGATAAAAGGAATAATAAATGAAACAATCAAAAAACACCTAATTATTTCAGATCAACAAACAAGACATGATTGGATGACAAATGAAATACTGTCGCTAATGGAACAAAGAAGACAAAATAAATCAATCCCCAACAGATACAGAGAACTAAATAGATCAATTAAAACCAAAATACGGGAAGTTAAAAATCTACATTTAGATATGCTTAATAGAAATCATGATAATGATCTTTAGAAGTAAGCTTTTATCACCTTGAAGGATAAAGAAGGACATGAATTGTTTGACACTCAGGAAACATTACAAATGTGGAAAGATTACAAGAAGAATAATTCTCGGACGAAAGAGATGTAATGGAACCCTACAACGGGCCAGAGAGTCCGATCATTCTTAGAAAAAAAAGTCGGGAATGCACTTTTAGAAGCTAAATGCAGAAAAGCTGCAGGACCAGACGATGTACCGAACGAACGCTGACAAGATTTAAAGACGGAATATCAGAATGCGATGGTGGTGGGATCAAAGTAAATGGAGTATAAATAAATAACAAAAGATAAGTTGACGATTCCGTAATAATAGCAAGTGAAAATAAAGAACTAAACACCATGATGAACAAGCTTAACTCAACAAGCAAAGAATATTCATCCTTATTTCTTGGAACGACAAATTTACAAAACTAAGAAGTACTGAGACGCATAAACTTGAAGAATTAACTTATGATTGCCGTTAATATGAGAAAATTGGAATATTTGAGTCATATTTTAATTAATGAAAAATACAACTCACTTCAAGTTATGCAGGGTAGAATAGAAAGAAGAGGAGGAGGTATAGGAAGAGGTTGAGGAAGACCAAGACTGTCCTGGATATCTAACCTATGAGAGTGGCTCAATCTTTCGGTAACAGAAATATATAGATATAAAAATAATAGAAACACTTTACATGATGATTGCCAACCTCCGTAACGGAGAGGAACTCTAAGAAGAAGAACTCCAAATGGTTTTTGGAGTAGTGAATGTGTAAATTCAAGCTGGTATGATTCTCTCAAAAATGCAGACCAAATATCAGTATATTATGTCAATCATTTTGTTCTCACGTCCAAAAAGTTCCCGATGAAGCGTCAGTTTTCACAAATTTCACCCGTAGTTCTCTGCGGATTGCTTTTGTGATGACTGACTATTCATCGCGAACTTTTTAGTCGTGTTCATCGTGGCGTTTACGTTTTTGTGTATCGCGATCTGAACTTGACAGTTCGCAAAGAGAATGAATGATTCACAGAGAAACAATTTAAAATCGTTAATTGGGATAGTTAAGCGTCATTCATATGAGGTCGCTACGAATTGCGAACTTCGCAAACGCAGAACACAAACACTTGTGGTTTATGAAAGTTCGCGGCACTTATAGGAACATTAACGCGTAAGTGTGATTCCAAACCGTGGTTGTGTTTGTGCAAAAATACCATCTAAGGTGTATGTATAAATCCAAACTGCGATGTTGGGTGTGAAAATGTTTAAATCACAGTCGATCGCAGACTGCGAATGTAGTTTTTCAATTGCTGTGAAAGTCGCAGTTAGTAATTTCTTGCCCAACTCTACTTTTAATCATGCAATCTCATTTTTTTTTCCGTATAGTTAATTTATTTCACGTGCATTATTTCTGTCCATGAAAACATAATATTTCACATATAAGTTTCTTAATTTCAGCATTTAACTTGTAATAACGATATCGGATATATGATATACCGATCTACATCAATATTGTTTCAAATATTTTTCGAACACAGATTTATAGCCAAGTTACCGAGGGAGTACTTTTTACCACAACAAACTGAATATAAACTAAATAAAGGCAGTAAACTAAACAAGGTATTGTAATCTAAATCTATAATGTTTTGGTATATCAGTAAAGAATAATATATATACAGTTGATCAAGTGTTTACACATGTAAAAAACAGCAGATTATATATTCTAGTTACAAATACGGGCACTTCTATAGATAAAATTTATTTTTTTCTTTTACTAACAACATAATAATAAAAATAATATATAATACATAACATAAAAATACAAAAATTCCATTTTGCAACAACCAAAAAGTTGACAAAAACAAACAGAATACACAATTTTGATTGTCAAGAAAATGTTTACAGTCTTTTGCTGCAGTTATAGATTAGCCAAGTTTTCACCGTATGTTCTTCATGCTGCGAATCGTTGTCTTGATAGAATTTAAATTCCGGTTTTCAACTCTCATCACCATCATTAAAACCAAAAAGGACATTTGTTGAACAATATTGCCACTGTCCAACAAATGTCCTTGTCATTGTTGTAGGTATGCTTTTGCGTCTTTTGGTGTTTACAATAAAACGGTGTATCCGACGCAATTATGGATGATTGCTTTTACTTGTAAAACAAAATTTTAAAATAATCTGTAGAAGTGAATCTTAAACAATAATGTATATTTTCCTGTTTTTTTACTATGTGTAAACACTTTATTGACAAACTGAATATATCTTTACGAAAAACTAAAATTCTAAAGTTATTAAGCCTCGATATGGATTTCTTGGTTTCTGATTTTAGAGCTGGTTGGTTTCAGTCTACTGAATAATAGTTGATTGTAATTTTCAAAGCATTTTACAGTAAAGTTCAATTTTTGTATCTTTGTTCCAACAGATAAATTCTATTCACCCAGAATACCTTTATTTGATTAAAATCGTTCCGAGACAATATTTATATGACCTTTGTCCACCTGAAGATATACAAGCACTTTGGTATTTTGTAAAACAGAACTGTATCAGCCGTCGAAATCGTGTAATACCTAATTTAGAGTAAGTTGAATTGAAAAATATATGCCATAATTTAACTTTTTGTATATGCTTGAAAAGCATAATGAGGGAATCTTTGGATCGTACTTAGCTCGTTAAAGTAAAGCAGTATTGTTTCATAACGTTTCGTGATATACACTACCATGTTCGTTACAGGCCTTATAGTGATTGGTATATGTATATATAAAATGTCATATGCATAATAAGAACCTTTTGTAAAAAAAACATTTATGAGATAGTGTTACCTTAATAGTAGATATTCTGATTGCTATAACCTCTAAATAAATCATAGATGTGAATATTCTATCAACTTGCTCTACGATTTACAGAAACTTTATAAATTTACAAGTTAACGTCATCCCATAAGCTAACTACTCTGATTTTGGTGTTTATGCACAATTACATGATTTTCAAGATAATAGTTGGTTCTGAAATATTTATTTTTTCAAATGAATTGGTATTTAATACTTTACATTTTTCTTTCAAAACATAGAAAAATGCCGCCACTATTCTCAAATATGATTATTTTAATATAAAACACATTCTATAATTTGTTATTTTCAAAAAGATTCGGGAATACAAATAGAATTAGAGAGGTGAAGGAAGCTATCTGATGAGCTGCATCAGTGGGATGACAGGCTTTCATGTTATCAAAGAAAAACTAGCGGCGGCAAAGGCCGATTTTTTTTTCGAACACCATGCCCCTTAAACTTATGAAACCTTCCCAAAATGGCCTCAGGAAGACGACCGGCAAATCAGACAATCCCGAAGGTAACCCCGGTCCTAGTGACCAAGAAACCTGAGGCCGATATTTAACATAATTTCATTTGATTTGTTTACCTACTGAATCAATATTCTTATGGATATAAATTTTGAAAATGTGGAATAATTTAAATACGTTAAGAGGTCCGCAAAACTTGGAAGTCAACAACTTGGCTATAAACTTGAACCCAGACAATAAAATTCGCACTGTGAGATCTAATATACCGGACACGTCTCCGCAAGAAAATTCAATTACTTTGTGGTTAAAGATCCCCAGCAAAAGGTGAAAGCAATTGGTGCTGTATTCCAGCGTGGGTCGATGCACTTAGCAGACCGAATCGCGACTTGAAGAACGAAACCTGCTGAACTACTAATTTCCGTAACGAGATAAGTTAATTGGTCATCAACAGATTCAGTGGCGAAAAAATGGCAAATTTGAACATGATAGATAATTGTATTATTAAGCTGATACGAAGGCATGTAGTACGAACTATTACTTCATCCAACTGCAACAGTGAGATTTTGGCTTACTACCGCAATATTATGTACCATGTGGAAGAGTGCGGCTTAGCGACTTTATTCCTTTGGTCGGTCAGAATCCGCAAGGATATCCTGCTATCTTCCATTTCGTACGCCAAACGACTCGGCTGCCAATAGTATATGGTAGCAGCCACGACGATCTCCTCCGGAATAAAGCTATCAAAAATTACATATTCTTGAACAGAATATACTGCTAGAATCGTCTTGAATATATTCCAGATTCTCTAGTGTTATGGGGTATATAAGTATTGTTTTGAGGATATCTTTATTTACAATAGAACTTGTTGGTACACGAGCATAAGCAAAAATATTTTCTGTTTTATCTTTATTTAGAAAATTTGTTCCCGGATGTGGCCCACGTTTGATAATAAGGTCAACTAAATCTCATATTCCCAGGAACAGATTTCCGAGTGACAAATCCAAATTCTTACCAAAATATTCAACACGATGTGTAGAAATGAATAATAAAGACTACTATCCGCACATAAATATATATACAGACTTCGGAGACTTGTCACCAAGTCAAATGCTGACTTTATTCTGTCAATTTCGCAGCTGGCCTGAGTATAAGGATAGCTCATTTCTAGCATCATTAGAAAGCAGTTTGCTTAAACTCGAGTCGTCTCTTGATGAAAGTGTAGACGTGTTGGATGTAGCGGATGAAGACGATGCTACAATTGAGCGACTAGAATAATATTTTAATCTATTTTAAACTATTTGGTTGTTAAAATAAAGAAATGATTTTGTTAAAAGAAATATTCGTATCGAATGTAAACACTTACGTCGTTTTAATGTATATTTTCTAATTGTATTATAATCGCTATCACTATACTTTTCTATATACAGTCAAAACCGTTTACAACGACGTCGGTTATAACGCCCAAATTCTTAGGGACCGGCTGAGGTCCATTATAATCCCATTGAATGACATATCGCTTACAACGACATCACTTAAAACGACATACCGCTTAAAGTGACCTATTTTTCCATTTTTTAAAGTAAGATATTGGTTACAATGACTGAAACCGACGACTGCATTTTATTTTCCTGAAACGGAACTGTGTGTTTGCAGATGCGATGAATATATCTGTGTACATACATAGGATTTCGGATATTTTACATAACGACTAAATTCGTCGTTATAACCGGTTTTGACTGCACCTATCTTCAGTAACATCCAGTTGTTTGGTCAATGTTATTATGACCGCCTTTCATTTATTTTGTATAAAGTCAAAGTGCTAGTGATAACGATATCTCATGTAAAAAGACATATTAAGTTGCTTTCGTTCTTCTCAAAATTCACTAAAACATTCTCAGTTCAGTTAGCGTCCTAAAATAATCCAAATGCGTTCTATCGCACAATCTTCAAAGTATGTATACACAATTATTCTCATTTATTGTTATATAAAGTAGTATAAAGATAGACGAGCCGAGCTTCTACAGCAACCACTCGTGCTGTGCGGGCTATTGCTACAGTTTTATGGCGACTCCGAAGTTTTATGCCAAGTTTGAGAAGCTTTTTCTAGACAGTTATACTCTTTGAGCACTGTCAGTGACTCGAAACCTACCTCTCTTGCCCATTAAAATTGTTCGACATCGTTTTTTTACATTATTTCGAGAATAATTGTCTCGGAAATTTTTCGATGGACAAAGGGTCAATCAGCTGTGAAGTCGACCATCTCTATAGTACTTGATTTCAGGGTTTCACTGTCGCTTTGAATTAAAGCAAAATGTCATTCTCTATTGATACAAGATGCATATATGTACAGAAGACGATACTGAAATAGCTATCGTTAAAAATCAGTCGCCAGGACTCAGGAGGATAGCAATTGACATATGTAAGTTCAGAGATTTTTGTTGGAATTATATATACATTTGTATATATGAATTATATGTTGACTTTCTAGTATATGTAGGTCACAAACACATGCCAATTGGACAAATAAGGAAAAAAACGAATTGCTGATCAAGTTAATGGATGAAAAGCCCGAGTTTGCTAGAGGGTTTTCCACAGAAATCAACTAATAGAGATATTCAACTTTCCAGCCAAAAATACCAAGACCTACCGCCAAACACGCATACTTCTTTATTTGGAATCTATATTTTACGCATACTTTCACAAGTGGTGTCTTTTGATCAGCTGTTTACCCCTCGAAATCATATTTCGACCGTAGGAGTGTCAAATACATTTCCAATGTGTTTAACTTGCCCACGATCTGGAAATATTCCATGAGTGATGTTCGTCAAGTTTAGCAAATTAAATAGTATTATAACATGCCAAAAAGAAGTTTCTTTCACAAGATGCATTTTAAAATTAAAGCAAATCTTTACGAACTGCGTATAATGGATATGTAGGACAAATTTTCAAATTTTGCTGCACAGTTTATATGTGATATGAGTTAAAAACTAAAATGCTTCAAGTAATGACTTCTGTGGCAACACAATTAAAACGAATTAATTAGCAAAATGAAGTGTTTGTAATCGATAGATATACAATGTTAAACTGACAATACGAAATAATTCAAGAAATTAAGTTGTTTTCTGTAAATTTATGTATAAAACGAACGATCAGACATACATACATGTGTACATTTACATGTGTGTGAATTTGCAAAATTTCTATTTCATGATCATTGCATTATTATGAATTGTGAATGATTATTTACAAATTGAATTCAACCACAAAATCATATTAAAACCCTTTTGCTTTACCTATTTTCTAATATTTCAAAGGCAAAATATTTGAATTCAAATTTAACGTGTCAATGATCAGCGCATTCGAATATACTTCCAGGTATACGAATGTACCTTCTGAACACAATCTGTGTTTTAAGCTCCTCCTTCTTTTCGGGGTGAAACATATGAATTTGAAATAACGCTCAGATAACGATCGCTTTTTAAAAAAAATGCTCTGCTTCACCTTATTATTTCGAAGGGGAAGACTTTCAGCTGTTCGAAAAGCCTCTCACGTATTCACAGATGGAACAACTACAACAAGCTGTCAAACTAATTTCAGGGGCAAGAGACGAGGAAGTTGGATATCTCTATTAGTTGATTTCTGGAAGCTGCGCAGAAGCTTAACAGCTGCGGGCAGAAATCATGTACACCGAGATAGTCGTCTTTCCACTGGAAAACCCCTTGCCCATCGCTTTTCACCACGAATTTTGCTCTAATTGCACGCATACTACTATATTTTCACGCACACTTCTTAAGGCTTTAGAGCAGCCTGCAGTTGCTCTCTGATCAATCGTATTCACAAACACTGTCTGTGAACATTTTATAAAAAACGCTGTCAGATGAAATCAAGGGGCAAGAGAGGTAGAAGTTGACTATCTCTTTAATACTTCATCTCTGGCTGCGGGGCAGTGTTATCGCTTTCCCACTAAAGTGGTAGATCTGCCACTTTTTTGCTATATTCTCACAATCGAGCCATGACAATGAAATAAAAATTACTATATTTCTTACAAAAATTCCTATTGTCTCTCTACATTTTATTGATATTTTACTTAAATCCAGCCATTTACGAAATCATTGTTAACTGCATTGTTTATGTTTTCTCATATATATGTATGCCCATTTATAGTGATACTTCATATGGTACGGTAAGTATTTATTGTGTACTCTTTTCATCGCATTGTTAATAATTGCGTTTATTTTGTCTCTTTACACTTGATTAAATCCTTCCACGGAAAGTCTGGACCTACCACTTTTTTTTGCCTGATCTACCACGTTTTGTAAACGGGAAGAGAAAACACTGCTGCGGACCTCCTAAAAACCGTGCAACATGGAAATGATATATGTATGCATCAGGCTTTCAAAAGGAATCTGATTTTACATAAATCAAGTCAAATGTACAGTTAACCAAATCTGTATTTTTTTTCCGATAAATTTGAATTACCAATTATTCTTAATCATTAACTAAATTAAATCATTACATTCAAATTCAGATACATAATGTCTTATAAGCATTATGGTTCATTTAAAAAAAATGGCCTGCGAAATCAGATCAAATTCATACAGTATTTTTTTATTCGCAAAATTAAGGAAAAGTAACTTAAAAAATATGTTAAATGTATTTTGGTCCTTTAAACGTTTGCTTATCCGGTTGTGTATTTTTAAATTAAAAAAAAAAATTACAAAATGGGAAGGAAACAATGTGAAATGTCCATTGAATTAAAAAAAATTATTGTTAAGTAAAATACCGACGGTAAGTCTCTAAAGGAAATTTCGGACTTAATTGGCAGACCACGTTCTACAGTTCAATCACTAATTCAAAGATTTAAAATTGAAAAAAAAATTGAGAATAAGCCAAGAATCACCACACGCGAAATTTTTACCACTCATGATAAACGTGTTATCATGCGTGAAAAAAATTGCGTCAAGCACTCAACAAGGAATTCTGTACTGAAACTCTAAGAAACTGCATCCGTGAACATGGCTTTAACGGTAGAGTTGCCCGGAAAAACCGTTCATAAGCGCTGTAAATAAAGTTAAACGCTTCAATTTCGCAAAAGAGCACCAATCCAAGGGTTTTGATTTTTGGAATAAAGTCACTTTTACAGATGAATTAATTGACATGAAAGAGAAGATTATTCAAGAATGGGACAAAATTTCAGCGAACACAACGAAAAAACTTGTCCAACCCATGCCAAATCGACTAAAACATGTTATAAAAAAGGGTTATGCCAAATACCAAATTGTTTGTTAAATTGAAGTTTGACCATGAAAAGTTATATGTACGAATATGAAATTGTTGCCTGTTAATTGTTTTTGTTTGGTTTTTTTGATTAAATGTTCTGTTTTTGTTGAAGGATGGTGCTTTTTTTGAGTTTGACAGTAGATGTTAATTAGATCTTTGATTTCACAACCAAATAACATTAATAGTTTTTACGGTTCTTGAATAAATGGAAAAAAAGTTATTTTTTATCTACTGTACGAATATGAGATTGATTGACTGTATGTGCATATTGTGCAAGTTACTTGGTATTATGAATTTAATTAATTAATTTAAATCGATTCAATGAACCCATTATCCTTCTCCTATGGACCTGCTCTTCGCTGTCTTCAGTATTCATAAATAAAACAATTGTCATTTTATGTTTCATAACGCTTTTTTTTAAGATTAGTTGAATATTTCTATGAATCTGAATCAAATAGAAATAACAATCAATTACAGACTGCTGACTTAAAAAAAAAATACAAATTCATTGAGATCCGTTCGAAAATGAATTTTTATTCGTTCGAATGTCTGAATACACAAAGTTCATTCAAATGAATAGATCTATTCGAACGATTAGTCGAGTCATTTGAGTTTCAAATTAAGCTGGATATCTTTGAGAAACTATTGTTTTTTTCATGCTTAGATACATGAAGCCAAACTATAGTCGCAACGCTGCGTCAGAAGATTGTCGTCTTATGCTATAAGAGCCCAGGTTATTTAAGAAGTAAGTCTCTATGTGAGTTTTCCTTTGAGAGGAGAGGACGCTAGAAGAGCATAAAAGGTGTACCTTGTTCGGGCACAGACATGAAGTATGGGCTATTCAGAGAAGATCAGAGATAAAAGGTGGTTGATACCTGATGCCTATCTTCATCCTATCAATTATGGCGTTTGAGCCTTTTGGAATCGGTGGTGTCATTCACTTCCTCCATCGACCTGGCACGTTTGAATGTGGAGCTTTTCAGTCACGCCAATGACCATCTTAGTGTCGCAGGGTGTAGATATTTTCCGGGATGCCCGGATGATCTAAGATCGGAGGTGCAGGTCACATATAACCCATTTTTATATTCATTGTATTCACATAAGAAAATCAAGTAGATTGATGAAATATTTAATTATTGTTGTTTTAAAATTAATATGTATATTTAAAGTTAACATTTAAATCAAATACATTGTTATACCAATACCATCGGTAAAAATTGAATGGCAACACCTGATGCCCTTGCACCGCCATGTTTCACAGCAGCGTTACCAGATCTACCAGTTTCCTGCGATTTTAGCAGGATTTGATCATAAAAATCACATGAAGCAAAATTGTTAGCATTTTCTAAAATCTCAGCAGTTTGCAGCAGTATTTGAAAAAAAAAAAAATAAAAAATTGTAAAACATTTTGACAATCGTCAATTTAGTACATTCCGCACCATTTCATTCACTGGCTACTGAAATATATTTAGGTGTTAATGTGGTGAGTCACATTAGTATTCATGCGTTGAATAAAGATGGTATAAACACATTTTTGTAAATTGTATGTAAAACAATATATAAATTTTGTAAAATATATATTAATTTTACCGACATCTAATGCTGCTTGTGAAGGAATATTTTCACAAAAGTAAATTTGTTAAAAAATAAAAACCGTAATCGTTTCAATAACGAAAATGTAGCATCAATCTTACAAGTAAAGCAGGGGGCTTTTGAGAGTAAAAGCTGTTGCAACTTTATTCCTACAGATACAATGTTATCTTTAATGAATTATAAAGATTCCAAATCAAAAAATTCCAATAAAAAAAAAGTATTTTTAAAAACGATCGCAGTTTTTTTTACGTTTGTGTCTAGTAGGTTTAGCAGTTTTTCGACCTAGCTTTAGCAGGATTGAATAAAATAATCTGGTAACGGTGTTTTACAGTCTGGATCAATTCACCTTTAGTTGTTCGGCTCTTCTGTCCGTCGCGAAAACATACAATTTCTATTCATCTCTAAAAGTAACTCTAAAGTTTGTGGCGATGCAATTTTGCGAAATGTAGCAGTGTCTTTAAAATGGCTTTACGTTGACATCTTTCCAATTGTTCAATATTTGGATTCATCAGAAATAAGAATAGTTTTCCACTTTGCAACTGTACAGTTCAGCTGTTTATTTGTAAACGCTAGTCAGATTGCATCTGACTGAATGCACCCTGATGGATGGATCCAAAATCCTGCATCTCAACGGTCAAATTTGTTGGGGGAAATGAACTCGTTTGGGGTTGCTTCTGTGGTTGGGATAGGCTTGAATATTTAGAGATACGTTGTACTGCCTTTGCTGAATATTAGATGCCAATGCTATGGAGGTTTCAACAGAACACTGATCCGAAACACGTTTGATTGCTACTAACAAAATCGAGGTTCTAGATTAGCCTGCGCAATCTCCAGGCATAAACTCCATACACAACTTGTGGGAGATAGTAGACAGGCGAACAAACCGGCACCAATGCAACAATTTGGATTTTCGAGGCAGTGGAAGATTTATGAAAATGTGTGTCTAGAAAACATACTAGACGAGCTAATTATGTCTATACGGAACAGATTCATGGCTGTGATTAAGGCGAAAGGGTTCTCAACGCCCCGGGTTGGAATCAGTATTGGATTTGGGCATGTATGAGGTAACATCTATGTTTTATGATAACCTTGTTCAACAAAAATTGTATTAAAGCAGCATTGTGTGATAGTTTTAAAATGGACACACCATCCTAACCTGAACGTTCATGACGGATATTTTTGTCTTTTATATATGTTTGTCAACTATATAACTGGAGATCCAATTTTCGATGACTTTTTTCCAACATTTGTGTATATCGGCAATAACGCGGCGAATTTCGTCAATTTTGTCAACAAGTGGTCAATTGTTTCGGGCTTATCGGCATAGACTAGCGACAGCACATATCCCCACAGAAAATAGGCAAGCGGCGTTAAATCGCACGATCTTGGAGGCCAATTCCGTAACCTGAAACTGCGTTTACCAAACGTTTCCTTCAATAAATCAATTGTGGTACAGCTCCCGCATATCATGGTTGTTCCATTGATGAAAAAGTCAGTAATCATGGATCTATAGCGGTTACAATTGACTGTTGACTTCTGGCCAGCATCGCGTTTAAAGAAGTACGGACTAATTATTCCACGAACCCATAAAGCACACCAAACAATCAGTTTTTGTGGATGTAAAGGTGTCTCAACATACACTTCAGGATCTCCAAATACGGCAGTTTTGTTTATAAACGTATCCATTCAACCAAAAGTGAGCATGGTGAAAATGGACGTGCGCGCTACATATTTCGAACAGACCCATGATTTCCAAATTAATTTGCTCAATTTGGAGCGTTGTTCAGGCGTCAGTCTATTCATGTTGAAATGCCAAACCAGAAATCATGTACACCGAGATAGTCGTCTTTCCAGTGGAAAACCCCTTGCCCATTGCGTTTCACCACGCTTTTGCTCTAAACGCATGCATACTACTTTATTTTCACGCATGCTTCTTAACCCTTTAGAGCAGCGCCATGTTGCTTTTAAGATTTGCCCCCAATAGTGTCAAAAAATAGCGAGAGTGCCCATGATAATGTCAAAAATGCTCATGATTGGAAGTATTCCAAGAAGAATGTTCGTAAGGCTTACAAGTTCTTAATAGAATTAATATTCTTGATGTTTTCATAAGACATCGCTAAGATTCGGCTAAATATGCAAATCATTTTAATAATAATAATCATTACGGTGATAATGATGCATTTCGGTCAGAAAAGTGTGAAAACGTTTAAAATATACTAATATTTCATTTCATATACTGATGGAACTACTGTAATAAGGGTTAATGTGTTTACGATAAAGTTTTTGTGATTAAGCCTAGAAGTGTAAGTCATATATGCAAGAACGTCGTTTTCCAATGGAAATTTCAGTCCCAAGATTCATGCACCTCGTGAACATACATTTTCTTCTAATATTTCCCGCCATTTTTGGTGGTGAATATTTTACACAGAAATTTGAATCCGATAAGAACTGATGTCCAAATGATAAGGGCATTTTCGACATATATTTACATAAGTTGTTGTGCATGTTTTTATTAATTTTTAAAAAAGGACTAATTAAATAAAGGATTTATGCGGCAATTATCTAGTACAATTATCTTCAGAAATTTATTAAAGGGAAATCATCAACATCAGAAATCATCAACCCGGGTTTGGGTGTTTACTAAAAACCATCGTGTCCATCTCAGATTTTGCTCTAAAGTCACGCACACTACTGACAGCTTTCTTTTTTATTTTCACAGACAGGGCTTGTAAAAGTGATGTGAACGTGTGAACGAGTGATCTAAGTGAAGTAAGTGGTCTAAGGGATAGTAGTGGAATTTCTTTTGCATTACACGCATACTCTTACAACGTTCGTCAATTCACCCCAATATTGTGGCCGATTCGTGAATTTTGTGGTATAATGGCGGCAGATTCATGAAGTTTGTGGGATAATGGCGGCAGTTTCATGCATTTTGTGGGAGATTCGTGAATTTGCCAACGAACATGTACTTATTGTTCGGAGGATGTTCAGAAGATGACTCATATATTTGTAATAGGCGCTTGCGTGAATAAAAATGTAATGGTACGCTCTCTTTACAGGAATAGTTTGCATCAATTTAATTCTTCAGAGTAAAATATAGCTGATTTATATGTCATGACTTGCAAATGAACTTAGTTTTATATCTTTCATTCATGAATTGTGAAAACTTCTGCAATTAAATTACATAATTTGTTAAGAACAATGGCTTTAACTGTACCTAACTCAAACAAATTCGCTATTAACTTTCATCCCTATTTCTGTAAAACAAGTAAAATATGCAAAGAAGCTGTTTATTTTAAGTGATTCAAACAAATATTTCAATAATATTGCTATTATTAGTTGCCGGTACACATGTTTCTTGTGACTTCTTTTTTTCTCGATATTATGCATATGCAAAAATACATACATGAAGTCGTATATTCATTAATGATTCATGCATTAATAATTAATGTTAACAATGGGAAAATAATTTTTTCCTAGTACCTCAGACTGTAACTCGCAAAAAGCTACTTCATGAGCATGAGCTTTGTTCGTTTGCTTACCCCTCCCTACTGTGCTGACAATTCAACATCGAAATTTCAAAAAAGTTCAAGTAACGAACGAATTTTCAAACAGAACTCTAATTCACCCAAATACTATGGTTGGGGAAGGGTATCAGCTGTTCGCGTATAAAAAACGCTGTCAGATGAAATCAAGGGGCAAGAGAAGTATCTCTTTACTCATTTATTTCTGCTAAAAAGAAATGACTTGACAGCTGACAAAATGGCCGCCAGATAAAATAGTGTTTCCAATTCAAAGTTCTATACCTAAAAAAAGACACAGAACCACAGACCCCTGAAGACGCTTTCAGGCCATAAACCAAGTCTAGTTAGCTAGATTAAGATCTGTCTGAAGAGTGGAGTAAACTAACTATCGGAAATATAAAATATAGGTGATATATAAATCACATGTACATATATGTACACTAATGGTCAAAAGTATTCGGCTTAAAACTTTAAAAATATTTTTTTTTTCATTTAAAACTATACTTTTTCCTAAATTGACTCCATTTTCCATTTTCTTCCACAATCAGTTCCAAAAACAAAGATAAAAATACTAGAACTTAAACAATTCCAGTTTTTAATAATCAAAAGTATTGGACATGCGGTATGCATGCCGGCGGCGTTATTGGGTCATATTTTTTAGTCGACGATATCGATCATGACGTTACTGTGAATGGTCAGCCTTATCGCGCCCTGATTACCGATTATTTTTGGCTTGAATTGGATATCGACTTGGACGACATGTGGTTTCAACAGTATGGTGCCACAACTCACACAGCACACAGCGTGTTATCTCAAGAAATGGGCCAATCAATTGGCCGTCTCGCCGCTTGACTATTTTCTGTGGGGCTACTCACATCTCAGAACCAACATCGAACGCGAAATAGCGGCCGTTACGGCCGAAATGAGTAGTTGAAAATTGAGTCCAACGAATCGACTCTGCAAACGTGCCCACGGTGGCCATTAGACGAAGTCAACTTCCATTCATAAATGTTTGGTTGTACTTCAAACCGACAATAAAGTTTTTGAATTATCTCAAATGGTTTGCGTTTTATTTAAAGAAAAGTTGTCAAGTCCTTATTGAAAAAACCTTAATTAAGGGAAAACTAAATTAATATTTCGTTTGTTTTCCTCTTTGCTTGACAGCAGTTTGAAATCAGTTATTCCTGGCATCTACCTAAATTTTATGTTTCCGATAGTTACCTTACTCCACTCTTCAGCCAGAGAATCAAGTCACCTGCTATAATAGATTAGCTCTCCTCCGGGCTCAGTCCATGGCAAGTGAATAGAGTATCATTCCACTAGTTAGAGGGATGTTTGAGATGAAACGAGAAAATCAAATCGCATCTAATACTATTGAAATCAGGTATGGCTACAACCACTGAGTGAAGTAAGTGCATGTGACCGTTGTATTGACTTCGTTTACTGACCAACAGCAAGATAACAACTCTCGTCATGATATGATAGTCTGTTATATTTGTATAAAAGACTTAATTTCACCCGCTCTTCTAAAACTATCAACTTTATTCCCTAAGGTAGTAATTGTATGCACCGTTTGACCTCTTGATTTATTCACAATGTGTGCAACTATAGAACCCTTTACAGAGATTGTTTTGCCGGAACTGGAACCGGAACTGTATTGTGTAGTCAGGTAAAATTTCGTCAGATGAAAGAAACAGTTATAAATTCGCACCTGTATTATCTGATTTTTTTGTTTGAAGTAATCCAATGTTTAAAAAACAATAGCACAAAGCGTACTGTTCTATAGCTGTAATATTTTATATTTTTATTTGTACTTATGCAAGAGTAATAATTACTTACCTTTTTTTATGAGCCTAGCACAGGTAACAGTACAAATAAATGTGTACTATGCGGAATTCATAGCGCCGACTTACTAAGCTCATGTCAACTATTAATAAAACATATTTTATAACAGGTAACAATACAAATACATTTGCTTCACCCGGAATACATAGCGCCGGTGTAATAAGTCTATAATATTATCAATGAAGATATCGGAGAAGTAGAATATGTAGGCGGAGATCTGATGAGATTAAATTACGAGTGTAATTGTCAATTATTGTGCAACTGTGTAATCCTAAAAAGAGATTAGAAGAAGCTTGTTGGAGGCTATAGCGCTACTCAACTTTGAAGGCAATACAAAGAAAATGTACTTTGTACCTGTATCTAATCAAACACAGTAGTGATGATCCGCATTTAATTAATCGATCGAATGATTGTTATATCTAAATATGGAACTGCATATACAATGTTTGACGGATGACACACCTATTTGCAGCTCAAGTCTGGCAGTGAAATTAAGAAGGACAACGTTGTGATATCCAGTAAGTAAATTCTGACAAAAAATCAGACAAGACTTTTCGGGCTCATATTACAAATATCTTCAGCAAAATAAACGCCATCACTAAAATGTTATTCCACCTTTTATGTCTGTCACTTCTGACTTACATGAAAATATGATTCCAAAAACATATCATTGCAAGATCTGACTACTAAGTACATAGGTGTATATTTTTAATATATGTTTTTTATCTTTTCAGGCATATTTATTTGTTAAATATGTGTGTATACATATAAAATAAAATAAAATTATGCAAAATTTGAGTATATCCTAAATTTTGATATTTGCAACTATTAATTTCAATAATACTTAACGTTTTGTTGTTATTTTTCGTTCATAAATTGAATTAATAGTATACGCTGATGATACGAAGTGGGGTTGGTATATATGTAAATTAATTCATTTCCCCATTGTTTTTGGCTCGAATTTAGAAGAGACACGCACTTGGGAAGAAAGTCGAAGTGACCGCTGGAATGACCAGCGAACTGGTATGCCACTGGGGAAAATTGGAAAAGTAAACAGGTACACTTGCGGAGATTTCAAAAAAAATATTGCGAGTAAAATAGCAATATTTTCACGGACTACTTCTAAAGCAACATTTAATAAAATTGAGAGTAACACCCAAAACAACAACAGTGGAACGCTATGTTTGCCTCTGTCAATTCACTGACATCGCAGCCGCATGCCATTAACAAAGAACGCCTGCTTGAGGTCGATAGTCGGAATATATAACATCACTAATGGCGTGCCCATAATGGCCAGGCATCAGAGATTGTGTTTATCTACAAATCCATAAAAAATTATTGCTCTTGCAGTCTTTTTCTCGAATATTAATTTTATTACCCCTGCTAATTGTTATGATAAAGCCAGAAATAATAGATAAGAACTTGCCAAATAGCGTTTCTAAGAAACATAAAAGGGCTCATATAGAATAAAAGACATTATAATTATGGTCAGATAGGCAAATTTCAAAGAAATTTGCTCCAAAACAGAGATAAAAAGTCATTATTGTCAACGAGTTATTTAAAAATGTAAAATGACACTAGGGTAACATTGCTTTATTATTTTATTATAGAGAGTAAGATAGTATTCATAGTAACATCTGTTTTCCAACTATGATCAGCAATATCTTTACAATGTCCAAAGAAAATCAACCAGAAAAGCATTGCAAAAATTGTTTTCCTTACGTACAATGTTTATATGGATTTTTTCTGCGAAAAAATTCTATATTCGTTTGCTTTCATAATTAGTATAATTTTATATACTAGGATCTTTGAGCTGTCTAGACATTTTTATCGAAATTTTCAAGATCAATGAACAAAGCATACATTTAATTACGTTTCATTGCTTGGCCAATTGTATGTAATTCCAATACTATAATTACACAATATTCGTATGTATACATCCACATATAGCCGAGGTTATTTTGAGAATCAAATATATGCTTATAAACATACCTTTATTACCATTTCTCATAAATGTGGGGACATGTACGCAACCCGTAACTTAAAATTCTCAAAATCCGTTCTTTACATATCACACGAAGTCTCACTTTTAATTGTAAGCACTCGAAGTCATTTTAACAGCACTCACTGCTCTTGAACTGTTGCATGTTCACCACCATAATTGTAAGCAAGACAAAAGCATCACCCTTAACATTGCCCTATTTTCGTATTAAAGTCGCATGGAACAGCACTTGTGCGGTTGGATTGGGAAAAAAATATTTCAACACTCTGCATGACGTGGAATGTATCAACATTTTTGTACAGAGACTGAAGAGTTTTCAAATGCCCTACAAAAGAAGGTACTTCATAATGTATTGAATTTAAGTTTCAATTGTGTCGTCTACAAAGCAAGAACTACCTTTTGTGAAATAAAATGAGCATAAAGTCGCTCTAAAAAGCAACAAGATGCGGTTTCCAATGAATGATTTCCTAAAAGAAATTAGTAATATGCTTGTACATACATATATGCATTAAGGATTGGTATACAATTCTTTTATGAGAATTTTTGTACGTTTACTTTTAATGCAATTTCTTGCCAACCATATGTTACCTACCTGATATTCCTTTATATTTGTGGTTGATTGTTTTGTCAGTTCACCGTGCTTACAATGGAGAACAGGTGGCGGTATCTTTGCATTAATGAATCTTAATATCCACAAATTATGAAATAAACTAATACCCTGCCGCAACAGATATTACTCAATCAACATAACTTTATTCTTGAAATAAATAAATTATAAAAATACTTTTTTAGTCAAATATGGTAAAAGTTCGGTTTGCTGGGGAAATTGCTCCAGAAGAATTGAACGTTTAGATATCAGCGAAGCCAAGTTTTATTTAATAATTGCTCACTTGTTCCTTCTATCAACCTAAGATTTAAAGGATATTTTTTGAAAGTTGGTGGAAGTATGGCGACGATCGTCATGCAAGATTTATTTCCAATGGTAATTTGTTGCATATCTGCACACTCGAATAGAGGTGAAAGCACCAAGATGAACAAGTTAATCCACAAAAAAACTAGTTATCTACATTAGCTGTCGGGCCGCGAGTACGCTCCAGTTATCTGAAGAGCCTTCCTTTTAACACTCTGGATCTGGATACGGGAGCACAGTAACGTTGTGGGAAAATGTTATTTCATCATCCATGATTGATATAATTAAATGGTTGGCTATTTGAGCAAGTATTGTGGTATTCCCACACATGGAATATATCACTATACGGATGAGCAAGTGGGATATTAGCCTTTTCTGAGGTGTTTGGCAAGCTAACGTATGTTTATGCTTTAAGTTATTGAATGGTCCTTTCAAATTGACCACCCTCCAAGTATTGGATACATCCAGGCAGTTCTATAAGGTTATAGACCTCCAGTTCAGAATAAGAGGGTCCGACGAAGATAATAATAATCAAACAAAATTGTCTAATTTGGGTCCCGAATGTGAAAAGTTGAATGCATCCCGAAGAAGTCACTGTTTAGACTGGCGGCGTCATCGGTTCATATTTCTTTGAGATCGACTTTGGCCAGGCCCTCACTGTCATCGGTGAGTGCTATAGGTCGATGATTACCATTTTCTTTTGGCCTGAATTGGATGATTTGGGCACCAACTTCATTGGGTTTCAACGACGGCGCCACGTGCCACAAAGCTCACGCCAGATTGCAAATTCAGCACTATCGATTCGAGGGCATGGTCATATAACATGGAGGTGATGTGAACTGGTAACCGAGATCGTCGGACTTACCCCCCTAGATTTTTTCTTGCTAGGTTTTCTGAACTCGCAGATCCATGCGAATAAGCTACAAACCACACTTTGTTTTATTAAGGTTTAAACATCGGAGTATCCATATATACAATAATAATGCTTATAATCCTTTCGATTCTGCCAAATATAGTAATTCGCTAAATATAAACTCGTTTTCAGTTGATGGATTGTTGATGTACTCAAGTAGATGATGATGATAGAGAAAATACATATCATCGTTGAGCTGAGAAAAAATGACTGCCACGTAAGTAGAAAACAATTTTGTCTAAAAAGTCATGGTCCTTTCCACATATATCCACCGCCCAATCAGAAACTAAGTTGTAGAGCGTAGATACGTCAGGTATAGCCACTTCCTGTCATCATAATGAATTGACACACCTCGTTTTTTTATTACCCTCACAGTCCCGACTTCACTTCCACCATCTACCTGTCGAATACCTTGAAGTTTATCGATTAATTTCACTACACCTTTTTGTGAAAATGAATTTATTAGTTATTAAAAACAAAACAAATATTTGTAAGGTTTTTGTTTATACCTTCGACGGTCATATGAAGAGTGGATTGGTTAATTTTTAATAACTTCCAAGCTATTTTTAATTGAAAATCGGCGTATTGATAGATGAACATTATAAGTTTAACAATTAATTAAAAAAATATAGCCGAAAGCCCTAGTGGCTCGTGCTATATAAAAACAAATGTATAATTTATTATTATTTAATACTGTAAATAAATAAATAATTAAAAAAATACGATTAACAATTAAATTAAAAATACGATGCCTTTTTGGATAAGTGCCTTTGATGCCTTTGATCATAAGTTTCATTTTATTACATATTTTCTACACTTACTAACACTACAGGTGAAAGCAATAAAATTTGGTTAAAGAAAAACATTTCCGTAATGAGGATTTGTAAATAATTTTACCTGCATCCTTGGTATTTGATTTTTGTTGATATTGCTCTCTACTCTAAAGTCAACTCAAAAATCAACTTTAATTTGTATTAAACACCATTAGTATTTGAAGACACATTTTCACATTTATTTTTATTAGTTTTTGTTCGGTAAAAGGTGAGCCTGATCATGTGTTTACCTGTAAAGATCATTACCGATTGTTTCGTTGTTACTTATAGTACCTTGTTTTAACATAAAAACCATATCAAATTATTAAAGATAAATGTTGAAAATATTCTCATAGTAAAATTGTACGGTATTTGTGTAGTTGTGTGAATCTCAGGTGTGCTTTTGCGCATGATACCTTAATCGTGATCATTGTATGAATCAATCTTGATCTATATACGCTTGATTCAACTTACATATCGATGTACGTATAACATTCTTATTTAATCGCTAAAAACACAAACCGGAATGAGGACTTGTTTTTTTCGAAACGTGTAATATTTATTCAAGGTATGTAAGTATTTATTTATCTGAAGAATACAATTAAAAGTGAATAGATTATCGTATAAATAATCATTCAACTCTCTATTAATTAGTGTTAATGAAAAGCTATTGTGAAGTTTGTGTTAGGTTTGCTGAAATGGTATCAAAAAAAATCAGAGTGGATACATTTAGGGAATGCTTCCGTTAGGTTATTAACAATATTTCATCTATTCTAGTGTCTAGCCAGTAGCTAGTTAAAGAATGACCAAACGAGACGCCACAATGTTTGTTTTATGTGGAATATTTAGTTAAAAGCATTCGACGAAAATCTTCAGCGTAAAACGTAACGCAGTTTTGATATTTATAACATATTTGTTTATGTATCCAGAAACATTTTCAAATAGATGTATTCATAGACAAGCCCTGTATTAAATACTTCCGTCAACAAATTGACTGTATCATTCCACATGCAAGTTCTATTCAAAAATTCAATATCCTCCAGCAAAAGGGAAGAAAACGTTCATTGCTTTTGCAAAAAATGTAAACCTGTTTATCTTTTACATTGGATTTTCAAAGTATTTCAGGCCTGCAGTTACTGTATGACTTTTCAAACTCTTTGTCTATTGATTTGCGGTAAGTACACCATAAACGCAACGAAGTAGGGAGAGAAAAACGACATTTACAGTACTTCACGAAATCAATAATCAGGATTTAAAATAATTATTTCGTTGACGACACACACCCTGCTCCTGAGCCTTTTCTAAATCCGAATGGTCCTTTATTATCTCCTCGCATAATAGACTCCTCATTTGTTGGAAAATGCTTTTGCGTGTATTCGGATGTGCATTGTTGTTTTGGGTTAATCCTCATCATACCGTCATCAGTGCCGTTTTTAATCATTGTTGTGCACCAAAGCGTTATGCCCTCTTAGCAAGGGATGAATGCCCATCTGACAAATTTGTGTGCCCTTCTTTCTACGTGTTCATACATGGAGGATTCCTTTTAGGTAACCAGTGCTTTCGATAGATCGCATATCTATCGACTTTTCAACTAAAAGGTGTTCCAAAAAGCAGATAGCTACATTTGAGGGGAAAACGTATGTTTGTATAGGTACATCAACTCCATATATATACACATTTTTATATAGTATATGAGTTTAGGGTGGAATTTTGTACACCACCGCTGTGAAACTGAAAAAAAAAAGCAAATGACAAAATGGACAATTATTTATAACATCTTACTTCATTTATTAGGTTTTTTGATCAACAAAATATAAAACGTAGAATTCATCTTAAAAAATAGGATAATCATACTTCAAAATAATAAATCTATAAGTACACATGAATACATACAAAAGTGATACAGATTTTTTACAAGATTATTCTTCGCTTTAATTCTGTGATGTTACTTATCACAGATGTGTATAAAATATTTTTTAATATAAATATAATATAAACACCAACCATGTGGTTAAAACGTAACTTAACTTAATCACATTGCTTCTTAGCCTTAATAGAGATATCTTATAGTTACGATAATCACACATTTCACTTCTGCTACACATTCCGTAGGATATTGTCTATTTTACTGAATTCTCCATATGAACACTTGTATTGTATTGTTGAGTTAAATATTTGATCTGACAACATTATTAACGATAGGTAGGGTTTACTCTTTCGCAAGATAAAAAAATATTTGCACAACATTATTCGAACGCGAAACGATCCTTCGAGCAAAACCAGATTTACAGGCATAGATGATTCTTTGAATTTCCCCATACCCTGCGTTGGTCTTGAATATATACATTTATATCATTGAATTAACATGGATGGATTTGATGGACGCTTAATTAACATTTCCTTTGAGCTTTAAACATGTCAGCGATTAATCTCACGATGGTTATATCTCCGATAGTCCGTCGGAAAAAAATTTCTTCGATGGTAAAGTTGGATACATTGCTCATGTCCGCAACTGTTTGCATAATAACGTCATACTTAACTAATTGATTTCCATTCATTGCTCTGATATAGGTAAGTAAAGTATTAATTGCTCCATCGTACATCTTCAATATTTTTAATGGTTCTATGGGTGATCGGGTTTCCGATGAACTTGTACTTTGTCCATTCGACATATGAGAAGATCGCATAACTGTCTTTTTGAAAAAGGCTATTTCTCGCAAACAGTCGTATTCTTTGACATCTGTTATTAAATGACGCAATGTGTTGAGAATTTCTTGAAAAATATGAATTTCACGAGACACTAGAATAGTAACATCCTTGTTAGGATTTTCTGTTTCGTAGGATAAAAGGATTTGAACAAAATTTATCGGCACTAAACACTCCGCCATTGAGATGATGAAAAGTTCTTTCCACGATTCCTCAAGCAAGACCAATTGATCAGTCAGAGGTAGTTCATTGATTTTGTTCAGGCTGTGTACCCAATTAAAATTCTTGAACAATTGCTCTGCTGCAACTTCCTTTATCTGCTCAGTTCCTATTAGAGGTAGAGCTGGCGGAAGTCCTCTGTTCGCCAATGAATTCATGTAAGCCGTTCTAGATGCAAAGAAACTATGCGATGGAGATATCCTCGGTGTGGACAAGTCCAATACTGGTGGCAATCCAATTGGATGATGTAGTCGAAGACTTGCCAAGCTCGGGTTTAATAAAAACTCTTGTGATAGATGAGGCACATCCGTCAGCATAGCGTCCTTATAAATAGCCATATGTCGGCGCAATGTAGAATTCCTTGGTCCTCGTTCATGTTGCACGGCGTCCTTATTCATTCCCACCTCAAAACACTTTCGCAACCGACATGCGCGGCACTGATTCCTATGTGTTTTATCAACAACACAAATTCCTTGATCTTGAGATTTGCATGCGTATTGACGACTCCGACGAATAGATCGTTTGAAAAATCCAGCACATCCATCACAAGCGTATATTCCATAGTGTTTTCCAGAACTATGATCTTGACACACCTTGCATGGCACATGATACAAGATCCTACCTTTAATTTAAAAAAACACAAAAATTAATTTCGGAATTAACCAAACACATTTTCTATAACTTACTCGATGACGGTGGAGATAACCGCACATTGTTGAATCTCGGGTCGATAAGATCCTTTGAATTGGTATTAGATTCCATGCTGCTAATATTTATTTAAATTAATATGTAGATTTAAAATTAAAAAATACTATTAATAAAGACACTAAATTTCTTGCCAAATGACTCCTCTTATAGAGATCAACTCGCTTCAAGAGCTTGAAAGAATATGACACGATTGCGATCCAGAGCAAGTTTAAATATGCGCATTTCATTTATGATATTGTTCGAAAATGGCAACGATCAACCCCAGAAGGATATGCGCTATGCCTCAACGCCATTGGTTCAAAGAAGGGACAGGGAGTGGCTATGGGTCTGGTACATCTGAAATTCAAGCACTTAGATTGAGGATGGGAATATGAGGCAGATTTTTGTTTTTGTATAGATCATATGACAAGAAGAGGTCACATTTTGTTGAGGATATCCTTTATAGGAAACGACCTGCAAGAAAGGGTTGCAAGGGTTATATGACTAGTGATATGAGCTTCATATATGCGTTGAACTAATTGCAACTTGGTTTTTTTTATTGTTCTTGTGCATATTCTTCTGTTTATTATTTCAAAACAATTTTTTATGATAGGTTTTATGACAAAATCTTGGTGCACAACAAATCTGGCTGCATTTGTACATTTCGCAATATAGCATTTCCTGTATTCAGTGAAATAACTTTGTGCATAATTGAACCCCTTTTCAAATGCATATAAACAATATTGTCTGCTTCGAAAATAAACATTTTGTTTTGTTTTTAGAAAATATGGAAAATCCCAATTTTTATCAATAAGTTTTATGTGTAGTACTTATATAAAAGTGTGTCTTGGTCGTTTGAATTACAAATTTTATCAATGAACTTCCGACGGCGTCGAAAAGATTTTACATATTATTATTATTGCTTCAACATCCGGTTAACCTGATTAACTGAAAATATTACATCTGTATTTTGTGGAAGACTTATTCCCTTTAAAGCCATTCATATATACGTGCATAAATATTAATTTTCCATTGAAGGTTTACTATGGAACCATGCTTTGTTCAGCCGGCGGCTTTGTTTGATATTTTAAAGAAATCTCTTTTAGAAGCGCGCGATTGGCACATGTGATTATATAAATCGCTATGATTAATTAGTTTAGATTTTTAATAAGATTTTGTTTAACTTGTATGGATTTTAATTGTATTCATTCATTCATTAATGTTATTTTAGTATAGTATTTTTTTGTAAAAACGTTATTCCATAGATTTCGAAATATATTCTTAATTTATAATTTTTAAATAATGAGAAACGACCAAATATAAATTGCTTTTATTGGAATACATGCAGGTTAAAATATGTATTTTGCCGTCCAAATAGATAAGAAACATATTTCTTAGAACTCTCGCGTATACGGCTGTGTACCACGTCCAACAAATTTAAACGGCGTCTAGTTACTTGGAATAAATAATTAAGAAGTCCCAGCTATATGAATAAATTTAATTGCATTTGAAACTACTTATCTTTGAAGATGCTGGAATATGTTGATTTTTATGCAATATTTTCCTTTGGAAAAGTAATTCTAAAATTTTAAATATTGCCTATCATGGAATACAGTTCGTTTTATAATTATTGTCTCATGTTGTAGAAGCTGAACCAATGTCCAGTGGCACCCATGCACTCGTTATAGTTTCCCCATCCACCGAACCTTATTTAATGCGTTCTAACAATAGGATTATTATGAATAGTTTTGTTATAATCACTACCTGAGAGATTTAACAGAATTAATTTCAGTAAACTCGTGGTAGAACGAACAATACAATAGAGAATGTGCACATAAAACGTTGCGTGAGCTGCTTCTATTCTTAAAAAAAACATTTAATTAAATTGAATGTTAATTTATTATAAATTAAGTAATGTCCATGAAACTTGGTTTTTTAATATTTTGACAAAAAATAATGAAAACAATATGAAATAAAAACAACATTTCACAGTATACACTTATTGACTGTATTATGCATTAATATGCTCGTTTTTATTAGTTCACTTTTCGCAAATCAGCGCATCTATAATCAGTGAAACTACACTACATTTTTGTGAATTATATATATGTACATTGTTTGTTTTGTACATCATTATCCCGTAAAATTATATATAATTCATATATGCGCCGTAACATCTTCAGTGACAAAATACAATCAAAAATAAAGAAATTTTCCAGCTTAAGGTGATGAGTTCAAAGTATTCAATCAAAGAGCTTGATTCTTATCAATTGGGTGCATCATACGCTGATGCTTTCTAGATAATATGTTCTGACGTTAGTTAATCATAAGCTCTCTTGAAGACCTTGTAGATATTTTCTCTACACTAAGGTGGCTTTCGACAGTATATCATCATTTCTAGTCTAAAAAATTAAGTTCAAGAAGTTTCTAATTAACTCTGGGGACATATTTATCCATATCTGTGGCAACAAGTCATAACATATAAGTAGACTTTCACATTTATCAGGAAAACAGCTGTTTGAATTTCTTTTGTATTAAGAAAGAAATGGGCAAATAACCCTTATTGCTAACCTTATTGCTTTACTAGTTTTTATGCAGTCATTTCTGATAAATTAGCACATAAATCAAGTTATGTGTGTTGACTTAAAAGATTGTATATAGTTCATATATCTATACTTAAGTCGATATTCTGTAAGGAAATTGATAACATCATTTTTGTCAAGTTTAGTTGATTGTTCCCAACTCGACAAACAGACTATTATCAGGCAATTTCAAAATGAATTGGTTGTTTCAAATCAGCAAGGATTGGGGAATAAATGAAGGCAGGTTAGTATGACGGAAGGTTACAACAGGTGGTTTTGTGGTTGCCCTTAAAAATCGAAATTTCATCCAAAATTCAATAACCTTGCCATTTCTGTCGTTGCAGTACCTCACAATATAACATAATGTTAACATATATCTCTCTGATATATTTATCCTCTACTGATGTAATCTAAGTGTGTTACTGCGAATGTGCACTTTTGTACATAAACATATATATGGATTACAGAGAACACCCAATTAGCAATATCAGAATAAACACAATTATGTGTCACAGCCGTTAAGTAGATACGAATTCGAAACGAATAAATAAAACAGCAGCTAAAGAATCATATAAGTATGTTCTGATATGTATGTAAGAATGTATACATTTCCATAGAATTCATTGAAAGTCATTCCATTCTTATTTTACTGATTGCCAATTTATCCCGCAGTTGATGTGTGTGTGTACGGATTTTTTGGTGTGTATGTAGTTATTAAGACGAATATCTTATACCACCACATTGCACCGGCTTATTACTACTTATCCAGATTAACTCAAAGGTTTCGCATTCAATATAATTTGTATAGGCTTGCGGAACCGGTGACTCGTAGCAATCGTCGAATATATTTCGGTGTGTTGAAGTCTAAAGCAAACATTAGAAACATAAACTAAAATAATCAAATCAACAGCGTTCAACAGAATTTATTTTATTTTTACACAATTTACATTTTTATAGATAGTTGCTTTCAAAACTCCACCAACCATTCATAAATAACATCAAATATCACAAATTTTCTTCACAATTATTGAATTCGGACTGTAGTTTTCGATAGTTTTTACTCGAAATCGAATTACTTCATCCTCGAGTTTTGAATTTTTGTTTGTTTATTTGTTTATACTTCATATATTTACATTATAGGTATAAGAAACGATCAACAAAACTAATTTCATAAAAGTTAATACGAATAAGGTTACTTTCCTTTGCTAGTTATAAATTCTTTTAAGAAAACGCGACTTTGCATCTCTGGGCAATGTGCTTTGAACCTGGGTAAATAACCTTTTTTTATAATCTTAAGTAAAGAAAATTTGTATAATTTTACATAAAAAAATGTAGATCTTGATGCTCAACCTCGCACATACTAACCATTTGTTGCATACTTTCGTCCGTATCAATGTACCCGGACCTGAGCTTCAACTAACAAGCCTTTCCAGCTGGCATGATCTTCAGCCAGGTGCGTCCAATTACACACGCAGAGTTGCCTGAGCTTCTTCTCCTCTTGCGTGAGCCATCGGTTTCATGGGCGTCCTCAATTGCGTTGTCCTATTGGTGCGGAGTCAAAGACTCACCGGGATAGAGCAGTGTTGTCCACGTCCATGTTCATTGCTCTACATAGCGTAGTTTCATGTCGCTTGATTGTTAAAAAAATGTGGCTGATCTGACACATATCACAACGATTGTGTAATAACTAGGATTTTCTGTTGTTGATGAAGTATGTATATTCCTTAATAATTTCTTTATTACATTGATAAAGTTTTGAAACAAAAGAAATATAAACATTATTGCATCCGTAACAAGCCATTTTCATAATCCAAAAGAAAATTTAAATAGTTTGAGCATTCCAACAATCAAAATGCTAGCCATGAAAATCCTCTTCGGGTGAGATTGATATTCGTTTTCTATCTCACTTCTTTCGAAATGCAGAATATGGAGAAATGTCTTCATTACGCAAACACGGTTTTTTTTACCTGTGTGAAGGAGCCAGTCTCACAAGAAAGTACCATGAGAAATTGAAAACCCTTGAAATTTCACACCAAGAAAAAATCCTAAATACTAAATCGTTGGGAGTTAATTTTCCAAGACAACTTATTGTGTACTGATTTTTATTTAATATAATATTATATATTAAAAGCATGTAGATAGTTTTTAATATATAATATAAAATAAATAAATGACAAGACATTTTTGAGATCACTCTGTAAAATGATGGGAATCAAATGATTAAGCCCTATTCTTTTTATTATAAGTTGAAATGTTGAATAGTCAATGTTCGCAGCGCTGTTCTTCACTGCCACGACAAAAAAATTTGCTTTTGTCAAAATGAAAAGAGGGTACCTTGTCGCACATAATAGGCAGCAACAAATTCCTTAACTCTGAGAAATCTGTACTCGATTCCCCCAACTTCAACAATGAATGAAAATAATAACCTACATATCAGGTTAACTTTAATATCGGAGGCGTGCCCGTACCACATCAAAAGTGTTCATTTGCTGCCGTGGTGCCGTATTGCTCTTTTGGGCAAGCAAAAGCAGGGATTTGCACGTGCATACGTAAGTATTGTTATGAAGATAAAAATTCTTTATAAACAATATACAGGTATGGGGATAGTGATATAAGGACACATAAACATGCCTACAGATATGTATATTCAACTGTTTTATTCATACAAGCTATGTTTTTCTGAAAACACCATTGCCCTTTGGATAAATTTATTTGATACTAATACGCAATCCCATGAATCTATCTTGTTGCATTGAAGTAACTTAAAATGACTCTTTTTAGAAGTTTAAGTTATTTTTATTTAAAAGTGTCTTGAAGCAAATGCAGAAAATTATTTTCTTTTTGACGTTTGATTATGATTATGGGTACTTATGTATATAATTGCTTGAAATTTAAACTAACATCAATACCTTTACACAAGCGTAAGAATAGAACAAGAGAACATCCTCAATCCCAAAGTGGCTAATGGTATATACGGGTGTAATGATATCACGTTATACAGTGATGTCAAATGTCGGCTTTCCGAGTAATTGTAATTCAATACTTTTGAAACGTCAGTTTTTACATTGCAATTTAAGTATGTACAAAAATGCATTTCAAAATTGATTGGCTGTAAAATAATAAAGCATTGTTATCGACGTAACTAAATTGTGGTAAGAACATTTTGAGATTAAATAAATGTACAGTGACAGCGGTACTCACGCTTCTTGTATTTTTGTTTTGTTTCGCCTTGAAAAATGTGTTTATTTTTACATTAAAGGGTGATCGAACGCAGTAAAAATATTTCAGTTCACGTTTAATTGATCTCAATTAAGTTTATACTAGAGTTATTGTACGTTGAGAAACCGTGCACTTTTATGAGTACGCATAATAGCATACTGTCAAACTAATAGATTTTTATTTTAAAAAAATCACTTTCAGTAAGGAAACAAGTAAATATATCTACACACCATGCGATTCACAGAAATACTCGAGAAACATGATCTATTCATAAATGGAAGGAGGATGCAACTCGATACCATATTGAGGTTAAAACACCTTTCTGTATGTATCGAACGTTGATAGATAACTACGAGTATTTCCCAGTAGTCGCCAATACTCTTAACACAATGATCCTAATCCACATAATCAGCAACGCAGTACGAGGGCTGTTCTATAAGTCACTGACTTTGATGCTCAGCACTCGGATTGCAAAGATAACTTTTTCTGAATCTTTGTTTCTTTCTGGACAGGGCATAGACAAATGTAGATTTGACAAATATAAATCATATGATTGATTGGACATTTCGAATCTTGACGTACTGCGTTTTCTATCACAAAGTCGAACGCAGCAACGCACTATTATGGTTCAGGCATTGAAGAGGCTGAAGATACTTTAAACATGATATAGAGACTCTACACTGCACGTAATGGTGCACAAGTGGTACACTGAATTTCATTGCGGTCGTACGAGTACAAACATGCTGAGTGCTTCAAATGACGTCAAAACAGAAGAAATAATCCACAAAATCGTGTTATAGGAGAGATTGTCACAATTTCAAATCATACCTTCATCGGAATACTGCATGACCACTTGTGCCCATTTTATCACATTTTCCATGACTTTCCGCAAGATTTCCGGTGATAACTGTTCGCATTCCTGTGGACTATTGTCCTTAAGGACTGCGATTGTCTGATGCTTTGTTGCCATAAAGTTCTGTGCCATCCTTCGACGCGTGCACTTGTCGCCGTCCGTGCATCACGCGTGTGCCTAAAAAGAAAAAATAAATAAAAGACCCCGCGGTTCCTCCACCCACAAAAGCCCCGCGAGTACCGACCAAAACAAAAAACAAGTGTTTGTGTGAAGTGTTTCGGTGTCGAGTGCGTGTCTTGCCCCTTTCCATCACAAGCCACTGCTGCGCATTCTCGGTCGCAACTCCCGTTTGATTTCATCAAGCGGGTTGATGCTATGACTGAGAGTGCGTAGCATCTGACGTAGCGGATTTTAGAAGTGTGAATTCGTTGGTGGACCATCTCCAATCGATGTATGGGCATAACACCTACATCGTTTGTTGTTGGGAAGCTATTACGGTATTTGCACTTCTCAACTCTGCTTTACCACACGCAGTCGGAGAGTGGTAATTTTATATCTCCGTCTTGTTTTCTGTGGAAAACTTTAGGGTTGATGTGTGCAATGTTCGTGGGCTAAGAGTGAATCTCTTCGCTGTGTATGTCCACTTGCTTTTATATAAATCAGCTGTCTTGGCACTAAGCGAAACACAGGTGGGTGAGAATACCGAATTATCGGATTTGACCCTGCCCGGATATAGCTTGGTGCCTCTTTTCTTTTTTCACCGCGGTCTCGCCATCTACGTGCGTAGTGATGTAGCTTACCAAATTCAACCACAATATGGCCACTGCTCCAATCCGGAATTTAATTTACTGTGGTTAAAAATCCATGTCCGTAAGCATTTAATCCACTACTGTTTTATTTACAGAAGTCCAAACTTGGATAGCAATTCAACTTTTAACGAATTTGATGCGCTATCCGATTCCATCTCAAGAATTGTATCCCTGTATCCTCTCACTGAAATTGCCATTACGGGCGATTTCAATGTACACAATTCTAATTGGCTTCGACATTCAGGCCAGACAACACCCGAAGGAAGGTATGTCGAAATCTTTGCTGAGCTAAACAATCTGACTCAGCTAGTAAATGAGCCCACACGAATACCTGACATCGCAGATCATTCCGCCAACACCCTGGACCTGTTTCTCACCTCTCACCCTGATAAATATTCTGTTGACATACTCTCGCCTCTAGGCTCGTCTGACCATTGTGTCATATCAGCTAATTTCTCGTTATCACCACACACAGTTAGAGAACAAATTCCTAAAAGAACAGTATGGCTGTACGAGAAAGCCGATTGGAGCGGACTCAACAATTTCTTTAGGAATTTTAACTGGTCATTATGCTTCCTCGATAGTGACGTGGATGCCGCTGCTGATATGATCACAAACATTCTTCTGCTGGGCATGAGATCCTTCATTCCGCATAGAGTGAAAAGTATCAAGCCCAAAGAAAATGCATGGTATGACTCGAGCTGTAAAGAGGCTATCAGGTTGAGAGAGTTGAATTTCCGGGCATACAAAGCCAACCCTACTGAGTAAAACCGGAATAAGTTTAAACGGGTCAGAAATGACTGCAATGCAACTATCAGACGTGTGAAATTCTCATATGATCAAAAGTTGAGGCAAAAAGTGCTTCAAAGGTAGCAAAAACTTTTGGTCATTTGTAAAAAACATAAAGAATTCCACTTCGTCTTCAATTCCCACGCTCATTTACAATGACATTCCAGCTGTCAGCTCTTTAGACAAAGCCAATCTGCTTGCGGCGCATTTTGCAGCCAGCTCAACACTGCCAGATTCCAATATGTCTCCACCTGTACTTGAGAGCGTTGATTTCACCATGGTAAAAATCCATTTCCGCACTCGTACAGTTGCAAGAGTACTTAAAGATCTCGACGTGCACAAATCCGCTGGCCCGGATGGTATTCCCCCTATACTTCTGAAGAGGTGTTCTTCTGCGCTGGCAAAACCATTGCGTAAGCTTTTTCATCTATCCTACTCTTTAGGTCTCTTTCCGAGCAGATGGAAAACAGCATTTGTCCAGCCCGTCCCTAAAAAGGGCGAATCTTCGTCACCCACCTCGTACCGACCCATAGCACTAACGTCCCTTCTTTCTAAGGTCATGGAAACGCTGATAAATCGTCAGCTTATGAAATATCTTGAATCGCGGAAGCTACTTAATGACCGGCAGTACGGTTTCCGTAGTAACAGGTCCACTGGTGATTTGATAGCTTATCTCACCGAAAAGTGGAACACATCTTTGCATAATGCTGGTGAAAACAAGATCGTTGCACTTGATATTTCTAAGGCATTTGACAGAGTTTGGCATCAAGCTCTTTTGTCGAAAATGCGTGCATATGGTATCGATGAATCTCTTCTTCTATGGATTAGAAATTACCTTTCGAACCGTTCAATTCAAGTTGTTTTGGATGGGTTCAAGTCTGATATCCACCAAATAAATGCTGGTGTACCCCAAGGCTCTGCTCTGTCTCCGACACTCTTTCTCATTTTTATTAATGATCTCTTGTCTGCTACTTCTAATCCAATCCATTCCTTCGCTGATGACAGCACCCTCAGCTTTTCATATTCGTTCCGAGACTCACGACCCTGCCCTTCGGCCGTAGAATTGGAACGGCAGCGCATGTTAAGCTCCTTGAATTCCGATCTTGACAGCATAATTAACTGGGGAAACAACAACAGAGTGGAATTCAATGCTTCTAAAACTCAATGCTGTCTGCTGTCACTCAAGCGAACCCTTGTTAATCAGCCATTATCCATGAATGGTGCTTGTGTCGATGAAACCGGAAAGCTTTCCATCCTTGGTATGTGTATCAACAGAACACTTAGTTGGAACGATCACATATTTGAGGTCGCCAAAAATGCTGCGAAATGTTTAGGTTTCCTTAATCGATGCAAGAAATATTTCACCCCCTCTGATTTGGCTTTCATTTATAAGGCGTATACCCGCCCCAAGCTTGAGTACAATGCTCATATCTGGTCTGGTGCCCCAAAGACCACCCTGCACCTACTAGATAGAATCCAAAAGCGAGCGATAAAACTTATAGGAGACAACAATGTCGCAAAGTCATTAGACTCGCTCGAACATCGACGTACCGTTTCTTCTTTGTCCGTATTTTATCGTTATTTCAACAAGCGATGCTCAAGTGAGCTAGCCAACTGCATTCCTCCTCTCCATGAATTCACCCGCAATACTCGTCTCGCCAGGAATGCTCATCAGTTTACCCTTAAGCCTACTTTCGGACGCACAGTTAAATTTAGAGACTCGTTCTTCAGCCGTACTACGCGAATTTGGAATGCTCTTCCCAGCCCTATATTTCCCACAGACTACAACCCGCAGATATTTAAGACCAATGTGCACAGGTACCTCCTCTCCCTTTCTCCCTCTATACCTTCGGCCCGTGCTGTGTCTTGACCCCGGACACTTAAGGGTATTAGCAATCCCTTGAGCGTCTTCAAGTAGCCCCAAAGAAAGAAGTCTGGGATGGTTAAATCGGACATTCTTGCTGGACATGCCAAATCGCGAAACGGGAGATTACGCTACCAGGAAACGCTCCCTTCACAATATCCATTGTGGCTTGTGCTGTGTGCGTCTTATTGAAACCACATGTTCCCCGCTCATCCAATTCCGGCAGTAAGAAGTCGTTTATCATGGCCAATAAGAGTGACCGCAGTGCCGATGACAGCCTCAATAGTGCCGAAAAGGATGAAGATTTGTATAGTACTAGGAATGATCCTTGTGGAGCTCCTACGATGACAGTGTGATATTTGATGCCATCGTCGGTTTGATAAATGAGCTTCCTGTTGCTGAAGTAGACCATAAATATCTTCAGTAAGTAGGCTTCTGTAGCCATGTGCACCGCCATTTCTACGGGGTCAACTGTTGATGGATATAGTAATAAATAGATATTTGAGTAAGATTGGATAGCGCACCGTTTGCTTCCAAATCCACGAGTAGTCGTAGATGATGCATTCTAGAATCTTCCACAATGTGTCGTGGCCGATGCGAGGACAGTTCCCCAGTGTGCGTGCTTTTTTTGTATGTTTTGCGTCAATGGATGTGGAATCTTTGAAAAATTTGCAAAATTAATATAAACACTCAAAAAATGGTAAACAAATTAAAATGTTGATGATTTTCGGAGTATTTATACTAGTGGTCCTAATTGGGTTAAAGGTGATTCGGATTGATTAGACTGTATACTGTATACTGGACTGTGCTGGTATCCAAAACTGCCAGCAATTATCTGCGCATTGAAGCAACTAGTTTTCCGAATTCCGTAGATTGCCATTTTTCATTTAGCTTCTCTTTCATTATTGAAGCATTACATATGTACATAATACTTTCTGATTTTGCGTTCCTGAATCCCCACACTTGTTCAATGACATTTATGTCCGAACTTTGGGGTGTCGAGGGGTATAATAAAGTAGCCATTTTTTGACAACTTTGACATATTAACATCTATTCCTTTCTCACTGACAAATTTATTCTGCGTCCTTCGGCGTCGTCCACGAAAATAAAGTGACAAAATGTCTTACATTGGGTCGTCGTGAGGGTGACAAATGCCACATAAATGCTTAAAGCGAGATATAGTATTTGGTGACACGACTAAGAGAATAGTTGTAAACGTTAATGTTCACATTCCTGATAAAGATCATATAAAAATACTTATAATATAATATTACTGTAGAGACAATTGCCGTAGTTTATTTTAAATGGGGAGAATCATAGAAGAAATGAATTATACCATCATCGACTAGAAAATACGGCTCAGCAATGCTTATATCTAATTACCGCGCTCGACCGCAAAATTTAAACCAATGTTCGCAAACTAACTGCACCGAGAATTGATCACTGTCTCGAAGAGCACGTACATATTGGAAAATTATTTTTTTTACATCGAAGCACAGGATGTTCTCTCATTTTGCCACAAGTACTAACACACTATGTGGCGACCACTGCCATAGGGACTCATCTTCACTGATCAACGGAAACAATCTTCGTACAACAATCCAAGTATTTTATTTTTGAAGTCTTTATAAATATACATTCTGATTTGTTGTCAGCTCTAGAGTTTTAACGTTGAAGTTAATCAAAGTTAACGTTAATATTGCCCGGTTATTTTTGCCCATTGTAAATGTAGGTACGAAGTGTGTTAACCAGAGGAAGGATAAGGTTTCTCCTTATTTAACCTAATACTTACTCCTTTAATTTCTCTTATTTGATTTTCAAGGAATAGCGTATAAAACGTCGGGAAAAGAAGTTGCTGAAAGCCGATTACAAAATGAAGTGGTAAACATTTTAACTGAAAAGGTTTGCAACACAATTTACCGGATTTCTTTTAGCACATATCTATCCTATAAAGACAGAAGTAGCATATTGATATTTTCTACATTTGTCTTTTGGTGTAAGTTTCTTAATTAACTTATTCCTTATGACTTATCTATATTGTTTTATCATAAGCATACAATTATCTAAGTATGTAGAATCTGTTTATTGTTTTTACTTACTTTTTCATTTGCGAAATGGACGTGAAGGTACGGTTGGAGAGGAAATTTTAAAAACTAATGGAGTTTGTTAAACTGAGTCAAATATCTTGGCTAAGCCCAGAGTACATGCAAAGGTTAACAGCTTTAGTCATAAGTTGTTTTGAATGTGCATTAGGACATGTTCTATGAAATCGCCTCGTTTGCACCCAGATTGTATATAGGAGAAATTGAAAATTTTAAATGTTGTCTGCTTAGAGAGGAAATAAGTGACTCAACAATTTTGGTAAGAAACAAAGTATTCATTACTCACTTCATTAGATTTGTTTAGGGGGAATTAAGTTTCGCAAATATTAAGTTTACCGTAATCAGTAGACATTTTTATTTTAACATCTAATAAAATAACATACAATATCATATATTGGAATTGGGGATGGCATCTGAGTTTCCAGGAAACATGTATTCGTCACGTCATAAGACAGAATTTCGAATTTACCTTGAGACCAGTGACGTGCCGTGGTGCTTCCTGCAAGGTGAATTCGAGCAAATAGATCAAGTCATTTCTTTGATATTTTTTATTATTTCTTTTTCTGTTGTTTTTAATTAAATTATAATAAAAATTTAATTTAAGTTCAATTCGTCTCGACTTATTCGGGGAAAATTTCATCAAAGAAATTGTTTTTTACTTTAATTGCCTTTAGAAATGATTTTTCTATAAATATAATTGCAAGTTCTGATAATCTTTGTATGTGTATGATTTAATGCGTCATTTCTTAATTTACTCATTCACTTAATTTAAGAATTTCTGAAAAAGTGTCTTTCAATTCGAGTATTTGAAGCGTTTTTAAAACATATTTTTAAACTGGGGCTGAGAACATTTAAAAAATACAGTTAATTTATTATTCAGCTTTATAAAATCACCATTCGAAGACTCAAGGCATCCAAAAGCTTCAGTTGGACATTTTTGTTCATGCTCAAAAAAATTGTTTGTAGATAGTAAGCTAGGAATTGAAATTTATTCAACGAATCGAACCTGGTTCCCATTTGTAGAGACAATGTGTTGAGATTAAGTATTAAAGAGATCTTGATTTCATCCGACAGCGTTTTTTATAAAATGTTCACAGACAGCGTTTGTGAATACGATTGATCAGAGAGCAACTGCAGACTGGTCTAAAGCCTTAAGAAGTGTGCGTGAAAATGAAGTAGTATGCATGCCTTAAGAGCAAATCAGAGATAGACGAGGGTTTTTTTTAGTAAAGACCCAAACCTGAGCTGGACATCTCATTACTACTTTATCTCTGCCCGAGTATGGATTGTGAGCCTGTATCCGCATCGTACAATGTGTGTGGTAAAGGCAGTGAATCCGCATTCCGCACCTCAGCAAAAGAAATAAAAAATAACAAGAATCCACAACGTATTTCTTCTGCCTTACACACAACTACCCTACAACCGAGTTTGGAATAAGCGACGGTGCACTGAATGTGTTGAACACCTTTGACCATACGGATTTGTATTTTCTCTTCTCTTTCTCCCTGAATTTTTATTGATATGTTGATTTGCTTTTCTTCTATGCGCTGATGTAGAGAGCACACCCCAATGTATTAATTTTTGTTGTATTGAATGAGAATGAATTCTCTTGCCATTCGAACGAAGCAAAGGAGAATCGTTGAGAAGTGCGCTTGATGAATGTGAACACCATGTGCTATAGATTATACATATGTATATCAAAGAGTAACGTGTTTTTTTAACTTTGTGTGTGGATTCGGTGCGCTGAAGTTACGAGATCACTTTTGACTGATAGTTATTAAGTGCAAAATAAGTAGAGAAGACGTAGGTATACATCTATGCAAAATAAAGATTTTGGTAGGGTGTGCGGTGCACACCCACGCACCTTCGAATAAACGTCACTTCTTGAGACATATCATATATGTATATACATTTTTTGACCCATTTTTGACTGGAACAGATTTTAAAACCAGAGCGTATTAACTTTGCTTTTCCGTTTTATTTATTGAATTGCTAGCGTTTATTTGGGTTGGCTTGCTGATTTCAAACGTGTATGTTAGCTTTATTTGTATTCTTGTTTATGTAATCTACTACTATAATGTTTGCTAATATTATTATTAAGTTTGACGCAGGGCACGGGTTATTAAGAGGTAATTTTTAGTAATTTCCCCATGTGAAAAAATCTCCACTAATAGTCTGATCTTCATAGATACCACATACAAATTACGGTGAAATCAATCGCGCAATCAGCTTCTAGTAAGTCACCAGCAACGCCAATGGTCCATTCACAAATTGGTGCAGCGCCGTCAAATCTAAATAATAATAATAATATGGATGGCGCTACAGCCCGTAGAGGGCCAGGGCCTGGCTTCTCAGCAACCACTCGTGTTGTGCGTGCTATTGTTCTATCACTAGGGAAAGGGACCTACAGTTTTATGCCGACTCCGAACGGCCAAGTTTGAGATAGTTTATCAATTTCATCCTAATGTTTAAAGACAGAAATTTAGGAATAAGCGTTTATACGAAGAGACCGAATACGTTGTTCAGAAAAGCGAGTGAATAACTTCAACTCAATTGCTGAATTTATAAAATTATTTAAGAAACGATTTATTTTTTTATTCTCTTCGATAGTTTATCATTATTGCGGGAGTGCCGGGTGAGAACAGAGTCCCATACTCCCACCTTATCTAAGCGAACGAAAATAAGACAATGCGGGATCAAAAGGTTAAAGAAGAGTTACAGAAAAGTAGCAGTGATACTAAGCAAGTTATCTAAGTTTTTAATGATGTTCATATTTTTAAGGAATGTGAAGCGAATGTGATGATGTGCGAAAATGCAGTTTCTACCCATTTTAAGAAGTGCTCCCAGATGTACAGCAATATCTGACGTAGTATATGTTGTTTTCAGCATTTCTAAACCACCCTTGAGGTATGCTCTTTAGCGCGTTAACAGATTTTTTTAGTGGCCGTCAGTTTTGACTGAGATTCCTTTTGTGCCCGTTCTGAAATTGTAGTCAATTTATTAATTATACAAAAAAAATGTTATTCGTCACATTGTTGAATAATTAAAATATGTACATATATATGTATGTATATGGAAGACTAGTTTGTATTACGGTATTAAACAAATTTATAAATGTCATACACGCAAAAACTTGTTGACAAGAAATAGGACAAATCCCCATTCCAACATTTTATTATAAAAAACTGTAAGATTTTATTCCCCAAATTGTTTGAACTTCGAATATGTATATTAAAGAAGACGATGATGGGGCTTTGTCTAATGTTGCATAGGCAAACGAATGACTACCGCAACACAAATGCAACTATTCTCTTCTATGATATCATGTTTGTAGTTAAGTTTTCCGTTAATGTAAACTTTAGTCTATGATATATTTTTTCGAACATGTCTGATTCATAAGAGCATATTTGCTTATGGCTTTCGCTGTTGCCGGTTCTTGCAATTTTTAAATATTGAAGTCTACAACAGTCACCTTCTAGCTTTCACAGCGTGCACTTCGTGTTGACTTTTTCCAGTTAGTGTTTTGCGACTGATATCTCTTTCGGATAACATATAGGCATCTCGCTTACTCTATATTCTTGCTCTCCTGTCATAACCGCGTGTTTCAGCCTTAGCACAAAGCGCGCAAATAAAGAAAAAATGGCCCCGGGCCAAACAAACCAAATCCCGGGAATCATTTTGTGATCTTGCAGATCTTTCTAATGTGCAAATCACAGAACCCCGTCCCAAAAGGTACAGATCTGTCGAAGAAGCCAAGGATGCTAGCAAACCCCTTTCTTCTGTCAGCATATTTGCCCTACGAAAAGCAATTGATGGAATTAGCACCGAGTACGAAAGTATCTCGCAGTTGAGGGATGGGAGCATCATGATCCTTACTAAATCCCAAAACAGTGCAGATCAATTCTTGCGTACTACCAATCTAGCTAACCAATGCCCCGTATATGTTAACCTACACTCCCAACTCAACTCATCTAAGGGCATAGTTTATGCACCGTGTCTTATCAATATCAATGAAGAAGAAATTATAAATGAAATGAAATCGCAAGGTGTTACGTCCGTTTATAAATTCACAAAACAGGTCGACGGGAATACACGTCCGACTGGGTTAATCCTTTTGACCTTAACCAATTTCCAACAACTGTAGAAATTGGTTGATATAAAGCTAAAGTGCAGGAGTATGTCCCCAATCCGAAACTGCCAACTCCTCGGTCATACCAAAAAGAGGTGCAATAAAAGTAGTGCGTGCGACACATGCAATCTACCCCCACACAACCCCTCCGAGTGTACACGTATTATGTGCGCAAATTGCTCACAGGCCCATCCCTCTTCATCAAGACAATGTCCAAAATACCTACAAAACAAGGAAATCTTGAAAATCAAAACACGCAATAAATGTACAATGGCCGAAGCCAAACGCATACACCACCAAATACTTCCGTCTTCTTCTACATCTCATTTAGGCTCCTACTCAGAGCAAGTTAAAAAAACACAAACTCAACAAAATGCCAGCGTTACTACCGCAAGATCTTCACACTCACAAACCAACAATACGCAAATGAAAACACTTACCACCGCCGCAGCTTCTAAAATTCCACCCACTAAAGACAATGCCACCAAAACCCTTCCAAACCACTCACCATCAACACCAAGCACTAACATAACTACCTCCGAACCCAAAACGCCTCAACCTCTAATAGCTTCTAAACATCTTATAAACTTACCTCTAACGAGCACCAATAATACTTCTGTCCAAAACTCCCCAATAAATGCACTCATCAAAGATTTACTCAATTCAAGCACATATTACATACCTGATACAATCAATTATGTACAGTAAAATAAATAGCTTAACCAACAATTCGTCGTGGACCTCATTGTCGTGGGTAGATGGGGGACTGCTAACTCCAGCCCTTCCCCCTCTACCCCCAGACAATGGAGTTCATGACCCATATCTTATCAACATAACACCCACCAACCAAAAACAAAAATTCTCCAGTGGAACATAAAAGGTTACATTAATAATTACGACGAGCTTAATATCCTAATTAAAGAATATAACCCAGAGG